>OX376194.1:9846478-10446478 GCA_947363905.1 Lithophane semibrunnea | reverse complement strand
TTTAAAGTCATTTTGAATTCACCAGTCTCGGTGCTTTTTCTTTTCTTTTTTTTTAACCCTGTCTTATTTTTTGTCATACACCGACAACCAATCTAACTAACCTAAGAACCGGAGATGAAAATAATATCAAAATATTATCTAAGATGGTGATCTCTCTTTCTATGATACCGATAATGATCTTATTTTCATTAGAAAACCTACTCTATAATTAATATTGTAGTAAAAATGGTGTGACAGATTCCATAACATTTTATTTTGTACAAATAATTTCGTCACTTCCGGGGCCGGAATACTTATAGCACGGGTCGCGTGCCGAACATCCAATAGGCATGAAAAAAATGTTAAAGATCGTATACATTTATTGGATGGGCCATCACCTCCTTTTTTAACCAATTGGATGTCGTTTATTCTTATGGGGTTTAGGTGTCGTCAGCGGTTCGATATAAAAGGTTCATGGGGTTAAATGCAACATTCGATCTGTGTTACGATTTTTATTGTTATTAAGGTAATGTTTTAAGCTACTCATGTCTCAACCTTTGTTTAATCTATGTCCCTATTTACTGTATTACCAGGATAATTAACTATTTTCTATTTTTTATTGATTTGAAGAAGAAGCACGTAAACAGACCGGTTGCCCTATTTTTTCCCGGAATATCTTCTCCTGGTTTGTTATTTAATAAAAATGACCTTATGTCACGAGTGCTATTCGGTTGATGATGATTAAATACACAGCAATGAACAGCTACCAAAAATTACTTCCTGGAATTCTATTCTAAAATAATAGTGTTATGTTTAGGTACTTTTGTGGACGCAACTGCTGGCTATTCATTCAGGCGGGTGTGGGAGTATAATGAAGCATAAAACTCACTGCAAACAAATTTTAATATTACTTCGCTCAACACTTTCAAGTTCAACAAAAAGAGAATAACAATTTAAAAACTAAAAACAAAGAACTGTCTTTCTATTCATAGAGTTTTTAGTATTTCAGCTTCCTATTAAATTCTGTCGAGTTCGATCAGGGGGCCATATTAGCAATTCCTCTAAAAGCAATTCTTTTCCTGAATTCCCAGCAATTCCTCTAAATTGACACAAAAGCAATTCATAATTTGTGGACCATTTTACGAATCTCCATAGAAGACGGTCAAACAGATGAATTGCACGCAGATCATATTATGAATTGTCAGTTTGTGACATTTTACGTTGATTCATAATATTATCCTCTTATGATTCTGGCAAAGTGGCCGTTTTCGGCCACCAGAATGTTGCTGTACAAAACGGAGTTTAGATTAATACCTTACAATAAAAACATTGTGAAAAAGTAGAAACTAATAAATGTGGAACTGGAATGAAACTAGAGTTATTTGAATAGTTGTATCTACAAATAAGCTCGGTCCATAATTCTCACATAGACTCGATAGGTAAAACATTTTCGATCCGTATCCATAAATCTGTGTCTCGGAGCTTGTGAGTCGTAGATAATAAGTAATGTTCGACGCATGCGGCGGATACAGCCGAAAGAGTTTGGAGGACCGCCAGTGCACTCAGGTAGAAACTGAGCCTCACTGCTGTCCCAATAATAAATGGATCTATCTACTACACTTGCGAGGTTTTAGTACCTACCTACAATCGGATTTACGTGTTGTTCGTGCCACATGTTTAGGTTTATTAATCTTGTGAATGCTGTAGTGAACGTCTTCATTTGTCCTCCCACGAGCAAATTCTATCGCACGTGTCTTGTTTCTGCGTTTCTGTTTGGATCTTTAATCTTTCTGTATAGGGTGAATATCTATTATTTTAAATCTGTAGCACCTGACCATAAATCAAATAAAACTATTATAGCATCGGTCTGAAGGAATTGTTAATAATTTATTGTTCATTCAAATCATACATTCACAGTCGTAAATAAGTGTAAAGTTTTATTTTAAAGAAAGAAGCATTCATACTGTTAAATAATTTATGTTATTTCCCTTTGACCGCACTTCTATAAATATTCTTAGTAAAGTTTATTGATACAATGAAGTAATAGCTCCTCGGAGTTGTAGAGGGGCGTGTACCAATAATGTTTGAAACACAATTCAAATTTATTACCAGCTTCAAACGGCCAACGAAAACATTGTGAGGAAGTTCGCAGCAGTAAAAGCTTTACGCAAATACTGTCTTTAAATAAATGACAAATAGATCATGACTTGTAAAAGGGCAAATGCTGTCGACCGACAAATGAAACTTTTGTTTAGAATCAACTGTTACACTAAAACTTGGTTGCTGAAAGTCACTGATCGGAAAATCTTACACGTAGCTAAGCCTAATGCTAGCAATTGTGATGAAACATGTCACTTGACACGGAAAGCATAAGCAGCTGTTTTTCATAAGCATAGCATAATCAGTTTATAATGTTCCCACTGCTGGGACACAGACCTCCTCTCTTCGCGAGGGAGTAGGCTGTAATCTACCTACTACGCGGGCCTAGTGCGGGTGGGTAGATGTTACATGTCTTCGAATTTTTGGTTCTAGGACATGCCGGTTTCCTCACGATCTTTTCCTCCACCGTTTTGAAAGCAGTAGTGATGAAACTATGTACACAAAAAAAAGCATCTGTTTGATAAGACAGCTCGTAAGTCGTGGCGGATTTTGACATCATATAACAAGTCTCTTAGAAACCGGGGGTAACGCTTTCAATTCTACTGCCTTAACGCTAAAGCTTAATCAGGCACAAAAAAGATATACGACAATCATTTACGTTTGTAAGATCACAAGGGGACATTAAGTAATTAAGCCTCGTTGATCCATTAGAACAAGTATCAATCTATGTCATGAAAGACATAATAATGGAAGGTTGGAGATTCGCCAGTGCGTTCAGACGGAAATATTCCAAATTGTTTACATGCCTAATAATATAAATGGGTGTACTTATTGTATCTTGACCGGGATGGTTAGCTTCTTAGTTCATTTTGCAATGTGGGTCAACCCTAGCAGGTAAAGAAGTTGTATGGTCATTGTATGGTGCAATTATTTTGTAAAAAATTCATCGTGATTACGGTAAAGGGGTTTGAAAGTGACTATCTCAAAATCTTTTCATGTTAATACTCTCCTGTGCCCTACATTCCACAAGTACACAACAACAACTACATGTATTAAGTCTGCTTCGCGGAAAATTAAAGCGTTATCAAAGAAATTCACGGTCTTCATCACATAAATAAATGGGAAACACCAACGTCATCTAGTTTAAAAAATATTATTATTGTGTTTGTATAAACCTACTATCAGAAAGACTCTACTCTATCGCTATCTACTCAACAGACGAACCGAATACCACCTTCTCTACCCAATAAATGTAAATTGGTAACATAGATGACAATTTACAGTTTGTAGGTTCTCATCCCACAAGTTTCGCATTGTAACACTGAGGAAAATTGTCAACACTGAAGGTAGTTTGTAGCTATAGGCATTTCTCTATTATTACTAACTGATTCACTTCACTTTTCGTGTCTGTCCAAAGTGTTCAAACATTTTCCGAAGTATTTTCCCGAGAGGTGCGCTCTATTTCTCGTGGGTGCTTTAGTGTGTGGTAAGGGATTAAATCAAGCTTCTAAGTGATGTTATGACAGCAACATTTCTCTCTGAAAATATCATCTGCTCATCTCCATGTAGATAGTAGGAAAATCCGACCATAACATGAACGGAAAAACTAACGAATACCTAAGCTTTCCACGCTGAGCTATAATCCCGGAAAAAATCATCGGATTCGACTGGGTTGCGCAAATGGATTAAAAAACTGATGTAATAAAGAACCGTATAACTACAGTACAGTTCTCCATAAACGAAGATAACAAATGGTTGTTCGAGAACAATTCAGTTCTCCTGTAGCAAAAATAATAACCTCAAATGTTGGACAAAATTTATTTCCTTGTTTGTCTGTATTTTATCTGTTAGTGCCATGAGTTCCTTGTCAGATTTTCGGTTTGTCTGAGTTTGTTTTTACCTCTTTTTACTGTCTTCTTATATAACATACTAGCACTAGTAACAATGTTATGTTAAAGTCTTGACCGAACTAGATAAAATCTACAAATTTTGACACATCTACTCAAAAACATTGCATTAATTCGTTAGATATCACAAGTAACCACCTACCTAGTTCCATAGACATAAACCATTGTTGACATAATTGAATAAAATATAGCTAAACTGCATCAAATATTTAAATAGCTATTTACTCTGAGGAACTGTAGGGAGGAGCAACCCTATGTCGAATTATTTTTTTAAAGACTAGTTCGCTTCGAAACTTTTTCGATTGTAAAATTTTTAGCTTGCTGTAAAGGCAAGTACAGTTTTGTTTTTCTTTGCCTTTTATCGAGCATAATTCGCGTTCTATCGAAGTATTGATGAGCTTTTTCACTACATGTAGATCGTTCGTAATATTAAATATGGATTCTGATACTATAAATAAGTGAACAAATTCAAATTATGAATTCGAGAAAAACAATCTAAACAGAAAAAGCGTTCGCCTCGAAGAAGTATTACACAAACTGGGTAAACTTTCTTAAATGTAAGATTTGTCATTTGCATGAGGAAAACTTTTGTATTTCATAACAAGACGAGCTACAGCCTATTTATATACTTATATTCACAGTTAGAGTCCGCGTCACCACTCAAGTCCGATAGACGTGGCGCTAGTATAATATATAATTGAATCAAATTGCATTAAAAAAAAGTAGTTCCACAATTTTCCGCCGGACTTCAGTGGTGGCGCGGACTCTACGATACAATACAAAAAAAGTTAGATTTAATGGGAACAAAAGTTAGGCTACTTAATTGAAAGATTTAGTATGTTAAACTTTTTCTACAACCTCCTGTAATGAATCTCGAATTTCCTCCGAATCCTTTATTAATGTTAAGTGGAATATTCCTTTGAGGGAAAATAAAAACGTTATAAAATTCATTAAATATGAATGTCTAATATTTTTAAGCGTTTTCGAGGCGGGAGTTTTAACAGTGTTATCCCTTGCCCTTGTTAAAATTAGCGGCCACGTAAGGGTGACACTCGTTCCTTATTTGTTTGGGACGACCATTTAACTAGTTCGGAACTTTGAGTACAGCTTCGGAATGGAATCATTGAGTGTTAAACTGCTATAATGCGTGTTCAACCTGATACTGTTTGTGGGGATTTCAGTAGAACTTTATTATTACGGATTTATTATGACATCTGACTGTAAAACCCGAGTACAAATAAGAGAGGCTATTATAAGGAATGGATGTTTAAGGGCTTTGATATTTAAACTGTTCGTCTTTATAGTTATTTATGCAACTGTTTTATAATAAAGGGTTTTAAAACCTAATTATATACAGTTGCATACAAGATTTTATCTACACCCATGATATGAATCTTCTATAAAAGTTTCTTTGCAATACCAATATCGAACAAAAATGGCGCGGTACGACGTGAATTCGAAATTTTACGGTGCATTGTTAGTGAAACGCTCGTGAATGACAATGTTCTTTTTTTTAAATAAGTTGCATTATGAAATTCAGTACAACATTATACCACCCATTTGGATGATATTATGGTTACTATGACACTGGTTGTTTTAATGTTGGCTATAAGCTAACTGTTTCAGAAACTTTTAGAGAGGATTTATAGCATGGGTGTGGATAAAACAATATAGATAACCCCAACCTATTACTAATATTTGATAATGTAATTTAGATACCAGTATCAAATAATACAAAATATAATAACGTATCTCACGGTATTACGGGTGAAATACAATAGGTATGTAGTTCCAGCCATATACTAATGAACACTATTGTGCCAGTATGTTTCCGCAGGCAGGCCGGCTACTGTACATAATGTGGATTTATACGTCTTATGTATGTACTGGCTTACATATTGACAGTAAACTACTTAAAGAACAAAATTGTTTGAATATTTTTTACATTTATGTTTTTTTAGGGTTCGTACGTCCGACTGAAAAAACTGAAGTCTTATAGGATCACTCGTGTGTCTGTTTATCACAGCCAATTTGCTCTGAATGTAATGTATCGATTAACTTGATAGTTACACATAGGATTTTCTGTGACCTATGTAAATACGGACGTGTAATAACGTAATTAAATGAATTTTGAGTATTGGGGTCACTTTTGAGAGGCAAATAAGGAAATTAATAAAAACGTTTTGCCAACTGTACTGTGGCACATATCAAATGAAAGGGCTTACTGTGAGGGTTTCAAATATATTTCTTAATAATTTTAAAATAAATAGTTTTAATGTTATATAAGAAAATTGATGAAAATTGACCCCACCTTTTGAAATTACTGAGCCTAAACTTTTGAAAAACATATTTCTATATTTAAAGATTACAGGATAACCTATAAGAAATCTTTGGTATTACAATAGGATGGTAAATCTCTCAATATAGTGCGTAAAAATTTACATTTGCAGTTGAAATGTATGGGAGAACATTTTTTTCGACGACAATCTTATTTTTTGTGTCTGATTAACCCATGTGTGTTCAAATAACAAAAATATTCCCCTAACATTAATTCCACGCCAACCTATGTTACTAACAATCTAATATTGCGTTCTAATCAGTAACATGAGACGCCATAGTTGTAAACATATCACCCCTAGAGCATTGAATCTCAAACAACCAGTAAATTAAAATCCCAATTCCACCGTATGTGTACTTTTCCTTATTAGATCGAGTTATTCCTATGTGACTTGACTGGTAGGTCAACCACAGCACTGACCCTTGGTGATATGCTCCCGAACTACCTGAGTATGTACCCTCCAACGTAGCTCTTAGGTAGGACATTCAAGATCGACATAAAACCATCGTTGCAATGTTACTCTTATCTCGTAAGGTATAAATTAGAATGATTGCCGAGAGTTTTATCAAACTCAATCTAATTTATACTTTATTACAATCAGATAAGAGTTAAATTGTAATGACTTGCTAATGGTTTTACATCATTCAAATTTGATCGTGGGTGCGCTGCTTTAGCGGATGGTACCGACTGTGTAGGGATGTGCCCCCTGCAAGTTCCGTCCCCGATTTGCTTGTAATGTGACCATGATTAAGCCGTGCGTGTGCTTGTCCGCAGTTCGCCAGGAGAACGAGCGCATGATGCACGACGTCCTCCAGGCGGGAGTCTTAAATCGCACCCAGTCGTCGGCGTTGCGCTGACGCCGCGCTACTCGCCGCGGCCGCGCCTCGACAACGTGCGGCCGGCCGCCGCGCCGCCGGAGGAGCCTGTTGAGCCAGATCCAGAGCCGTCGAGCACAAGTGAGCCACCGGAACCGGCCGCGCTCTACCAGCCGGTGAGCGCCGCCCCGGCGGGCCCCACGTGAGCCATCCCCAACGGCCTGCTCCGGTCACGCCCGGCGACCGCGCCGACCTCGCACGTGTGACTCACTGACTGCTAGGCGCACCACGGCTGTGACGCACCGGTATGTGAACTGAGAGAATAGTCGTAGATAAGTTACTCGTTCGCGGATTGAGAATTTGAGAGTGACGAAATGGACGTGTAGGTAGCCAATGTGAAATTGTGAACCAATAGTAAAGAATGAAAATGTTATTGTTGAAACGTATCGGATAGGATGTAAAAGACAGGAAGTCAATAATCCACGATAGTTATTAAATATGCAATTGTCTATGTTAAGACTACATTATGTGGAATTAAAGGAAGAAATATAATTTGCAATTCAACTTCAACTGTATTTCGCACACCCAATTAAATATGAATGAATGAATTATAAATCTAAGATCATGAATGAATATGTGCCTCTGAGCTGTTAAAGAGGCTGCGGTCAGAATTTTGGATGCTTGTAGATTTGATAGGATAACTGTGTAATGCAACACGTAACATAATGATAAAAGTACCAACTTCAAACGGGAACAATCATCAATACAATAAGGACAAGTTAGATTTCTTTCTTTATTTGAATAAAATTATAATTAATGTTAATATTTGGTGGTGTGGAAATAGTGCCATTATATGCACAATGAAGTAATTTATAGCCCGCATGTATAGATAACTCCTCTAGCTATCAAACCTGATGATGAATTTAATAGGCACCTTTGTTGACATATAACGGGTGTAAATAGACGCATAACGAAGCCAAGACTCACTTGTTCTTCCCGTCATTATGATGTACTGGACCACACCTGGGAACCGTCTGGTTACGGAGGTCTCCTTCTTTTCGTGTGGTTAGTGACTAACCTGGTGTCAGAGTTTTAAAGCCGCCTAAGGGCCTCAGACTTGGCTTCACATGCCGTCGAGAAATATGTCTCTGGCATGCCTGTTTCCTCACGATGTTAGCAGGAGGTAATGTTCAAAGTTCCAACTTTTTCTAAAGTTGTTTTACGAAAACAAGTTTTAAATGTTATATCTTAACTTTAAATACGACCTCCGTACCGTTGCATGCACCCATAAGCATATGTTTTGCGTGCGTTACATTGAGTGCTACCGTAAACATCGATTATTTACGCCAAAAATGAAAATCGAGTCCCAGAAATTGTTTTTGTGCAATGTTACTTAGTTTTTTTTAGCGTTTACGTACAGAAAGCGTAGTTGACGGCTATGTGATGGGTCTTTTTACACCCTGAATATTACTAAAAAATAAAGCCTATAATTTTATCAATGAGTAATATAGTATTATTTTATTAATCACAGTACAACACACTAATGTATCTAATATTCTTACTGTTTACCATACAAGTTTGTATTTCACTAAGTGAGTCTTAACTGAGCTTGAGCACAATAATTTTGAGTTAATACTGTTATTAATGAACTCCTTGTTCAACTGTAAACAACAAGAGCTTTCGAAATTGCGCTTGAAATAAAATAAAATCTGTTAAAAAATAAGAGCTTTTTGTATAGTAGTTGTTGTAGAATTATTCTTACGAGAAGAACATTCTTGTATGTAAAATAGAGCTGCAAAAATCAGTGTCGTTCGCTCCGATGGATCTGTCGTATATAAGTATTGACTTCAATACAGTGACGCGAGCGGTTAGGTAGAATATAATTATATAAAATATGTTAGCGTTCTTCGGCGCGGCCATGTTCGCCTGAACTCAGCGAACACTGCTTTACGCTTCAGTCTGTATAACAGCGATTAACGGCACTTGAAACAAGTGTTAACAGCCTGTATATATATACGTGTAGAGCTCACAACTCACAACATATAATGTCACACCATCGCCTTTATTACATTATGTTAGGCTGTCTCTCAAAGTAATGACGTAAGACGTAAATGTAATTTAATTAATCTACGGAAAGCAATTCAATTAAATTTTCCGTAATAATACAGATTGTAAATAACTTGGTTTATTATTTGCGAGGCTGTGTGTTTACCTTTATGTCGTGAAAATATTGACAAGCATCCGTGATGGTTTCGGCTGGTTACAAAAAATAGATTGTTGAATTTTTCGATCACTGTTTTACAGGTTGACGTATGAAGCTAGCCGTAGCCGCCATGCTTAGTGTTTTCCTTCTACCAACAAAAAGGTTTAAATTAGAATATTTACCCAACTAAAAATATTTTGGCATAAAATAATAATCTCTAGGCTAAAAGGCTCTCATATTTATGTATATTTCTATATACTATTAAGATCCTCAAGGGATTTTGTAAATACTAAATAGTTTGGAACAGTTTTCTGTTCACATGATGTAAATTAACAATAAATATAGGTATCTCATTCACGGCTCCCGTCCCCAGCTTCGCTAATATTTATATTATTCAAAAATAAACTTGTATGTTAATTTTCTCACATTTATATTGATTACACAGCCCTATGGATCAATGTAAAAGTCCCACTGAGATCCGTCCAGTAGTTTTTCTGCGCCTGTAAAATATCTAGCTTGAATTTGTATTTGAAAAAAATCGGACTTACCCAGAATTCATTATTTCTCGGCGCGACTACTTTGTCCTCTTTATCTATATGTATAACTTGACCATTATTTCAATACAAAAGCTAATCGCTAAAATAGAAAATGGCGATATCTTTTTCATTTTGCAGCGGCAAAATTGTAGACGTATGAATAATAAAATGAATAAACTTTGTAGGTCAGGATACGGATTACCGTTATTTTATTACTAACCTCCATGCGAAGCCGGGGCGGGTCGCTAGCGAACATAATCCGGATTTATACAACAACTATCTGCGATATTGAACATGATTTTAATCTAAAACTATTCGACTCGGGTCGAATCTAATTTATTATCCAATAATAATTAAACTTCACTCTGTACATCTAAATTGTACGAACATTACATAATAATTTATTTTGTGAAAATGAGTCTTGATGAAACGTGGACGTTGGATAACAAACCACAATGCTGGTAGCAAGAAAACACTGAGTGAACATTACTGTTCCATGTTACGAATATAATGTTTAATGTGAGCTAAGCGTGTGTGTGTGCCCTACATAGTGCTCATTTTCAGCCTGTCACGAATCGTTCGGCTTGCATCGTAAATATATTTTTACCAATTTAAATCGCAGTTTCAAATATTTGCCCAGTAGGCTACAGACGTAGTGGAGGTTACCATCGGTGCATCAACAACGAGAATCAGAGACTGCGACAGGCTGCAAATCCGCCCTGTGTCGGAGCAAGGCTAACGCTGTGCAACTACTAGTTACGAATATGTGTATCGACAATTAAATGTATGTACTAGTTTAATTGCGATCCGCGTCCCCTCCCATCCTCGTGTGATACGATATGCTACGTGTTCAAATGTTATCGTTTGATTATCTCTAAGATATCGCCACTGAGCGAGAACTGTCAATGCATTCATTCGGCTATACTAGAGATCAATTCCAAATATTAAACAAGACCTATTAACGTAATTAGTGTTAGAGGGAGATACAAAGAATTTTATAGTTGTTTGTTGTAAATGTCAGTTTTAATTAATCTATTTTACAGAACAAAATGTTTAATAAAATATCTTTATAAAATAAGCGTTGTATCATTTGCTCGGCTGGTGCGTATTATATTTATGGAGCGTTGGGGTCTTCTGCGAGGCGTCGAAGGGTTAATATGTTAAGTTGGTGTGTGCACAAAAGCGTGCAATGTATACCTACAAGTTGTGTAGAGAAAAGGTTTGGTGAGGAGGGGTAGAGAGAGAGAGAGTCGCATTCCTCCCGGGCCGCCCTCGGAACTATGCGGCCGCTCGTGTTGCCGCCATGCAGCCTCCCAAACAATTTGTACTCCAAACTTGCTACACTCGGCTCAAAATTAAACTGTTCGCACGCAAGTTTGACAGCACAAAACATTTGTTAATGCCTTCACACCTCATATTTAAATGATATTTTAATAACCCTCTGACAGTTCACGTCGACTGTCGTTTAATGAAAGAACTTTAAACATCGGTCATTACGGACTCTGAAATAAAAATTAAAAGTCGGTAAGTAAATGAAGTTAACAAGCTTTTATCTTTGTCGATAGTCACAAAGCTTGTTGAATTTATAAGATTAACTCATACTTTCTGTAGTTATAGCTACAGTAAAGTGATAAAGAAATGATTTTCTCGTCGATTTGTTGCATTTCTTTATCACTTTACTGTTTTATAAGCAGCCGTTGGATCCGTTGGGTTCTTTCCAGGTACGAGAACTTTCAAAATTATCAATAACTTTGAATATTTTTTATATTACATACATACATAAACTCACGCCGTCTTCCCTGGAGTAGGAGAAACTACAGAACGCCACCTGCTTCGTTCTGATATTTTTTTATATTATCTGTTGGAATTAAAAAATAATATAAATAAATAGATAGATATATGGATAAAGGATCCTAAACTGCTACGAAACCTCAGTTTTACGTATCAAGGATTACAGCTTCAACGTTTACGAGTAGTAAGTCAACAGGAACATTTATTTCATGTAATAAACTACAGACATTCTTCTCGAAATAATACATGTAGCATGGTGGGGTTATGATTATACCGCAAGTAACTGTGTCGTACAGATATACGTATTTCTACGTACATAATAGCGTTTGTGTGTTGCTTCATGTAGCAAAAACTCTTTGTTACAGTACCCGGTACACACGATGCAACCGGCGTTTTAGCCATCATACAAAATAGATGAAAATTAATTAAACCTATTAAGATAAATGAAGAGGCTCATTATAAAAAAAAAAATAGAATTGACCAGTATCTAGATTAAATAAAGAATTCGACGATCCATAAAAAAGCATAGCACGGATAATATTTTTGACAAGACAAAAAGTTAAATAAAATTTTCTTAAAAAACCCATGAAACTAGGCTTTTAGAAGATTCAGCACCCAAAAAAAGAACGTAGTACAATGTAACCACATCAAAAGAATCGTTAACTACTAGAACCGTTTTTCAATATTACCTATACATTAGCTTCACGTGTAATTGTTTTATTTGTTTCAGGTTCAGGAAAACACTTTTGTTAAAGATCATAAGTAATTATAGCAATTTTCCACTAGATATTATTATGTTACTCATTACCGGATGAGCAAAATTTTATCGAAAAATAGAAGAGGAAATGACGGAGCGCTTCACTAATGAAAGCTAATTAACTTAGAACTTTAATTTAACGAATTAACATTTTTCATTCAGTTCAATTATCAATTTGAACTTTATACCCTGTCTGGAGGCCATTCCCATAATGTGAAACATGTTAAACAAAGTCTGACAGTGTCAAAACTAAAATTTCATAAAGCACAAAGTGGATTAAACGTGAAATGAACGTCAGTTACATCTCATTGTTTTTAGAACTATTTTACTGCGAAGCCTGGAGTTTCGTACGTACTTCTGTATTTACATTTCGCGAAAGAAAATTACATGCTGGCTGTAAACTTTTTCTATTACAGTAATGTTGGAAACCTACCTATGCTTTCAAGTTAATGATTCTTCGTTTATATGGTAAGTTAGAATTTATTTGATGTGCATTAGCCTATGGGTTATTAAATTTGCTGATTCTGTTCGTTTTACAGTTGGTACCTACTACTAGCAATTCCTCGTAGAAAAGCTTTCATGTAGTAGGTCAGCCAGGTATAGACTTCCATGAAACTTATTGACACCGGCACGCGTGGGAACACAACTGAGAGTACCTAGGACTGGCTTCCTTCAGGAATATTGGCTTTATGGACATACCTATAACCAGGCAAAGGACGACTTTCTGGAAATGAAGAATTAACGTTTATATAGAATACAAGCTTGTTTTTAAAAAGAGTTTTACTCTTATTTTATTTTGTACTTTTTAGATTTAGAATTTGTATAAATATCTGTTCTATCACCTTCACAAATCGAACCCAACACTACGGAGCTATCTTGTAAGGTCGAGGAGTCTCTATGGCCACCTTCTAATTTCATCATCAGATCCTGGATACTACCTTGGGTTAAAGTCCTTGTCAATACAACGAAAACGAGTCCAAACACGATAATGCTATCTTATTTGGTTGAGGAGTGCTCGTGACTACCTTCCGGATTCATTGTTAGACCCTGAACGCCACCTAGTGTCAAAGCACTTGTCAATACATAACCAACGAGTCCAAACACGATGGTGCTATCTTATTTGGTTGAGGAGTGTTCGTGACTACCTTCTGGCTCCATCATCAGACCCTGAACACCACCCAGTGTCAAAGCACTTGTTAATACGTAACCAATGAGTCCAAACACGATGATGCTATCTTGTTTGATTGAGGAGTTCCTATGGCCAACTTCCGGCTCCATCATCAGACCAGCTCAATGATATCAAATTTTCAAAATGTCTCGGTAGTTGTATAAGTATGCCAAGTTTCAGCTCAATCGGATTCCAGGAAGTGCTTGAAAAATGGAGTACAATATTAGTAACCGGAAAGACACGAACAGAGCAAGCGAATATAAAGCTTGTAAAAAGAGTAAACGGTCCATCATTTCCCCTTTCTGGAAATGAAAAATAACATTTAGATCGAAAAAGAGTTGGGTCGGGATTTCGTTTCTTCCAAACTTAAGTTACGACAAGTTTTAATTACGTAAGTACCTACATTTTACAATAGGTAGGTATCGTACAAGTCACGTTTTCTCTTTAAGTTCGATTAGAACTAAAAATAACGTTCCTACAGTGTACAGTTTCCGAAGGCTTACACATTGTCTAAGAAACTTGTCGAAAATTCCCAAGTTATAGCCACCCCGGTGCGAATATGTTCTTAAGTTGGAAAACTTTCAATCCATATAGACGCTCTTACACCTCGTAGACACTTAGGAAGTAGCGCTCGCCTACTTAGCAGTTCCACCTGAAATAGAAGTGACGGAAACTTAATAAGTATTAAGTATTCATTCATAGCCCTATGCTATGAATGAATACTTAATATTCACGTCACTAGAAAAATTGTAGGATCGAAGGCAAATCGCCATGCATCTCAATTTCAAAAATAGAAACCAATGAGATACCAATACAACTGTACTAGAATTTTGGACCTTCATGTCTATGTTTTATAATGATGATATGGTTCAAGACCAGAGGATTTACTGAAATGTAGCAAAAACTATAATTACCTTGTTAATCATGATTGTTGAAGCACTTTAGAATAGTAACCTACTAGGTTGTGCAATAATACATTGTTACTCGTAATAATCTAAAAGAAAAGTAATAAAGTACTCTCCGTTTCCAACAACGAGAACTCAATGTTTTTGTTTTCATGACGAAATGTTGGTCCTGTTAAAAATACACGACATCATGACAAGTTAAATACTTTAAATACAAACGAGTCGACACATCCGAATTAAAATACCACAGAGCTGTATTAATATGGATGTAGGTACAGTCAGGGGTAAAATAATTGTTAAGAAAATTGAGTACCAACTTAAAGTGTACGTATATTCGAATCTCAACTGTAATTCTTCGACAGCTGTATGAAAGTTAATTGATTCAGGCGTGACTTTGCAGAAATCCATTATACAGGGTTATTGGTAAAATACCAACAACCTCTTCAGGAGTCATTGTACTCATCATTATGAACAACTTTTACTATGGGAACAAATATGAAATAGCGAAAAAAAAATAGCTGTTCCGTACATTTTGACGAGTTATGCGAACATAAATGTACGGAACAGCTGTTTTTATTTCGTTTTTTTTTCGCTAATTAAAAATAATGTAAAAACCTCAGACCAAATATAATTTGTTCTGAGGTTAAAAAGCATAACTCTAGCAATATAACACACACATCAAGAATCAATTAAATGAATTAAAATCTATAAGTATATACATTTATATTATACATGTGGTATTGGATATATTTATTAACTATTCAGAAGGAGAATATATTAAAGCACACGTGTTCAAGAATACTTTAATATAATGTTTAAAGGAAAAACTAGACAAGATGAGACGACATTATAATGACATGACATAAAAATGGACAACTTATTTTTTCTCTTTTGATTGTCTGTACAGGTTGTTTAATGTATTCGTAGGTATGTAACCACACATATACATTATATTGGTAATAGAGTGGCAGATACATAAGTAAAATTAAACTAAGGTTAATGATATGGTAAGAATAAATGAATTGGTGATAACGCGGAAAACTGCCGTAGTGTGTTTTGGTTAAAAAATAATTTATCTGACTTTACCTACTATATACATGTGACCAGCGGCAGCGCTGCAAGCTTTGATATTCAACCAGTAAATAACTACCTACGTCACGAAGTACTCAATTACTTTAATGGATATCTAAATATAAGTGCTCTCTCATAGAATCATAAATCTGAATATGTTCTTGACTATATCTTCAAATGATTTTATTTTATTGCTAAGTACTTGCGGTACCGTCGCATATCTTATTATAGAAAATAGGTATATTTTGATTTTACGGATAAATCTTGTTGTTCTCTTATCTTCTCAGTACCTACTTATAATGTTTATATGCGAGTGAGTGAATTTTGGGCGACTATACAATAAGCGGCCGATTAGAAAGGGGCCCAATTACCGCAACCCCTTTACGGATATTGAAATAAGCCTCGGGCACATTTAGTGGGTTCTTTAGGTTAATCCCAGAATTCCTCGAAGTATGAAAAAGTGTGGATAAGAAGTTTTGTTTTGAATAAAATGATGTACGGTCACCGTATCAAAACATTGATCACTTTGAACTTTGTCTCATTAAGGCTCGGCGCAAACGAGCCACTGACCACAGCCATCGGTAGCCCAGTGACAAGCAGTTCAATGTGCTTTTTCATACTTTTTGTATGGATTCGTACCACACGTTCGTGGCCGGTGGCAGGCACCCGCTACACCTGTACTCAACACCGCAGCAAGAGGCGACAGCCACCGGTGGCTGTGGTCGTACGAGTACTTTGACTAACCGTTATTCCTGTCATTGTCGCACAACTGTCGAACTACAAGAGCAAGATAGAGACTCCCGAACATGTCTAATCCAAAACAAGTGCTAAGCAACGTTCATAGATTTCTGCCTAATTATGGTTAAGGCTACGGTTTCCTAAGACTGCGGGGGCCGCCACATTACGTCCGCAATTTACCGTCGAATGACGTCAAAGAAACATTAAGAGTGAGTTGGTGTGTTTTCTTTGAGAGCGTTTTTTAGGCCGTAGAGTCCAACCCCGGTGCCATAATTTTCATGATGGCCGTCACTGCGGCCACCGCTCTTCGACGAAACCGTAGCTTTAGGTTCACCGTACGGTATGAAAAATTGAATGCTCTCATAATATATTAGTTTTCTCACGACACCCACGAGTGTGCATTGACCTCTCTCTCTCATAGTCTGTTACATACAATGTGCGGTCTCAAGAGAGCATTGTTATGATTTCCACGCTTTAGAAGCGGATGTATACCGCACAAACGCTACACATAATCTGTTCGTAGCATTTTCTGCACCCACGGGGAAAAGGTTTACTTTGAGTTGAATGTAAATACTACTGCTCTCTCTTCTTGTAATTCGTTGCTATAGCTTTAAGATAGGTGATCGGTGATTGGTTGGAGTTTTACAAATCTGAAAGTAAAATTTGAATATCGTAAATAATGCTTATCATGATCATATTCATGATGTATGTTCAATTTTAACAGCTGCAGGAAAATGAAAATGAAAGCAACTATTGACAATGTACTATTTACCGATGCATAGGTTCGTATGCTGATCGTGGTTTCAAAAAATTTAGATAACTGATAACACCCAATCAGCCTGATGTTGTGCAAATATGAAATCCAAATACTATCATTACTTCATTACCAACGTAAGTTTGATTTTCGAAATACAAACAATGGAGCAACAATCAGCCCTTACGTAGGTTCGGATCGAGGTTGATACGAGGGTAGTTCACACTCGACTGGTACATAAGTTCCGCTCCGCCGACCATCCATTGTACGTCGTTAATGAGTCTAATCGGGGACCATAAGCCACTTTATTATATCATTAATCATCAGCCCAAATCATTTAATTAGTCCGTAGTGTTTAACAAAATAAAAGTCATTTATTCAAACTAGGCTGAGAATCAGCACTTTTTGAACGTCAAAATTACATAAGACAGACGCCAAAAACGCCCACCTTTCACCACTTCCTAGTGCTTTAGCTGAGAAGAAGAAGTGGCGCAACAAACTGCTTAGCAGCATAGCTGTCTGTTCAGTTAACGATACCATACCTAAGTACTTGAAAACTAGACTATTTATTTTGTATGCTACATACATAACATAACATCCCGCCTGCAATTCCCCGAATGGTTAGGCAGAGATCTACCTTAGTATGTACCTACACCCACATTTTGCCAGTTAAATATGTTTAAGTCCCATGTACCAAGGGGCGATTCTCTTGGACTATTTTGCCTATTTTTTCATTTTACTTTTGCGACTTTCGCTTTTCGCGTTGACAAATCTAGACACAAACTTGAAATGTCTGATATGCGTGTTTAATTTCACTGGTACCATTCAAATCAGAACACTACAATACTTATAGACGACAGAAATAGATAGAGTAGATGTATATTAGAGCAACGTACCTCCCGAAGCTGCCATGTCCGATGAGGACCTGCGCCAGGCGGAAGGTGAGGACGCCTCTCCAGCCACTCCTCAAAGAGGGGACTTATCGCCGCAATTGTGGCGTGCCCATCCTTTGGACCCCTAAGTCAAAATAGGACAGCTAAAAAATTTTTGTGGTGTCTAATATTGGTTTTAGGTTGACGTCTCTGAGTGTGGAAATCGTGACTACATTGTTGTATTGAGTTAACCTGTATAAACAAATGTAAGTGTTAATAGTAAATAAATAAATAATTAGCTACACTTACAACATCACACTTCGCACCAGGTGCAACAAGGATTTGAATATGGAATAGGTAATACGTACATGTCTTGTTGCTTTTTTGTGTAATGAAACCAACCGAAGCTTAAAAACTTAACAATCATTAAGAATTGAAGCACATTACATACTGATATCCACGGTCATCAGAAAAAAAATCTTTAGGCAGAATATTGTCTCGCTTCAGCTACAGAAATGGATAGTTATTTCTACAGCCGTCAAATTAGAGCGATCTTCTTCATCATGCTCAAAGAAAGAAAAGGTAGGTGCGTAAGTATTTGTATACCATTTTTTAAATAAAAAAAACCTCAATATTCGTATCTATTTCTAAACAAAAGAGCAAGAAGAGGATCTCAATAAACTTTATGAACCCATGGAATTAACTGGAAATCATATAAAAAGAAACTTCATTATATCCCAAAGCTTCTACTCCTTTCAGATTACATTTGGTCGTAAGCTGAGATTATCCACGTAAGATCGAATCTCCCGGGGATTTTCCGAGATGATGAATTAGGACGAACTATTGATATTGGTCGGAGCAGTCACGTAGTCTTTGAGACTAATTATATGATCGCACGTGTTGATAGTTCAGCTGTTTGTATATAGCCGTCTGACAAACATACGAAGGGAATACACGATGAAAATGTTATTACCATTATATTTATTGGATTTATTTATTTTGAGAATGTGAAGGTGAAACATAACTGGCAAAATGTGGGTGAACTAGGTACACCTCTGCCCAACCCTTCTGGGAATACAGGCGTGAGTTTAGGTTATGTTGTTAAATTACTTTGGTCTAATGGTCGCTGGTGCTACTGCTGAGCATGAGGGGCTTCAATTCCCAGGTCGGGCAAAGTGTTATTGGGTTATTTCATCTGGCATTTTTCAGCAGCAAACCGGAGTCTGGATATGTCCGGGTTGATGGCAAAAGGCTCGCTCCTTTTTACATAGGACTTAAACATAACTGGCGAAATGTGATGGGTGTTCTATAGGTACACCTCTGTCTAACCCTTCGGGGAAACAAGGCATGATGTTTTGTGAGTTTATTATATATTTTAAATACTACTAGCGAAATCTCTGCGTACCTACTCCATTAGGGGAAAGCAGAGTGCTGTTGTGTAAAAGAACGCAACTGCGACTGTTGGGTTCGATTCCCTGGTCGGCCAAACTTTACTTAGGTTTCCCACTGTGATCCCGGCTAAATTCGTGCCCAATAAAAGTCAATAGACTCATCCTCTAATACATGAGATTAAAAACGTAGCTAGCGAACTGGCGAGATGTAGGTACTCTTTTTTAGGACTGATTAAAATGTTAGTTAAAATAAAAACAGTAGTTAACATGGCAAGTATACCCTGCACCCTCATCTAGTTTTAAAAATGTGATTGACGTGTAAAAGCGTTTGTACAAACCTACTTACAGAAATCATTTATATACTTGTACCTATAGCTGCCATGGGAAATTAATTAATTAATTAATTGGACCAAAATAACAATGACATTACCGCAACAAAGTTATGTCCTAAACATAATCGAGTGACCGCTTAAAGCACTTCACCCGATACAACAAGGAAACCACATACGCACCTAATTAACATTTGTCAATTATTACCATTATTACGTACTATGTGGAGTACTGGATAACTAGTGGTCCAAAAAAACCACACAGCCGGCCCTGGAACAGCAAAACGGCGTCGAGGCCAACCGCGATAGCGATGATGGCGGGAGGAGTTGGGCAGATTTAATATAATAATAATAATAATTTTGATATCTCGACTTACAAACAAGGTTGTCGACATGTGGAATGTGAGCTCGGCAATCATTGTGCCGATTATCGTTACGGCCAATGGCCTGATGGCCGAAAGCCACGACCAACATCTCTCGAGCCTCTCGTTAGGCGGTTGGATCATGGGCACGCCACAATTGCGGCGATAAGTCCCCTCTTTGAGGAGTGGCTAGAGAGGCGCCACGGCGTCCTCACCTTCCGCCTGACGCAGGTCCTCACCGGACACGGTTGCTTCGGGAGGTTCCTGTTTCGTATAAGGCGGGAGGAAACGCCCGGGTGTCACCACTGTGTGGATCGCCCGGAGGACACGGTGGAGCATACGGTGGAGGTCTGCCCCGCTTGGGCGGAGCCCCGCCGTGTCCTCTTGGAGGCGATTGGCGGCGGTGACCTCTCGCGTCCGGCTCTGGTCCAGGCCATGGTACGGAGCGAGAGGGCATGGGAAGCAGTCACCTCCTTCTGCGAAGCAGTAATGCTCGCGAAGGAGGAGGCGGAACGCGTGAGGGAGAGGCAAAGTTTGCGCCCTCACGCCCCTAACCGCCGCCGCCGCTGGAGACGCCCTGGGCGTCGGGAATCCCAGGCGGATTCCCGGCCACCATAGGCGCGGGCTTGCGGACGGCGAGCAATGGGTAGCTCGCCGTCTGATCAGGACCAGGCCCGGGTCGATGGCGCGTCGTGTTCCACGCGCGCTTCAAAGATGTCAGCACAATTGGCGGGGTCCGCTAGGACCGACGCCTGCCAGGGTTGCGGGTTAGTCCGAAAGGGATACCGGGACCTTGGCAACAGGCAACTGAAGGAACTCGGGTGGGTTTTAGTCAGTAAAAGTCTGACACGCCCTTCCGCTCCACCCAGAGCGGGAGAAGTCATTGGATGATTTCCCACACTCAAAAAAAAAAAAAAAGGCGTTTGGATCAAGGGCCTGATTAAGAAGGCCTCCTCGATACGGCTCGCATTGTGAGGAGGTTCCTGTCTCTGCAGCCTTAACCACCGGTAACTTGGACCCTGCTCCCGACACCGGCGGACCTCTATCCATACTTACTCCATACTAATATTATAAATTCGAAAGTAACTCTGTCTGTCTGTCTGTCTATCTGTCTGTCTGTCTGTAAAAAAAGGTAACAACCTTTTCACGCCTAAACCACTAAACGGAGTTCGATAACATTTGGCAAGGAGATTGATCCCGGGAAAGGACATAGGTTACTTTTTATCGACATACCACGCGGGCGAAGCTGCAGGCGGAAGCTAGTATTTATATTTGTAAATGTTTTTTTATATTATCATTTTAATTTAAGAAATATTGTAAATGTAATTACTTATGAAAGAAAATAAATATACGAAATAATAATTTTGAAAATCAAAAGTAGGCCTTTAATTAGCAGCGGGAGTTTCGAAACTTGAATAGAATATAATTATGGTTATTGTGTGGCCATCGTTATACCCTTGCAGTTGATGCAGTCAACCAACGAGGTCCTACCCATGGAAACAGTCAAACTTGAGTTGAAAAAGCTATTTTTTATGGGGTTCGTCCCTGAGGGCCCCGATCCCGCATTGACACGTCCAGAAGGGCCACATTTGTTCTATGTTGCACTCAATATAACCATCGTTGTACAAAGATGTCTGCATACCCACTATTTTCTTATCTGAACATAATGATCTACTTAACTGATTGAAGTATAAAAATAAAGCCAAACGTTCTCACAACTATCGTAAAGGCGACTAAAGGATAATATTAGGAAGGAGGATGCCTATCTGCAACAAAAAGATAGCATCGTGATACGGAAACCTGATTTCCGCTTCCCAATTTCTTCCGGAACGCTTACCGTGTGAAAGATAAGACGGTACTCGCTTTTCCGATTGCTTTTTACAAGCACCACGTTGGTTCCTATGAGAAAACTTCTAGTTCGTAAAAAGGATTACTGGTAGCTTTTAACAACCTTACGTTACATGAATTTCCTGAAAAAAAAATCCAATCGGTAAGTATATAGGTACTGTGACTCCATTGTGAAATACTTCTCCTTGTGTAAGTACTTATGTATGATTTTCTAAGTGAATTTTTTTATTAAATTTGATTACTCCATGTGGTAAATATAACAAAAAATATGCACTTTTATGATATCTAACGTGGCGATATTATAGTGGAAGTCCACGTCCATAAAACGTATAGAAATATGTGAACGTTACAACGTTATCGTGGACGGGAATTTAAAAGCTTCTTCATATCTATCCTACTCTAATATTCATAATCAAATATTATAAAAGCGAAAGATTGTGACGATGGATGGATGTTTGTTACTCTTTCACGCAAAAACTTCTGAACGGATTTGGATGAAATTTTGCACACAGATAGTTTATAACTTGAATTAACACTGTATTATGAGTTTTTATCCCGCTATACCCACGGGATCGATACTTATCCGGGTGAAACCGCGGGGCACTGCTAGTGTTTCCATACATTTTACTTCCCTGTAATAACATCCTTACGATAATATCGTCACGTTACAAATTACGAAAGCGCTCTTTGGGTTTTATTTTCTCAATACGATATACGTGACATTTTTTACAATTGCAATACAGCTTGTAAACGAACACTAAAGTTGACGTATGAAATGTCCGGAGTGATATAAGTCTACTAGCTGCGCCCCCCCTAAGTCTCGATCTCGTGGGAATTTCAGGATTAAAAGTATTCTATGTCCTATAACAGGTAGGTGTAGGTAAATTTAATGCTTGGGCGTCCCTAGCTTCAGTGACACTGACGGCTCACGCTCACTTCACCTAAATTTTCACGGTGTGATGGTAACAGAATCGACCAGCAGGTCATGGTCTACCCATGTGCTAAATTCATCTAAATCCGTTCAGCCATTTTACCGTGAAAACGTAACAAACAAACAAACTCAATTTCACATTTATAATATTAGTTAGGATTAGGATGACAAACCAGAGATAGCTAGAACTTAGCTCCCACGAGCATAAAAGCTTTATGCATAAAAATAGAATTTTATTCCCACATTCTACTTTGTTGTAGAATATCTGAACTTGTAGAGTAATCCTGGTTTAATAAAGGGAGCGGTACGCTGTTCTGTTTACTGTGCGGATCCGACAAAGGGATGTATGCGGAGATGACGTTAAGCGGCGACCGATTATCATTGCCGGATATACTCTGGTACAATGTGAAGGGCTCTCGTTAATTGTTGAGACAACTTCAGAGGCATAACTAGACTTAAGTATGTACTTATGGGGCAAAAAAAATCTTTAGATATTAGGAAGTGTGATTTTTTTGTGTATGTGTGGGAGAGGACGCCTTTGGCTGACAGTGGGATAATATAAGCTAGTTATATTAGAATACATTAGATCTCATTAGGTCTGACAACCAGTCTTACCAAGGGGTATCTTATTACCCAGTTACTGGGTTGTGGAGGTCAGATAGGCAGTCGCTCCATGTAAAATACTGGTATTCAGCTGCATCAGGTTAGACTGGATGCCGACCCCAACATAGTTGGGAAAAGGCTAGGCAGATGATGATTAGAGTACATTAGATGTTGTGCCTATTAATGTAATTTACTTCCGATGTTCAATATTAAGAATAAGAAACATTTCCGAAGATTTATCTGATGTATGTACAATAAAGCATATTTTATGTACCTACCTAGACATAACATGATAAAAGCAACGAGAGAAGTTATCTCTAGGTACCTATCCCTATTCGTGTCACAAAACACGCGTGGGACATACCTGAAAAAAAAAACAAGAATATGAAAAAAAAACAGCAAATTGTTATCACTTCGGAAATAGGTACAATAGAAGCATAAAATACAAAATATTCAATTTCAAAGAATCAGGGAAAACGGAATGTGCTGACATTCTGATTGTGCCAAAGCCGGTAAGTGAAAAGGAGAAATATTCTAAGTAACAATTTATTTTTAGATTGAAATTGAAGAATTTAGAAGTCTACGTTCGATCTCTAAATTGGATAAAAGTTTTACCTATATACTATCCTATTTAATAAAGTTTTTCTATTTCTGAAGGCATTGCTAATATTTTATTTTTGTGTTTGTGTATTTGGATGTTTGTTTCTCAATCACGCAAAAACGGCTGAACGTATTTGGATGAAATTTGGCACACGTATAGTTTATATAGGAGGAGGTCGGAAATTATTCCCCTGGGATAATTTCCGGCCTCCACGCGGGCGAAGCCGGGGGTGAAAGCTAGGAAAAAATAAATGAAAAGATTTATTTCAGTTACCCACAGACAGTTTATCTTATAAATTATACTGGTTGGTAAAATAATATTTGTATTTAAACGTCACTGATCTGATTGACATAGTGAGTAGGCAGTGTGTCTGTGGTCTCGGTCGAGGGTTCGATCTCCGCACAAAACAAATATTTGTCGTCCTTCAGATATTTGTTCAGAGTCTGGGTGTTTGCACCAGTGTTTAAGATTGTAGTAGGTATTAAGTATAAGACCACCACTGAAGAAATCTGAGTGCTGGGCATCTTTTAAAGCTTAAAAGGAATGACTTTAATAGATACAGGTAGGTATAAATACACAATAATACACACAACACAAAAATACATACAATACGCATACACATACAGTATCTATGATATAAATTATGTGATTTCACAACAACACTTCTTTATTTTCACCTTAATATTATTAATGCGAAAGGAGTTTGTTCGTTTGTTTGTTACGCTTTACTTTCACGCTAAAATGACTGAACGGATTTGGCACATGGGTAGACCATGACCCGGAGAAGGACATAGGCTACTTTTCATCCTGGATCGCAGACGAAGTTGCGGGCAACAACAACAGCTTGTATTAATATGAATCACAACACAATGATTAATAATATTTGGTATAAACAGCCATATGTTTAATATTAAGTGAATCGCATAGATGACTTTCCAAAAACGAATGAATATCTTTAATACCGTAAAACACATAGGCATATAAACCATAGACAGACAATTAGTAAAAAGTAACATTTGATATAAAATCAAACACCCCCACTATATCAAATAAACTAAACTCATCTCCTTTATTAACAATACCAAGTGTTTTCATAAACTTGTTATGTTTGGCGCTTACGGGTTTATTCTGGAATGCACCCATAACCTATAGTGAAACGCATGGTTGACTTTCCAAAAACGAATCTTTAATACCATAGGCATATAAACCATAGACAGACAATAAAGTAAAAAGTTACATTTGATATGAAATCACACACAAATATACTTGTATTAGTATTGTAGTGTTAGATGTAAAATAATGTATATTATTGAATCTTGTAAATAAATGTAGATAACCAAATATTATCTATCCAAATGATTTTCCACCTCACTGGCACAGTTAATTGGCCACGAGACGTGATCACTGATCAAGTCCCGTCAGAAAGTAAGTAAAATTTATTATCGCGAGCTCTTCCCGCAGTTTCGCCGCAATTTCAAACTCGTTTAATACCTGATCATACAATAAGGATTAACATAATCCCAGAAAATCCAATGAATATTAACCGTAACATTGTACTATACCCACATATATACCAGGTTTTACAGTTGTCTGCTTTATAAAATGTAAGAACAAAAACACAAAATGCTCCAGTTCTTTAAAAGTTAAGCTCTGCAATTCTGACGACGGTTTGTCGACTGACGGATGGTGGGATAACTATCCTACTTGTTACACCAAATACTTCAAGCCGGTAACGGGGTAAACTGTCACCCATTCACAAGCAATGATAAATCCTGTAACGTAACAATACTGACTATAGTCTATTTTTTTAATATCTTAGACTAATTTGACATTTCAAGTGATTGTTGTTCGTTTTTTCAATTTGGAGTTTGACATTTGCGTCTGTCAAATTTGTTTACGAGATCAAAAAACAGACTTTTATCTACACAAAGGTAGTAGTAGTAAATAGTGTAGTACCTAACGGAGAGAGAAGAAATTACGCGACGGAGATATTACCTACAGCACATTAGGTCGAGATTACGCGTAATTTTCAAAGAAAAAGTAAGCATGTGGAATTTTCGTCGCGTAATTTTTGGCAGGTGAGTGGCGAACTTTGGTTGCGAACTATCAGACAACGAAACAACTCACAACTCTGGTTGTTTCCGCTAAGCAATCTCGCAATGTGATAGGGTCTAGAGGTGACAAAGCACTTTACCTAGTGTCCAGAAGTGATAATAAATTGTGACAAAGCCGTTAATCCAACGCCTAGCGTACACTACTGGGGAGTTTGTTGCGCCACTTCTTCTTCTCAGCTTAAGCACTAGGAAGTGGTGAAGGGTGGGCCTTTTGGGGACTGTCTTATGTAATTTTGACGTTCGAAAAGTGCTGATTCTCAGCCTAGTTTGAATAAATGACTTTTGACTACTCAGATTCTTACCCCCAAAATACAATTTCCTTATTTGAATCTGCTATGGAGGGGTATTTAAACGTCATAAAATTGATACAGAATTCAGAACATTTTCAAAAAAAAACTTTCTGTTTTCCATGAGTTAAGCCTCGTGCAAACTGGCGTGATAGCGCGGGCGCGGTAAGCAGCGAAACCCGTGTCTCGACCGCGATATCGCGCCTATTTGGGGGAGGAGACTATACACCTAACACTTTAATTATCAATCCGACGTTACAATCAACGAGGGATCGAAATTCAATATATAAAGTATAAAAAAGACACACGAGACACTCGATGATAATGCCTTTTTTTATTTTTTATTATGGGTATCATCAAAATGACTTCTCCCGCTCTGGGCGGAGCGGGAGGGCGTGTCAGACTTTTACTGACTAAAACCCACCCGTGTTCCTTCAGTTGCCTGTTGCCAAGGGACCCTGTATCCCTTTCAGACCTTCCCGCAACCCTGGCAGGGCGATGATAATAACCTATGTCCTTTTCCAGGTCATGGTCTACCAATAATTAGCTTCTGGCCTTCTGCAAAGTTATATTACGAAGTGTTTTACAGCCAAGCTTGCTAATATTACCATCTGTTCTCAGTAGTTAGTTCCAATTCTCGTTTAATCTTTCCGTCTTCCGCTCGCAAGGACGTTGGAAATTGCTTTTTCTACGACTGCCATTTTTTTTCCACGATTGAGTTCGTTGCAACCAAGTATGCATTGCCTGCCAGTATATTCTGAGGATGAGAATTATGTGTGTTTACTTTTTTGTCACTATAATATTACACTTATCTCCTATTACAACATAACTGGTGAAATGTGGGTACTTCTCTGCCTTATCCTTTTGGAATTACAGGCGACGTTACGATACATTTTCAATACTCAATACTCAGTACTTTAATTGCATTCCACATCGTATTCTTAGGTGGTAAACTTATAATCAGATCTTATTTACCCGGGCACAGCAAATAAGTGAGTTAGGAAATTGTCCAATAAAAGTTAAAATATTAAATTGCTAGTCTTCTATTTAAGAAAAATATTACCAGTAGGCTCTTACATACTGGCGCGATTCGCCGCGTGAAGCGAATTTTAACAAAACAATTTCTGAGAAAACTTCACGGCGAACAATGCGGCGGCGTCGTGTCGCGCGACGAATCGCCCCAGTATGTAAGAGACTTTATTAATGGGAACACGTCTATTAGGAAAAATATAGAGACAGGTCAATTCATAAAATTAATAACTTTTCCGTTTGTATAGGAAACTTTAAAAAATTAAATCCGGTTATTCATTTCGATGTCAATGCGTCAAGTTGTTATCACACTAGTATAGTGAAGGTATACATTATATATTTTCTGAACATAGGTACACAAGCGTATTACATAATAACACATTGTATCCAAAATTCTTATATTATGTTTTTTTTGTTTTTTTTAATATGTCAACCACTGACTACGTCTATTTCCTTCGAGTATAACATACCAGGTAATCCCTGTCAAGATGATATGCACATTGCAATTCCGAGATAATACCTAGCATAGTATGGTCTACCGACAACAGGGAAGCGCTGGGAAATGGAACGCAGTTATAGCCCCTATTAAACTAGACGTAAAGACGCTAATCGCATCAATTAGTGATGGCACATTAGACAATTATTGCAAGATCGCGCCGGAGCCGACCACGCGGCATACTGGGCCCGTTTGACGAAGGATTTATAAAGTTGAAACGTTTTTGCAATGTACATAACGAAAATGGTCACAATTTGTGGAATGTTGCGACTTAGTCGTACCGATGGAAAAGTTTTAGCTTATATTCGGTGAAAAATGCCAGTTATTTGACATTTTCTCTTCCACAGAATCTGTTCTACTAACCGATAACAATGATAATTTGACGTTCCTTTTATGTTGCTTTTCGAGATCGAATCTGGTAAAATATTGTGTAAAGGTACTTTGGTAAGTAAACGATACTTAGGCGCATGTGCGCAGACTGAGTGAAAGCAGGAGACCTGGAGGAGGCCTATGTCCAGTGGACTTCTTTCGGCTGAATTTGGATGATGAATGAAACGTCACATCAAATCAGCTTGCAATAACCACCAGTCTTGCATCAATTGCTTAATTTATTTTGATACGGACATCCGCCGCCTAACATGAAAACCAAAATCATGAACGTACAAAGTTGGTGGAATTAAAAAGGATAGAAAGGCACACATTCTTACAAGAATGTAATGAATAAGTAGATGTAACTTTATGTTACAAGAACAGTAGAACAAACACTACTGTACGCGCTGTAAGCATTGTCACAATAAAAGTAAAAATAAACAAATGCCACACGCCGGGGCCTGCACCCGTTAGGTTGTCGACCACCCCTGAAGCAGACAGATAAACGAACCCTCATTCGGCGAATACGAAGGATACGAAAACGTGGAAATTAATTAAATAATCCTGATTAGTAGAGGTTGTTGATAGGAATAATTAACACGCGTATCAAACCCCCGTCGCGAACCCCTGATGATCGACGGGTTAAACATGGCAATTATACCGTCGTTTACTCGACTACGGTTTCATTTACCGGTGATTTTGAACGTTCAAACTAATAGTACTTTATCTCCAACAACTGTCAAGTAAAATCCGAGTGACAAATAATTTACATAACAAATACTTACTATACTATGTATATGCGTAGCTGCTATGTCTCGTATCGCAGAACTTGCAAGGGCAAACTCATGGGAAATCGTTTATAATGTACAAGTGCACTTTGAGTGTTTTGAAGTTATAACATATCTATTAAATACTTGGTATGTATGTATGTATGGATGGCAAAGAACTGAGCCGCACTGGGCCCGCGTGTTGTATTACGGCCCACTCTCCCTCTCACAAAGAGGAGGCCTGAGTCCCAGTGCAGGCAGTGGTAACATTATAGGCTGATTATAAATAGACGTATCTTTTTCATTGTTTACAAGAGCGTGTATTCTGCATAATAACGTAAGTATTACAGAATACTTATCACGCATGTTTAAGGCACTGATTCATTCCGCACGACTCGTTAAGTTGTACCTACCTAATTTTTATAAAAAATCTGTTTCTTTGATTAAATTTCCACTTAGGTACTTACCTCAATATGTATTAAGGCAATACATAATGTACTCAATATGTTAATAGGTAACATTGAGTATGTTATTCGTGATATAAAGTAGGTAGGTACTTAGAATTAAGATTGATAAAGTTACAGAAATCCGTATACCTACGAAGGTTCTCATATTGTCAATTTGGTGATACTCTCGCACGAGAACGATTCTCGTTTAGGTGGGTGCCGCTTTGATACATGATACCTGCCTTTAATATAAACCAATTTCTTTTCGTTCATACGACTTTAAGAAAAGAATTTCTCATATAAGTTAGCCAATATTAAAATGGAATTATGAAAGTCATATTGTGCTTTTGAATTTTCAGTAATAAAATAATGTAGGATTATCAAATTAATAATTGTTTTGAAAGTTTAAATACTTCCTTTTACCCACAGATTTTGTAGGTACTAGACTAGAGCTTCCCTTGAAGTCAAAATACTCCTATCTTCGTATTAAGGAGCTGCTTCTCATATTTACCTTGTAGGTAAGTACTGATTAAAAACGGTTGAATGCGAAATAACATAGCCTCGCCTAATAAGTGTAATGTAATTTATTTATTTATGATTCCGTAAGACAAATGTACGTAAGTTAAAACGCTGATAAAATATTCCCTGGTTATATTATTACAGCTTTCTAATTTATCAATAAGTTTCATTTGACATCACTCTCACGAATATGGCGCATTACACATCATATTTCCGCGACTACTATAATAAGGAAGGATGTATAGTTACGAAATGTGCACGTCCCTATAATCGACTATTCCGATAATCGCATCATTAACCACGTACAAATAGTTTGTTTACTCTCCGAATAGGTATCCGATTTGGGAACGTTCGCCGAAATACCGAAACTAGGATAATGGCATGCCGACACTCGTAAAATTGCATGATTTCTGTTCTAGTAAACACATCGAGATGTATTGATATCTTCCCGATGTAAACATTTACTCTAACTCAAAATATAGCGTAAGTATGATAGGTGTTGTTGATGTAGATCTTGCATTCGGTCAATATCAAGTGTGATGGGTAGGTTGTGAAATGTTTCAGTGTATTCTCATTAACATCTCTATTTACCTACTTGTCTATAATATTAAACTGTTTTCATTGCTCTTTGTCTTTAATAAGAACGTTTTCTCAACGTTAATGAAGACAAAAAGTATAATTCAATAATTCCCATTGCAATTAAAATTCCCCTATTTTCTCTCACTCAATTTCCTTATACAAAAGTTATTTTAAACAACACGTACTTTTTGTCAAAGCATACGGTACACGACGCGCCGTGCATAAATATTAAGGGGGAAATGCCTTACATTGCAAATCGTGCCGACTTCATAATTTGTTACATTAGCACCAATGAAAAAGTATGAAAAACAAACGGATGAAAGGAAAACAAAAAATAAAAATAATTTATACCGTTATTTACAATGATCAGATGAGATACAATTTTCTCTTCACCTAATAATAAAAATAGTCTTCCAGACCGATTTTCGGACATGGCGATCTCAGCGGAGACTAGCCTTCGGCGCGGGAGATATTATAGTGCATAAGTGTGTGAGCAGATACAGGTGCACTCTCTCTTGCCTCACTCTCATAGTCTGATGGGACGGCAATCCGACACGACCGGAGAGAGATCAGGCGCAGGGCCAACGGCTTAACGTGCTTTCTGAGGCACGGAGACGGGGATATCATACCGCCAACTTCCAAACTCCGGACTGTTACTAAGAAATTACTAATAGAAAAAACCCAATAATACTTTTCCTGATCTAGGAATCTCACTTACATAAATAACGTCTGTCAGTGTATTAACATTAATGATTTACATAATTAATGAGATATAAGAAATAAGAGCCGCGCAACGTTGAAAATTCAAAGGCTGAAAAAAGAATTCCTTTTTAAATTTTATCTTTATCTTAGACGGGGCCTTTTTCATTAAGACACAAGCAATATTGCGGGTCGGCAAAGCGATAGAAAGGCGAACCACTCCTAATATTCGTGACCGGCGGTGCTGTGCATAAAAAGGAGGATGATATAAAACAGTGAAGGAATATTTCACGTCGTGAACCTGCGTGACGGGTATATTTGCGACATCTTCTCAGGGGACACGAGAATGTAACTCGGCAAAACTGTGTAGCGTAAGCGGGCTGCAACCAGAAAATATGCGTTCACCTGAAAAATTACCGAATTTTAAATATTTGCACAGCGGCAGCGCTACCCGCTAACAAAATATTTATACCACACAATACAGATGGAACTATTTTTAGCTGATAAATGTAGAACTATTTATCAATTTTGGCATAATAAACAATATTTAATGGTTGCGAGAGTACGTTACGTGTAAGTACCTGGATTTGAGTATTCTTGCTTTTGAAAAAGTACCTACTTATCTACCTATTCAGAATTGAACGAATCGGAAAATGCCGCTGTAAAGATATTGGTTTACAATATGGAGTAAAAATGACGAAAATACATATGTAGGTAATTATAATTAACTAGCAACTCGCTCCTGGGTTGCACGGTTTTTACGATTTGACATCGATAAATCGAGAATTTTTGATTACATAAGTAACTTTAATATTAACTTATTATACACATAAACCTTCCGGAATAAATTCTCCAAACAGTGGTGAAGACCTCGTCATAATCTGTTGCGTGGTTTAGAAGAACAACTCGGTCATACAGACAAACACGAAAAGCGACTTTAATTTATAATATGTATAGATAATCGTGATGCCAATTAACATGTACACCTACCCAGGGAGTACCGTAGCTTCTTAACTCCCTTAATTAATTACGTTCACTCACACAAGGATGAAGAAATTTCAAAGTAACTAAATAATACTGTTTGTAATTTTATCTTTTCATTACAATAAGGCCTTTCAACAAGTTCGTGAACATAGAGGCTCGTTCAGATAACATTACTGACTGGGATTATGCATTGTTTAGATTCACTGGCTTAATTACTGCTAAATTCGGATAAAATTGATTTTCCCAGAACTTTGTTTGCCTTTGCTGTCATAACTCATAAGGATTAAATTTTACAGCTGGAATTAGAATTAACAGTAAAAGCTTTTGGGTTTAGCTTCGACCGAATTTTTGAGTTTTTTGGAAAAAGTAGTAATAGAAGAATAAAGGATTCAGTAAGAGCCCATTGTGCAAAGGATAAACGAGATAACTAATTGTATTTTTTTTTTACTATAAAAATTCACATTGCGAGAGCTGTCTGAAGTAGGTTTTATAAAAAAACCTGTTACAGGTCACCAGGCCCCACTTAGTGGCATCATGCAAATAAACAGGCAGGCAACGTGTATTTCTAATAAACAATTAAGACAAAAAATAAATAAATGAAAAGAAAAAATAAAATAACATAACACAACAAAATGTATTAGTACTGAGTATTTCTTTTTCGTGATGGAGATCTTACCGCTCCTAACTTGTGCCTTGTTTGTGCTGTCGCGGACTATTTACGTTTTGAAGGAAACCTATAAAATATCGTAAAGGATGAATACCTGTGCATTAAAGTCAGACATAAATTAATCAAATCTACATGCTAGTATATTCTGAGTCACATTAGGTCACACAAATGACGGCAAAACTACTTAGCATATTACTCTTTTCAAAAACACTTATGTAAAACCAACGTAAATTGTCCGCGTATTTTTTCAACTTTCATTTAACAGTTTTATGAAATGAATAACAGGGTAAGCTGACGTAGGGTGTCAATTTACTTAACAGTTAATTTGCCTGACTGAACATAAGTAAAGGTACACACGACTACACATCAAGCTATACATTTCCAGTTTATGCTGATCTCGCATTATATAGGATTTCCGTACAATGCGAGGTCAGCGTATACTGGAAATTAATAGCTTGATGTGTTGCTGTGTGTACAGTCGGACGTAAAAATGATACAGCGAGTTATAGAAAGACACAGGTCTGAGTGACAGATACGACGTTCTTCAAACAAAGCCGAACTTATCTCAGATTCCATTTTTGCGGTTAGGTACTGTAATCATGTAAGTTCCTGAACCGTAAGTATCAGATAATAACTAAACGTTTACCGCCGTCACGAGTTCTACAATCTACATACATTGTCGCGAGCACAATACAATGCCGACCGAGCGAAATGGCCCCGTAATGTGGCACTTGTTGATCATTCTCCGTGAACGGTTTATTTATACCTAACAGAATCTACTGTTACTTTTAGCCCTAGAGAGGGTTAGAAATGTGTCAATTGACATCGACACGCTTTGTAGCATGTGCAACAGTTGAGTTGGGGGTGATATCTATACCTATACATTATGAAGAACTAAATACCTTCAGATTATCATAACTGTACTTTGGTACGGCTCTATTACCTATTTTCTTTCTCTACAGGGTTAAATTAAATTAGCTAGCAAAACTGACCTGATGGTTATCGATATCTAAACATGAAACAAAATATAAATATAAATCAATACATCTCGATGTGTTTTCTAGAACAGAAATCATGCAATTTTACGAGTGTCGGCATGCCATTATCCTAGTTTCGGCGAACGCTCCCGAGTTGGATACCTATTCGGAGAGTAAACAAACTATTTGTACGTGGCTAATGACGCGATTATCCGAATAGTTGATTATAGGGACGTACCTACACACTTCGTAACTATACATCCTTATACTTCTCTTAGTCGCGGAAATATCTGTAATGCGCCATATTCGTGAGAGTGATATCAAATGAAACTTATTGAAAGCTGTAATAATATTACCAGGGAATATTTTAACATGGCCATGCCTGTTTGTTAGGTAATAGGTAATACGGGCTGATATCCGCCACTCCACGACAAAGCGCGTATTTTGCGTACGGGTGGGAAATCGTCTATTCGATCCACCCCAGCTCCTCCAAGAAGGCCAGCAACGCCTTAGTGTTACTGACCATCTCACGTAGGGTACCTGGGTTACCGAAGTACTTTGCCCTGTATGTGGCGACGACCGGGCAGTGTAGTAGCACATGAGCTGCTATCTCGTCGTCCTCCATGCAGGCCCTGCACAGCGGACTGTCTGTGACTGTGCCTGCTTGTTTTAAAGTATTTTATTAATGATTCATCGACAAACACTACGACAGTTAACAAAAATAATTAAATCGAATATTAATAATAAACGATGCTACATATTCCGAAACGCTCATATTAGAAAATGCATCTACTCTCTTAATCTCTGACCAGCGCTGCAGCGTAGTATCCGTAACAGAAACAAAAGTCTACAGCAGTCGGAGTACCCTGCATCTCTATCTATACCTACGCAGCGCTTGCATCGCTCGAGCCTTTGTCTCTACAGCGGTAAAAGCACTAACATCCCCCTTGAGACTAGTAGTAGTAACGAGTTTAGTTTAGCTGTGCGAAAACGTCATAATACGGAGAAAAATAGATGGAGTCTACTGGAAATAAGTTAAATTAGATGACCAATATAATGTATAATTATGATAAAGTACTGCAAATGCTACCATACCATACCATACCATTACCAGAGGATTTGCAGCTCACCTCTATTTTGTTTTACTCTCGATCTTTTTGATCTCGATCTAGCCTGATAGAAAGTGATGGACGAGGTCTACGATGGAACAAGAGCGTACCCAGAAGACCAATAGAATAATCTGAATATTTTACTATATCAGTAAGTTGTAATCGACTTGGTTCAGCTAGGGTTTCCTAAGACAAGGGTGGCCGCTACATAGCGTCCGTAATTTACCGTCGAATGACGTCACTGAGACGCATTATTTATGAAAGAAAGTTGGTGTCTTACTGTGTTTTCCTAGAGATTTTGACTTGGTAAAGATAAACCCCGGTGCCATAATTTTCATGACCGTTGTCATTGCAGCCGTTATGTAGCGGCCACCGCTCTTCTTCCAAAACCGTAGCTTAAGTCATAATAAAGTTGTGAATCGAGAGGAAACCGTACCATTGCTTCGAGCATACTTTATTACCGTATCCCGCCCTATGTGCTTATTCTATTTACAAACCAAATAATTTAAATTAATGAACAAGACTCGGAAAACAATGTTAACCAAACCTAGCAGGTGTAAAGTAATGTCGGTACGCCGCTTATTTAAAGGAGTATTTTGATTCCTTTGCGAGACCCACAATTATCCTCTCGGAATGTGTATTTAAAACTCGGGTTTTGTGAGCCTTTCATTCTTCGTCTTGTATATTTTAGAGGCGGTCAGGTACAATCTATTTATCACTGAACATAATGTTCATGTTTGTGAAGTAATAATTATGGTTATCGAGTTTGTGAGGATGACGTTATCACGTGCAACGTTGTTTCTCAAGCATTCGAAAAATTCTAATTTGGCTGAAATACTTATGCTTAGAAAATTCAGTTAGAAAAGAGTACGGTGAAAAAGCTTAGGTCATGTCGGCAGACACAATCATTCTTTTGAAACTTTTGTGTCTAAGATAAAGTACATCGTCATTTTGGTTCCCAAATTGTGTTGTCAACATCCTATGAATACCAACAAATATCGCAAAAATGGGAGGAAATAACACGACAATTTCCTCCCAGTGTAAGTTAGTTGAGGAATACGTTCACGTCGCGTCGCTACCCGGAGTTGTATGAAACTGCGTCTTTTACTGACTTCGAACTGAATGCTGTCTTTGTTTTATCAAAAATGTTGTATTGTATACGCATCGTTGGTTCTACGTAGAATGGAACGTATGCAGTGTGCGGAGACTGGAGATACAGCGTAGTTCAAATAAGTATTTGAAACAGTGCATGTTATGCATGAAGCCTACGTAGTACCTAAAAAATTAACCCCTCAAAATAAATTTAAAAAGCTATATTACTTTTTTATTTAACGGTCCCACTTTCATAAAATTTTGATGAGTCAGTAAAATGTTTCAATAAATTACCACTGACATCAATTGAATTTTAATAATAAATAAGAGAAAAATATTTTTCAGTGACGAAGACAGTCACGAACACTATTGAATGGCGCCCTAAAACTGACAAAATACAGCTTAGTCTACGGTCAACAAAGGTATGTAATTCAACTAGGTACACTTTCGGCCACGAATTTAGACCCCCGAAAATAGCAAACTATAAATATGTAAATAGAAATTTGAATCTTATTCAGCAAGTATATACGTTGTACAGTTGTTTCGGTTCAAGGTTTTGGGCCTTCGAGGATTTGAAGACGAGTCCCAGGCCTACTGAATGTGTGGGCACCGTTACAACTTAGTACAGTGTTTTCAATAATGTAAGAACATAAGTGATTTTAATTTCTTGTGTTTCTCGGTATTTTTTCCCATAAGTACATCTCGGTCCTGTGTTTGCCCTATTATGGACTAACAAAAATTAAGTGAATTTTCTAAGAAGAAATATTGTACAGGTCGATCGATAAGGTTAATCACGCTTGCCGCGGTTGTTCCGTGGATGGTTTACATACCAAGACCCCTCCGTGCCTAGGTTGTGGAGTGGGCAGTCTCTCCATGTAAAACACTGGTATTCAGCTACATCCGGTTAGACTGGAAGCCGACTCCAACATAGTTGGGAAAACGCTAGGCAGATGAGCGTAAAATCTGCCCTTACTGAACAAAGGACACTGGTCAAAGTTCTTTGAAAAGTGGTTAAAACAATGTGTTAAGATGTTTTTAAAAATATACCTTTTTAACAGACACATAAAAAAAATTAGGAGAAAATTGCTCTGAAATTCGGTGCGTACCTATCATGTTTTCACAGTCACTGTATTATTAGAAACAGAATACCTGGCACATCAAACAGCTGATACGGTAAGTTATTTCAATGGCGGACCTACTCTGATTCAAGACATGTCCAATAGGAGTGCGACGACAAAGCGACCCTTGTCACCGTGATTCCACAGTAAGTATAAAAATGTTCGTTACTTAGATACGTACCCACTGCTTTAAGCTTAGTTTACATGGGCCTTTCATTAACTTTGGTCTGACGTCAAAAATACATATTTTTTTAAACTTAAATACTTAGGTGTTTTATAAATTCGTTAATGCCCTGTTGGTAAATCCTAACTTATTATGTTCTCAACTAAGAACAAGGAAATACTTAACAGACAGGTTGCTCGTTTTATTGTTTAAATTAAAAAAATAAAACTGTTTTTTAGAACTAATACTTCTGTGAACATACATACCTACATAAACAGCCTATAATGTTCCCACTGCTGGGAGTGCTGGGACACAGGCCTCCTCTCTTCGAGAGGGAGGGCGGGCCCAGTGCGGGTTGGTAGATTCAAATTCAACTGTTTATTGCATATCTCATGTGTGTACAAGCTCTTAAAATGATGATGATGTCACATGTCTTCGAATTGTTGGTTCTAGTACATGCCGATTTCCTCACGATCTATGAACATAAGTATAGTGAGAAAAACCAAATTACATCTATGTCCCTATTAAATGAGTTATTGAATAAGAATACTCATACTAGCTAGCTACCATAATATATAACTAGTTAGCCTAGCTACTCCTACTAGCTAGCTACTACTACAACTACTACTACTAGCTAACTAGCTACTCCTACTAGCTAGCTACCATAATATATAATAGAGTGTATACTCTGAAATGAAAATATATTGAATACGAGTTAAAATGAATATGTTATAGTATTTTTTTTACTCCAATACTTTCTTCCCTGAGAAAAACTAAATCATAAAACACAAATAAATAAAAAGACATCTCAAATGATATCACATTTTCTATTGAAAGGCATCGCTACCTGACATGTTATCAGTGACGAGAGTGAAAATGGATCCCGGCGCATATTCATTCGCTCGAACCACATTGACATATAGGACGCCATGTTTCTTTACTATTTCGGGATACAAATGATCAAGAAAGGATCACTTCACTTCACAAATAAGAATATACAGGCTGTTTCTGAAAACTAGTGTTTTTCCTACGTCTTATTTTGAACTAAAAATTTAAACAGAATCTATCCTGTGAATTTGCGTGATGCTGGAACAAACATTCGGACGAAAATGCAATATTGCTCATCCCCCATAGCAAATAGCGTGATAGTTTATACCCTACAAATTGGTCCGGTAGAATTTGCGTGATGCTAGAACATACGAGTACATTCAGAAGACAAACAGACAAAAATTCTATTTTCGGCATTAGAATTGATCCCTGACCTAGTACTTACTTGTTTTCAAAAATGAATCTATGATTTTATTATAATCATGTATTATTATAAAAATAATCTAAGGTATAGATGTTAACCATTTTCGCATATTTGGTAAAAATAAATGAATATTCGAATATCTTTATTATGAAGAAAACCGACATAGCTTGCAGAGTAAGCAAATTGAAGTGAAAGTGGGCTGGCCATGTTTGTCGAAGGACCGATGGCCGGTGGAGGAGACGAGTCCTGGAGTGGGACGCTCCTCAGCTAGATAGACCGACGACCTTAAGAAAGTGGCTGGGGCAGACTGGATGCAAAAGGTGGAGGACAGGGTGTTGTGGCGCAGGTTGCGAGAGGCCTATGACCAGCAGTGGACTGCGATAGGCTGAGTTGATGGTAGGAGTACTCGTACAGAGGAGACACGGTGAGGACACCTGGACTTATAGTTACAGTCTGTCATTGCCAACCCGTCTTGAGCAAGTGTGACGATCATACCTAATATCTACTTATAGGAAAATTATCCAAACCGAAGTCTTATTTGTTTATCGAAATTTTATTTGATGAAATATAATCTGCAAACCATAACCGTAACTCATGATTTACGATTTGATGTATTTATTATATGTTGTCACCGTCGGCGTTCCAGCTGTATTAGAACCCAATGGCTTGGCACGCGACGATGGCAAAAGACCGGACGGCATGTCCTTATTTCCATGGAAGATGGGTAGGCCTTTAGTGTGGGACGCAATGTGTGTCGATACTCTTGCGCCATCTCATCTTCCTGGCTCGGCTTGCTGTGCTGGCGCCACCGCTGCGGCTGCGGAAAACCTCAAGCGGCGAAAGTATAATAGCCTTATAGGCAATTATATTGTCGAGCCGTTTGGGGTTGAAACCCTAGGGCCGTGGGGTCCGAGTGCTCATAGTTTATTTAATGAAATCTCGAAACGGCTGTTTGACACTTCCCGTGACCCAAGGGCTGGCTTTTACCTTGGTCAGAGGCTAAGCATTGCCATTCAACGTGGCAATGCCGCCAGTCTCTTGGGTACACTACCAGCCGACAGCGATGCGGAGGAATTTTTCGACACCATATTTTAGATATTAGTTGTTTATTTGTACAGTTAGTTTTATTTAATATTAGTTAGAAAATTGTTTAGTGTCAAATTCAATTATATTTTATAAGTAATAACCGTAACTAGTTAGAAATTCCGGCACATGGAAACAACCTGTATAGTTAACTGCGTAGGTATCATACGTCTTTTGTAAAGTGAGCATATTCATTTCAGGCGTCACCTTTATTTATGACTTGAGTCTCTATCTACAATTGGGACTTAACTAGCAATAATATGTATATCTTCTAGTGTTGCTAATGATATCATAGGTCTGTGGTAAAAAAATTTGGCCAGTGAAAACGTTCTCTACGTTGTACAATTTTATTTTTAATCAATTTACACTAAGTAACACAACTATATGAGCAGAAGAGGCCCATTGGTAACGACCCCAAGTTACGAGTTGTGGGTCGTGGGTTTGAACCCAGGCAGGCGCTTTACTTTGTGTAAATAATTTCATAACCACTGTTCTCAAAACGGTGAAGGAAATCATCGTGAGGAACCAGCTATGTCCTAGACACAAAAATTCGAAGACATGTGACATCTACCAATTCGCACTGGGCCCACGTTTTACGTTACAACCCACTCCCTCTCGAAGTGAGAACGCCCGTGTCCCAGCAGTGGGAACATTATAGGCTGATCATATGTAACACAACGATCACGTCAGACGATCTAACAGCCAGCATATTGCAAATAGAAATACTTACCTACTTCCATACATTACTAGAAGATTGCGATCGTGATATGATCACGAATACATCAAGAGTAGGCAATAAATATGCGGACACACTTATTCCGGTATTCTAAGACGACATTCAATCTCTTTAAACTAAGCAAGTTTGAATTGAAACTACTTAGTTCTGAAATAGATTTATAAAGAATCTTAGTGCTTTAGATAATGGCGATGCATCAAAATAGCACTGAACATACCTACATTTAGGGTAAAACTCATGATTTTACCCTAAATGTAGGTATGTTCAGTGCACCCTAAGTTAGCCCAGTGTGACTATACCTAAATTACCCTAGGCTGATAAAATTTTCGTTTTTCCTAATTATGCTAATATTAGTGTTTTAGGTCGGTTTCCCCGTAGGGGAAAGAACAGTGCCCCGCCGAATCCGCACTGTTCTGTAGGGCTCGTCCCAGACTTGGTCACCCTCCCACCGACATTAGAAATGAATTCATTAAAGAAGTCCGATGCCTTGTCCCATTAAAAGGCAAGGAAAGGATTGAATGAGATTGTAAATAAGACATGAATTCATGGTTATGAATAGTTGGATGTGGTTTTAGAAAGTTAATAAATAGTACAGGGATGCAAAGTATATTATAAATCTGTGAGTAACCCTTACATTAGCGTAACAGGTATTTGGTCAGTCATTACTCACACGATACCTCACATCCACACTCGGAGTACTCAGAGATACACTTCCATATAGTGACGCAAGCGGCTTTTCAGCAGCATCGTGTCGTCAACATGCCCTTTTGGAGACATGGTCCCTAGCAGTTCTCTCGAACTGATAAACGTGACAGAGCGGCTTTCCCTGCGGCAACCGTGCGACCGTCCTTGTCTAGCAACGGGGCGGCTAGTTTCAGCGGCATAAGTCTTCAACATGCTCATATGGAGACATGGTCCCTATCAGTCCTTGGACCGAATATGAGATAAATGTGGTCACCCAAACCCCTGGAAGTTCACCCTTTGCACAACAAGAATATCTGTAAGACACGTGTTCATGTCAGCCTGACCGAATTATTGGTCTGAGATAAAGAATACAACATTCATAAATTACTAGGTATTGGACTTGAGAACCGAGTCCCAAGAATCATTATTTAATAGAGTTTTGGATAATCTCTCTCTTAAAGTCAGAGGCAAAGAATACATAATTCAAGAATTAGTTCGATACTACGTAATAAAGCAGAGAATCAAATCTCAAGAATCATTAATTAAGTAGAGTTGTGGATCAACTCTCTTGAAGGCCTATAGACAGTCCCAAAGCGCCCACCCTTCACCACTTCCTAGTGTTTGAGCTGGGGAGAAGAAGTAGCGCAACAAACTCCCCAGCAACACGTCTCTGTCTGTTTAGTTAAAATAACTGTAATAACATTACCAGCCAAGGATAATTATTATAATGAAAGACTCACCCAGTCGCACCAACAAACACACACACATACTACGTTAAATACTAGATTACTCTAAACTGGGCTTTAACCCAACTATATTTAACTTAATAACTAATAGTCGCTATCTTACGACAGCCCACTCGGACATGGCCTCTTGGTATTCACCAAGCCTCCTAACTTAACTAGCTTAGATACGGACGTCCGTACCCTATCGAGGTCTAAAACCAAGTGTCGTTCTGGACTTCAAAATCAGCCCTCAATTCTTAAAACACCACGTTCAGCCAGCGCGTCTTCCCACCGTTTCGCAGAATATTTATTGCCGTTTTTGTACAATTTCTCAATTGTTTTAAAAGGGTCCGTTTGGGTATTGCCTGGGCTTGGTTTATGGTTACCATATGTGCAACTAGTATTGTCCTAAGATTAGAAATCGGATATTTTAAGTCGTTTCTTAAGAATTTGTTGAATTATTGCCTTCGACCTTTTCGTGGCACTTGTCCATAGCTTGTTTCCCATAAAATAGAGAATTTATGTCTTCCTAAGAGGCACGAACTATGTGCTTGTTTTAAAATAAATATAATATTTTGTTATTAACTAGGGATAGGTGACAGACAGTCACACCAGCTTCAACTCTCCCGACTAGCACCCACTCTCCCGACTAGCAAATATTTTAAGCATGACATTTGCTATTCTCATGTACATTCGTGCCGTTACGAAAGAAGAGAAGTTTTAAATCGAGATTGTTTGAGCATTATTATTCAATAATGTAGAATAAGCGACTTGCTCTCGTATGAAAACAAAACAACTACAAAATATGCCAGACTGTAGTATGGAGATTCCTTCGGTTTGAGTCCGTACCGTCACAGCGAATGCCGACGTTCGAATAACGCACGGGATCCACCGTCACATTTCCGACGTCTTGTCCATACTTCGTCAAACGCTAAGCTCTATACAAGGACGTATTTTACATGTGTAATATATTCATATATATATAACTAGCGTTAGACGTCTTTACTAATGAATGACTATTCTTCTAAGATGTAGAATAAATAGTAGCAGTGATTACTGGTTACTTTCTGATATGCAATGGAAAAACTAGTAGCCGGTAAGTAAATGTTATTTTCCAACAATGGAAACCTAATTTGTCTTCCTCCCCTACATGCTATAAATCATGTTGGCTTGCTTCTATTTCCTAGATCAAATAGCAAGGCATTGCATAACTAGGCATTAATTCAAAACCACCATTGGGCTGGCTCCATGATTATCTTTCTTTTGAAAAGTTTTCAGAACCAATAAGACAAAAATAGCCGGTCTACGCTTGCGAACTTCTATTATGCTATCTTGCAAAAGGAACTGTTGAAAAAGTGAAATACAACTTTATGAAGAGAGATTTGAAACAAAAACAAAACTTGTTGGCAGCTCGGTAAATACCTACATTATGCTAACGACTAGTTTTCCGCTTCGCGGCGTCACCCGCGGTTCACCCTTTTACGGGTTGGGTTAATTTAACCGTTTTTGCTGGACGCCTTGATAATAAACACCGTTTTGGGTCTCGTCAAAGACAAATTATCGCTGAATACGGTTAACAATACAAACAATGATAATGTCACCAAACACTGGGACGTAATTCGTATAATGTAAGTACGACCATTTTCACTTGACGAATTCGCCGATGTTGCCTTGATTCAACGAGTCTAATTTTAAATCGACACATTTGTTTTCACTTGTTTTAAAACTAGATTGATTGATTTTTATTTTGATTTTAGCATCAGACTTTATTGCTTTATTTTTTTTTTGCGGTAAGTAATCTTTTTTGCAGGTGTTCTAACGCCTAACAGGTGCCTAACGCCATGGGAAAAGGTATGACTTCATGTACCTATGTAGGTAATGTATCGAAATTAATCGCCTCAATTTTAGTATAAGTAGGTACCTAAAATTATATTTCGACGATTTCTACAGTGACGAATAGGTTATTCCCCATTGGCATTCCCCATCAATGGGGATTTGTGAAAGAAAAGTTGACAAATCCCCGTTGATGGGTAATGTCAATGGGGATTCCATTGACATTACCCATCAACGGGGATTTGTGGAATTACCCGACAAAACAATTTGAATACCCAGTAAAATTCCATGCTATAAATAAAATTATTTGACCCAATAACTTGTGTTTTACTACACATAATATTGATACTAATAGATCCATTAGTTGTACTCAGATCGTACTTTACTCCATGTGTGAGTGACGCAAAAACTTTGGCTTGTTTATTTTCTTTCCGTCAACGAGATTACGAAGAATCCGATTGCGCTTTTACGACATAGTTTTGCGGGAACGGAAAATACATACGATTCTTAAAATAAACGGGAAAAACGTAGTAAACAGAATATTGAACGCCATATTATTTTATTCAACCGACTTTTTAAAATAATATGAAGGTAACTTATGTGACTTTTAAAAACAAAATAAACTTTCCTTTCCTTACTCATCTAAAACTTACTTTCTCCAGATATTTAGGGTAGGTAGTCTTTTTTCATGGTTTGTTTATTTTAATTCCCCGTAGGATTGTCCATAGCAAGTTGTTTTAACATGTTTTCATCAACACAAGTACAATACCGGATAACTTTTTTACCATGAAGACGAGGATTAAATCTCCAGCCTGAAAGTGAAGAATATATCTACTAGTAGATATGTTTTTAAGAGAGTATGATAATTAAATCCTCTAATTACATACATAAACGGGAACTATAAAACAGCACGATCGCATCATTCTCATCATTTCAGAAATTTCTTAAGAAATAAGCAGTACCTTTGTACTCATATTATTATTATGTCGTATCTCTATTTATTTTACCGTGTGTCGTACATAAATAATAAAATAAATAAATAAATCATTATATAAAATTCACGAAAACTTAATTCAGTACAAAATATTTTGTTGCCAAATGGAAAATTCGCAATTCCCTCCCTCAACTATAACCTGAAGTATTGTAGCGCCATCTATCCTCACTCATGAACTTTTTTAAGCACTTTGAGAGGACGAGTGACCCTCTTTAAATGGCAGATGTTACGCTATCTATTGATAACAAACAGTCTCGCTTCCAAACATTTTCAACGTACAACGCCATCTAGCGGTGGAAAGCGGATGTGATGAAAACTTTTACGAAGAGGAAACGTGTACATTTTCCCCTGCCCTTGGATCACTTCGAGCTCGGTATTTCCATGGATGTCGTCCAGAGAGCGCTGAAAGAAGTAGTTGTCTTATGTTGAGGTAAGAAGGATTTTTTTTTGTAGGTAAACCTACTTTCCACATGTTCAACGTTTAATTTAGGTTAGAAACAACAACAACGTGTAGAAATTTCTCAGAAAATCTATTTGCCACTGTGACACTAATATACCTACCTATACACGAAATGAAAATTCAATACCTAAAAGATTTCAAATACCTGCAAATAGGGTCTTGGATCAGCAGAGCCATGAATTAGTTGCCATAATGTTTGAAATATATCATCAGTTTTCCGAATATTAACAATATTTTTTTTTACAAGTTACCGCAACTGATAACCTCGGCGAAAAGATTAGCTATACAAAAAGGTTTGATTGGTATTCGTGATGGGTCATATCTGAGCCCTCGGTTGCAAGATGCAAGACATGAATTATCTCGATTTTATGGCCATGTAAAGTGGTGAACTGTGGACTTCCTTGTCGCTACTAGTGGCTATAGATTTACGGAACTAAGCAAACGAAATAGCTACAATCCTTACCAATATAATAAATGTGAGTTTGTTTGTTTGTTACGCGTTCACGCTAAAACGGCTGAAAGGATTAGCGGCTGAAGGATTTGATTTTTTAATTCGGTATACCTATAGGTAGACCTTGATCTGGAAAAGAACATAGGCTACTTTTCATCCTGGATCGCAGACGAACTCGCAGGCAACAGCTAGTATTACATATAAATTCTTGTTCCATGCTACTAAACCTTTACGCAGCCCTTGTTTTTCCAATGACCAGGGGGCCTACCACCACCGCTTACAGCAGTATTATTTTAATCTTACTTCGTGGGGGAAAGATATGGAGCTATACGTCCTGTAGAGCTTCATCTCTTTCCTACACTGAAGTAATATTAAAATAATACTGCTGTAACCGCTGGTGGTAGGGCCCCAGTGTGGAAACTTTTGAAGACAGTGGATTGCAAGATTGCAACAATCGTTTAGGTAAAACGAGTGAAATGATAAGCTTGCATATTCTTTTTACATCCGTTATAGTAATTCAAAACTCTACAACCATTAAATAAAATCTCTGCAAGTTTTCCCCTCAACCACACCGCATTAAGCATCTCAGATCGTTTACAATAAATCACTTAAATCTGCGACATTAATCAAACAATAACCGGTAGAAATTGGATCCTCACCTCATCATAAGCTTTTAGAGATCCTTTGTGAGCTAAAGAGCTCTGACATAACGTGTTATCAAATAAAAGAAAGGTGTGAATTTTCACAGGCGGTTATCGAGGCCCCTCCTACTTAAGATGGCGCCATCCCCTCCACTCAACGAGTAGCCAGTAGCGTGAGAGCATCTCATCTCGTTCATACCTACAGCCACCGCGGACCATCTCTTGGCACCACCTATTTTCGGATGCAATTATCAGTTTCCGGCAAACCTGAAGCTAAGTTTAGTCTGGGTTTTAATCTCCGCGGCACACGTTTGAATGTTGAGTGAAGTGATATTTTCCATTAACGTAACATTAAAGCGAGGCCATTAAAATAATGAAGTTGTAAAAATTTAACCTGCTTCAGCAATAATGGATACGACTGACGATATATCAAGCACTTGCGAAAACGAGTACATTTCTAACACGGAAAATAATAGTGTGTTGTGTAGTGCCGAAAGAGACTCAAGTTATGATTGTGAATCGGAAACAGAGTACGACAGTGAAAACGAAACAATAGATATCTGTGATAACAGTGAACAATCAAGTCATCGAAATACTGAAAACAAAAATCTCAAAAACGTAATAAATCCTTTATTAAATTCAGATAAAATATGCTTTTTTGAACAAAGTCGAGTGATATTCCCTACCAAAACATTCGAGAACATTAGAAATCTATGCAACAGCAGTGAAACGTCACACAATAGTACAAAAGATTCAGTGAACAGTGTTATACACGGTAAAAGTAATACATTTCTTATAGACAGTATATTAGGCAATAATAAAACAAATAGTTCTAAAGTTGTCTGTAACATACGTCCAGATGACGATGAGAACGGTGAAGAAACTACTGATGAACATAATGGTAAGAAGTCATATTATTCCTATCCTTTATCTATTACTAACAGCAGGCTTAAGGATTAAGTCAAATTCACACAATGCAATTTAATTTCCCGTGTCTTATATTGCTTCAACAAAAAAAGTTACACCGTGTGTAGACGACGCAAGTCATTTGTTGCTTCAATGTTACTGCATGCCACAGGCATCGTGTAGATGAGGCTTTAGGGTGTATTGCTATCCCAAAGTTTCAAAGACCGTCGGAGACTGATAAATCAACAATCAGGTTAACTAATGAATGGGTTTCCAAACGATCACTGATTTTACCTTTTCTCCATATTTAAGTATCGCTGTAACAGAATTTTCCACCAGATGTTTTGATTTGCCAAAACTCACCAAAATATTAAATTCTTTGAACCACTGCCCACAAATCTATATCGCATTTAAAAAGACGGACAAAGGTCTTCGGAAGTATCGACAACACTAAAAACCATGTTTGGTGGTTTGCGGGGGTTTTCCTGAAAACTTGGAAAGCGTAGAGGCAAATGCTATATAATTAACTATACACTTAATTTTACTGAAGCTAAGGAATAGTACATTACTGTCGCGGCCTGCAACTGGGCTATTGATGGACGATCGTGAAATTACACAAACGTGAGTTCATCAATAGCTGGTTGCGGCCAAGCCTTGTATAGTACTTTTCTCAAACAATGCGCGGAAATTCAAACTAAGTCACCAAATCAATGACGAACAATTTAACGTTCTATTTTTAACCGACGAAAAAAACGGAGGAGGTTCTCAAGTCGACCCGTATATTTTTTTTTTTAATAACACAACAGATATGAGTTTTCATTGTAATTTATTTGGCCGCTAAACACGACAGATATGGATTTTCATACTTACTTTGCCGGCCGCATTGTCATTTGTTTTTTAACAGTACGGCAATTTCGATTTATCTCGAAGAAGGTTGTCAAAACAATGCTCGAATTTCCAAGCATGTTTGAGAAAATACTATTTACTTACTTATAAATCATAATGGTAAACTTTTATTGATCTTAGTTATTGACATTAACATTTTTTTTCATTTGTGGCGCAGGAAAGACTTTAGTACCATGCAATAGAAATAAAAAAAATTGGCCTAGCGATTCCACTCAACCTGACATAATTTCGAGTAATAGAGGAGGAGAAGTCTGGACCAGAGCGGGAATGCCCCGTATTAAAAAAAAAATGCATTCTAGTCTCACGCTCAATCTGTCAAAAATACACTTTACCTACAGTTTTGACATGTTTTTGACATTGATTGTCGCTGAAATGAAATTGCGAATAGATTCTGAACGTTTTCAAATACGGGAATTCGCTTTCTGATGAACCCTCTAGGTTATCTTTCATGAGCCTGAAGTAACGTTATACCTTCGTAAAAATATCTTAGGTTTAATTAATTTGCGTTAAAAGGACTTCCTAATTATATTTTGCTTCACATTTAGTTTAAAATTCACGGGGAGATAAACATGATATGTTTTTCAAATCAAGTTTCTGAAGAATCAGAAGGCACTTGAATTAAATTCGTATCAAAGACATCAACGAGTGACCAAATAAGTTCATGAATGTTTGATATTATTTTACCCGAACTTGCCGACGCCAACGCGACTGTCGAATTCTTTTACTTCCCGAGTTCAAATTATACTAGATGTATCAAATCCTGTTCTGATGATATCAAAATAAGTACTTTAAAGACATGTAGCTTATCTGATGACGAAAATGCAAGTCGTCTGTTGTGAAGAACTTTCATGAAAAAAAAGAATTTTTAAGAACTTCTGTTCTTTGTTTTTTTTTTTGTGAAACTATTTTATCCCACTGCTGGGCTAAGGTGTCACTGGTGGGCGAGGTCATGTGTTGCCTACTCCGGCTAGTTTTCTAAGCCTGACTCAGTCTGCAGGCACCCACTATGTGACGATCTTATACATTCATTTATTATTTGTGATCAGTATCATCAACTTCAACGTGTCCGGAGCTGAACGCGCTGAACGACGCGGGGCTGCTTGCTGGTCATGCGTACGCGCATTGGCTTGCAACACATCAACCCACCGCTGCGCTTTATGGTAAGTACATGTTCAAAGGCAGAAAAAAAAAACGAAAGTAAACACACACACCACACAAAGTTTCTGTTGAAAAAGTGACGTAAGTAATAAATCACTAAATATACAGATTAGGAGAAGAATTTATAATTTGTGGCTCAGGTTATAGTAGAATAGTACTTAACTAACCAAATAGACTTAAAAGAAAAACTTAGGGAATTTCTGTTTAAAAAACTCCTTTGAAATGTTAATTACAACGGAACGATGGCCGATGAGAATGGATGTAGCTTATAGGAAATTCTACATTGAAATCGAATAAAAAAATTCGGTATCGGTATTCGATGACTATGAGCAACTGATACGGGCACGAGTTCACAAATTATACTTTAGACGAGTATAAAATAAAGAAAATAACCGTGACACCCAAACATGTTGAACACCATACCTATTACAATGACGCTAACATACGTGCGTGTTACAATCGCGTGCAGTTGGAACCGGTGTGATATTTCGCACGCCTGATTCACACGCAATCATCCCTCTCACTGTATAATATCTAATTATCTATTTATTCATTATTATTATTATCATTGCTCTAACCATACGTAATAGTGTTACTGAATACTTTTATGGTTTTAGTGACGCAACGCTTGTGCTTTAAATAAACTATTAGGCGAAAGCGTCAGGCTAGCCCGCGGAATATAAATTTTCCTACGTTGTGTCCTGTTACTAATCGGCCTGTTATATGTTAATTAAAATATGATTAGCGGCTGTATCAAATATTTAATTGTAGAGTTAAAATCATAAAAATGATCAATACGACTCTCTAAGTTTATATTACCTATTGAATGACTATTTCATGAAATCATGACATTAGAAGCCAATTCTAACTTATGGAGTACTATTGCTGATTCTAATTCTGTAAAGCCATATTTGTTAATAACCATAAATATGACAATGAGGACAAAAATGTTTATTTTTGTATCATTAGACATCTACTAGTAAGACAGTAGATAGGTTCACATTAGTATTCGAAAAAGTACATTAATTCAATTACGTAATTAAATTCAATTACATTGAAAGGGAACGCAGGGCGTTATCGGTCCGAGGAAATATGCTGGCACGCAGATTTTCCCGGTGTAGTGTAGATGTCAAAATCACCCTTTTAAAGGCATATTGCCAAAGTCTCTACACGGGAAACCTGTGGGTCGCTTATGCCAATAGAGCGATGGACACTCTGCGAGTCCAGTATAATAATATTTTTAGGATGCTGTTGCGAAGGCCTCGTTTCTGTAGTGCTTCAGAAATGTTCGTGCAGTATCGAACCGATGGCTTTCATGAGGTGATTCGCAAAAAGACCGCATCTTTACTAAGCAGAGTGCGAGAAACTAGCAACAGCATCCTCAAAATAATAGGGGAGGATGTTACCTCTCCAATTTTAATAAAGATGGTGAGGACGGTTATAAAATAAATGTATTTTACTGAATCACCAATATCGTGTCGTTCTACTAACAATAGTTGTAAGTCATGTTTTTGTAATTAATAACACATTGGATCTTAGTTATCTGAATAAAGAATTTTTTTATTAAATTAACTCAGAAATGTCGTTATTTGATGAAGAATCAAGCAAAAGCATACATGCTACTGCAAATGACTGCAATGTAAATTACGCATGAAGAAATTCCATTGACAATCTATGACGACTAATGTCATAAATACCAAACTTTCAAGTAAAACTGTATATTTATCATCAGTTTTGTCACATTTGTTGGCTCGGCAGCGAGAAGGAATTTCGGTGGCTATAAAATTAGTGTGAGTGTGTAACGTCCGGGAATAGCCCGGGGGTCCAACACAAACTTTCTATGTCAACTCGACGCGACACAACATCGTTGACACATGACATTCTTTCACTACATGTCATGTTGATCGCATTAAATGAATATCCCGATTCTATTGCGCTATCATTAAAAAATTTTTCGTATACATTAAAATGCATAATTACAATATATCAACAAAACTAACTATTTACACTAACTATACAAATAAATATAAAAACAAAAGGACACTTTAAGGCGTCGAAGTATTCGTCCGCATCGCTGTCATCCGGAAACGTGCTCACTGAACGAGGCTGCTAAACTACTTATTTACAACTTTACAATCCAGGTAAAAACGACAAATCTTCATTGAAAATCAAAACTTTCAATGTCGTCATCCTTCCAAGTTCGTGACAAAACTATTCGTTCCGACAAACAAATCGTGTTTAGCTCTATAGGTAGGTACATCTGCAAATTGGGCTATTATCGGTCCTCAAAAATAATTATTTGTATTTCGCAATTCAACAATAGAAAAACTTTTGCAAGATCCTAACAACAGGAAATGGGCAATAAAGCAGATAATCATATGTGAATCTGTGAAAATATTAAATTCAGCGACACACGCAAGCGTATCTTGTAAAAACTGGTGTTAACACGATGTGTTGACCGTTCTAACTAATTGTAACGCCCAACAACTTGGTTACACATAGCGTTATGGTTCGTGCGATTAGTCCGAGGGCACATTCGACGAAATGTCGCCAGTGCTCGCCAGCCGTCGGACGGTGGTCGCGACTTCGCACCGAGGTGTGGGCAAACAGCTGCCGCGACGATAATTACCAACAAAGCTGTGGTGTTTGTGCATCGCCTTAACGCGGACCCTGCTGTGATCGAACTCTATCCAGAAACTGAGTTTACACCATGCCTCTATGCACTACATACCGAGAAATAGACTTTGTCAACATTGCTGTTGGATTTTATAGAATTTCTTATATGGAAGCTCATATTTACCTAGATACATAGCATACGTTATGGCTGTTTAACAAGATTCTAAATCTAATTTACGTTTAATTTTGCTCGAACCTAAAATGTTTTTAATTGTAGGTCTGAGCAAAACTAAACGAAACTCAATGTAAAACATCCCCAAAAGTACCTAACAGAAAATTACATTATTGGTACTAAATTAACAAATACGTCACACGTCAGTGACGACTACTGATGCAATGAGGTCATAATAAACCGATCCAACAAAAATTATGCAAGATTTTCCTGTCCCACTGCAGGGCAAAGACCTCCCCTCTCCCTATTCCACACAATTCTGTATTTTCCTAGTAGGCAACAATAATATTTTGAAATATTTACAGAACTGTACATCACCTGAGTAACATGTGAATAGCTATTTCATTGACAGTAACTTAACATCATTATTTTTCATACCAAGTTTAAAATCCCCTGAAAAACCTGGATGATCGTAAAACGCTTACGTCAATAGTTAACAGTCGGTTAGCACGACCGTCGCACATACACCGACCACAATGCCGTGTTGACACGCGAGACGTCAAACCGCGCAGGCGCTGTACAAACAGACTGATTGTGTTTATAGCCACTTAACGAGAGCCTGTGATAATTCCGATTAGTGTTCGAAAAAACTTTACTACGTATTTGTTTTAGCGAGAGCAGCTACTTTGTAAATGAAGATGCTTTTAAAACCTCGAAACTATGAACTTGCAATTTTTATTCACACTTACAAAACACACAGAATTTCCAACAACCGGATTGCTTATCATGCATTTTTCTTTGTAGATGACAAGAATAATAGAAGACCTCGTCGATCCGGTCCAGAAAGAAAGCCGCGGCAAGCGTACAGCGCAAAACAACTTGAACGACTAGAAGCCGAGTTTAAAATCGACAAGTACCTCAGCGTATCGAAGAGAATGGAACTGTCAAAAGCTTTGGGCCTTACGGAGGTGCAGATAAAGACGTGGTTTCAAAACCGACGGACGAAATGGAAGAAGCAACTGACTTCGAGATTGAAAATAGCTCAGCGGCAAGGGTTGTTCCCAGGGCAGATCTTTGGACACGCCCCACCAGCATATTCGCTGTTGAACCCGTATGCGTATGCGCCTCTTAGCTGTGTATTTACATCTGCAACGTTGCCGTCTTCGCCGCCTTAGATAAATTATATGTACTTATGTAGTGAATATTTAACAGACTAAACTCTAGAGGTGGAACTTTACAAATCGATTTATTTTGAACAAAATCATTAACGCTACGTCGTGTCTTTAAGGATTCAGCTTACTAATCATCAGCTTCATTACCACGAATACAATCGTTTTCCAGATACATAATTATGCAGAATGCAAGTTTTACAGATGAGACAATGCGGATCATTAAAAAAAATGTTTTCTAATTTCTAATCATCAGTCGAATAATTCCGTTAGTACCTACTTCTCTGACCACTGCGATTTTAGTCTCATTGATAATTCTGAACGTATTTGGAGTTTGGACGCGTTGTAAATAAGTTTACACTCATTTTAATAGCCTAAAATTTCGTCATTCAAGCACCAGGTTTGGTCTATTTTCGTATTGTTTAATGGCGTGTTAACTATTTTGATTGCTTCGCGAACTGCACATAATTACTTAACTTGCTACTTTTGTCACTTCCACATCGTCCTAAATCAGAGGTGACAAATATAACACGCATAGGAATATTCTGTTGTCTCTATATGTTAAAGTAGTATTATCTTAGGTTACGGTAGAGCATGTTGTTTAAAAATAATACGCTACTAGATAATGTAGATTTACTTTATCTATAGTACTTAAGTTAAAAAATATGTCCAAAATGTAAATCAAAGTGTAAATACGTAAAATGTAGTTCAAAACTAAGCAATAACATAAAAAGCAATATCGTATGCAATAAAATAATTATTATTATAGAATAAAACCTCACTTATTTTTGTTATACCTACGCTACTAACTTAGTTATGAGTTGACCTATTAAAAAATATTTAAAAAAAGTTCGTAACATTAAGAGCTGGTGGTGCAATGTGCTCGAGGGTAGTGGCTGTCGCAGTCAGCTCCACCTAGTCCGAGGGTCGCAGCTCGAAGGGCGCCTAAAGCCCCGCCGCGAGTCCACGCCACTCCTGCACTGTAACAAGCAGGTTAACAAATTATTCCATGATTGTGTTATAAGGTATGGAAATATTGCTCTTTAAAACAGACGGTACAAGAGGAGTGTGACTCTTGTCCCTTGTCAGTCACAACCAACAGATTACGCAATCGAAGACTACTATTGCTTCTTGCTTCATATATTACGTTTTAATTTTAACATTAAAAAAAGAATCAACGAATCTATGGCCATTGTTCAAGCATTCGAATCGCAAGCCGTCGGCCGTCAAAGCCGCACAGGATGAACCGGTGCGGCGCGGCGGCGCGCGGCGTCGAGTCAAGGCGTTACCGACACCTATTTCTTAAATGTTAGTACCTACATATTTGTTTTATATTCTACCATGTAAGCGAATAATTCTTAATCTTATTGGCAACAGCTGGCATTGCTACTTGACACTACTCATTAAATCGTAAAACTAAATTCAGCTGAGCAAGTTAGAATTGAATAGGTATATTGACTCGACTTACTGCCAAACTGGCAACCAATACCAGTTGCCATCACGTAGATTCCGAGCTTGCTTATTCCCCACACATAAGGCTCGGTACAGACATGGCGTGGAGCGTGGTCGTAACGCCAACAAGGCGTAGCGGGCCATCTTGTTCACAGCAGGAATGGAGCTAGGCTCTGGAGTCTCATGTGCATCCCGCTTTACTCGAAAAACATCGTCAACGTTGACTGTATCGCCACCATTGTCCACCATTTGCATCACTTGAGGTTGTTGAGGGTTCTGAGAAATTGGTGAAATTGTTGGAAAAAGGTTGATAAAATCGTTGCAATAAAGTATGGTGTTCTCCGATTTTACTAATCATATGAAAAGTTCCGTAGCTTCAGGTTTGATCAGTCAGTTGGTTTATATGATGATGATGAGATGTGATTTAGTTGTCTCCCTAAAAACAATGGCTCAAGACTGTAATTAAGCAATCGAAATACTATGTTCCAATTGATACATGCCATAATCACACCATGTTAATTCTCTAGTAAATCCTTACTTCAATGTTAACCTAACGAACCATGTAAAACTATATTTTACCCATCCAAATATACTTACCATGGTAATACACATGAGCACTTGCAAAATAAACATCCCAAAAGACAAGAAAGCAATTCCAGTCAGCGATATCTCGAAAAGATCAGCTAATCCGAGGCTGTGGCTGCCGTGGTCGGAGTATTCCTCCACCACATGAGGCACGGCCGCTTGGTGGTGATACAGTGGTGGTGGTGGTGGAGGCATCGAGTACTCGTAGCCGCCACCTGATGATGTGGGAGAAACTGTTCAAATTAGATAAATCTGTATTTATAATATTAGAGCAGTTAATTTTATAGTTACTCGATGACGCATGTGAAGAAGATACGTGGAAAGAAGATAAGAATGACGAAAGCCGACATAAAAGAATGTATTTGAACGTGCTTTTTTTTTTATTCTTAAATGCTTTTCCAATGATATGTGGAAAATGCCAATTGTCTGAACTTATCGACACCAGAGACTCTCCGCTCAAGAATAAAAATCCTATAGGTACCTATATCTTATTGTAAACACGCTGAACCATATCACGAGAAATTAAATGTACGCAACTACTATGCATCTTAGTCGGTAATTAAATTAAATTTCCTTTTAATAAAGCTGCAATCGTCAACCCAAAAAGCCATTAGCCAAACCCAGGTAAGAAAAAAGGAGTTTGTTTGAGACCCTTAGATATAAAAACTGTTGAATAAGGTAATTTTAGATGGTAGCAGCTGGATGAGAGTTGCCGAGAATCAAGCTGATTGGCGAGCGATTGGAGAAGCCTATGTCCAGCAGTGGACTACCGTAGGCATATGAAGATGATGAGTTAATTTTCAAAAAGATGAAAATGATTATGATCATGATTCGTGATCTATAAATCTACGTTTCCGCTTACTATACTTAGCAATATCTGGTGTTGCTACTACATCGGGAGCCGGGTAGCCTGTAAATTCCTTGCCTCCTTCATAGACTTCGTAGCCCTCCCTGGTTTGCAGTGATGGAGCTTGCTGTGGTGCAGATGGCTCCCCTGCCAGTGACGTATTGCCTGTGCCAGTATTCGTTGCTAAGCCGATGTTGGCAGCATTGTGGACGTCGTTCAGTGCTGCTACCCTAAGATTTAATACATGTTCTGTTACTATGGCCATGCACGATGACGCCTTGGCGGAGCGCACCGTGGCGAGTCCGTGCTCTGATGGTTTCTGGTGCTTTGGTCAAGTTTAGTCAGTCTTGGTTTTTGTAGGTCTATTTCGTATGTATGTCGGCAAACCATTAAGGGGATGTAAGAGAGGTCTTTTACAACTAAATGATCCCCATGCACATGTTAACCATTTTCGAGTAATTTTATATTTTTATTTAATTAATTTTAAAATATTTACCAATAGACCTATAAAGAGCTCTATGATTGTGTCTAATGATTTGACGATTTCTTTGGCCATAAAGTTAAATAGCCGTTGGAAAATCAAAATGCTTCATTGGGTGTGAGTTAGTAACTAGTGCAACTGCCCAGAACTTGTTAGAACATAAATTAGTCGGCATACTATTTATGTGTCTATCTGTGTGACCGCTGACCGCGTTGTTCTCCTAAATTACGCATCATATTTTAATGCGGTCGTTAACATTTAGAGAATTTATTCTGGACGGTAGTTATACATTACCTAATATTAAACTTACTTAAAACAAAGAAATCTCCATGTTTTGTCAAGTAAAAATCGTGAGAAGTAGAGGCGGCTTGCTAGTTTAATTGATAAAATTATTATTTAAAACATACTCTTACTTGGCCAACCACTCCTGATAGTTAGCGGAGCCGACGTCGAACATAACATTATTCCTCGAGTCTTGTCTCCGCATCAGCACATTGTCTTTGACTTCAGTAAAAGGTTTCCCGACCCTATTTTGTAACACACTCTTTCCCATTTCCTCTAAGATTTGGTCAGCAATGTAATTTCGACAGTGGAATTCGTTCATCATTTTTCTGCAAGAAACTTTGTAAGTATTAGTTTGGAGAAAGTTAAATCCCGCCGTATCTACAATTAGGCAACAGTTCATTAGGCATCATTATTCTCCTTATCCCAATTTATTTGTGGTCGGCGCATCATGTCTTTTTCTTCCATAGGTACTAACTACCTATTCTATTTGTCGTAATCTCGCTAGTCACCCCCTTTCTAGCCATATCATCTTCCACAAAATCCTTCCATCGTCTATTATTTTGGTCTTCCCTATTATATTCATACTCAAAACTTTCCTCATGACATTTTCCTCATTCCTCCACATCACATGCCCATAACATGACAACCGATTTCCGCACAACTTTTCAGCCAAGACAACAGTTATCAGAACTTTTCATTCGGTAGGTATCATATCGACTGTGGAAAGGTAAAATGGCTAAATCGCCAAAACGTGAAATCTCACGAGAGAGAGAGAGAGAGATTTCACGTTTTGGCGCACCGTCGATATATTCGTTTGCCATTAGTGCCTATTTTTAAATATGCTTACTTTCATCTTCAGCAACGTAACAATAAAATAAGTTTTAAGTTTCAGTGGGCAATAGGTGAACGAAAATGAAAAAACATATGCTGCAAAAATTAAAATAGTTTCCCTTCTTTTGTAATAAAAATGCATCTAGAGTCAAGGTGCATAAGACAGTCTAGTGTCTAGATTCTAGTCACTAGGCTCCGTCCAATATTTAGGTAGGTACTTATTGAAGATTATACATTATACATTATTCAGTATATGAATGTGGACGCCGGGGGGTCCACAGTCGATATCCTACCACCCTGACACTGCTTCCTTGCACTTTTCTACAACTTGCGTACCTAGGTGTTTTATAAAACTGTACTATTTTATTAGGTATGTATGTAGATAGACATCGAAAAGTAGGGGACACATCGTAAAGGTATGTATGTAGATATTCAAATGTGTATTTACCTGTGAAAATCGAGTGTAGACAATGCTGCATCAATAGATCCATTAATCGATTGTCCTACAGGCGTACTGATTGTGTGATTCATGCTTTCAATGCTTTGGTTTTCGCCATCTACCATGAAATACGTCGGCATAAGGTCCGAACGAAGAATATCATTAACATTTAATTCACTTTCAAACATTTTTGCTGATCCTACAACATATCTCACAATTAAAAATAAGATTATTATAAACATGTTGTCTAAAGACAAATCCGTGTTACTAGGAATACAGTAAGATTACAAATGTCACACTACGAGTAAGTTGGACGGAAAGATTATTCGAGTTATAAAGCGGAAAATACTCCGCCGACGAGCGTTGAAGTATAGATATTATCGTCAATGTTCATAACTGTAAGTAAATAGGATCTTGGAAAAGTCATTTATTACTTGTATGTTGTATGCAAGAAAACCGAACTGGATATACGAAATCTAAGTAGTATCAATTTGTATGGAGGAGTAGTTTTCATCTTGCTAGGCGACTGCTAAAATATCTACATCCGGGTTTGGGAAACAAGGGCAATGAAAAGTATCATTTTGTTTTAACTATTTAATAAACAAAGAAATCAATAAATCAAAATAGTAGGTGGCACTCACCAACAAAAAAAAAAAACCCGACTGCAAAATCCTACCCAACAGAGAAAAATAAGCATTGAACTTTGTTTTTTGTAAGGTATTGCAGGCGGGTGTAGTTAAAACAAAATAATACTTTTCACTGCCCTTGTTTCCCAAACCCAATCCACAGAAGAGGCCTGCTGTGTCTCATCGGGGTCGTGAGTTCGATTCCTAGACAAATACCTAAACGCAACAATCGATACTAGTGTACCATTCAAAGAGTTTTCGGATCAGCGTGTTCAAATGCGATAACGGCATTCGATACAGCGTTTTTCGATTCAATGTTTTTTCGAACTGACGTAGGTACAATTTTTTTCAATTTTTTTCCCGCAATTTTTTTCGAAATAGCGTGCTTCCAAATGACCACATTTGTATCATATTTCCTTATGAAAATCTAAAGTTTCCTAAGACTGCGGTGGCCGCAATATATTGTCCGCAAATTACTGTCGAATGAAGTCACTGAAACGTTATTTTTAAGTTAAGTTGGTGTGTTGGTGCGTTTTTTTTAAATTGTAAAGTTAATCCGCGCTGCCGTCATTTCGATGATAGCGCCCTGCGGCCGTTATGTGACAGCCACCGCAGGAAAGGTAGGTATACTGCGTTATCTCATAAGACTGCGATCACCATTCTTTTCCGCGTTGCGCGCTATTATCTATACCTACTTAATATTATAAAGCTGAAGAGTTTGTTTGTTTGTTTGAACGCGCTAATCTCAGGAACTACTGGTTGGAATTGAATTCTTTTTGTGTTGGATAGTCCATTTATCGAGGAAGGTTATCGGCTATATAACATCACGCTATGTCCAATAGGAGCGGAGCAATAATGGAAAATGTTGCAAAAACTGGAAAAAATATTCCTTTTCGAGAGCTTCCGTTGCGTGCGCTGTATGATGGAATTGTTCCTCTTTAAAAGTTCTAAAAAAAAGTCCGCGACAGCATGTCTGTCTTTTAAGATTGACTCACTATAACCATGGTATTATGGTAATCAAATTAGTTCGAAATTCATGCATTATTTGCGAAGGAGTTTTATCAACATAACATTATTTTCTTATTTAAATAAATCGTTTTAAGATCAAGGGTATTTATGTAGCAGTAAAATACTTTTTAATTCATTCGAATCGGACATTTAATTTCGAAGTTATCACGAGTATAAAAATGCAATACGCGAACCGTTCGACGGCGGCGCCGCGCCTCCGCGACGTTCCCTACTCTAGAGAGAAGAGGATGGACTAGGACATAGGATACGTTTTATCCCTATATTCCGACGGGATCGAGACCTACGCGGGTGAAACCGCACAGCTAGCTATTGAGAGCTATCTTATCAATCAATCAATTTGCCTAGCCTCTTACCAACTACGTTGGGATCGGCTTTCAGTCGAACCGGATGCAGCTGAATAGCTACCTACCAGTATTCATGTAATTGAAATAAGCATGAGACTTTTAACCAACAATCAACCATGCCATTGTTGTTATTTCAACAACATCGCTTGAATTGTCAATACACAATCCCTACATGTTTTAGCTAATTCTTCAATTGCGGTATCTTCCATAGCAAAATTACTGTGTCGACATTAACCCGCAGGTCTATTATAAAGCACTCCCAACCCGCCCCCCGCTGCTCTTTAATACCCCTCAGGGGTAAAAGGATCTATTGTTGTATTACAAATGTTCGGATGTCATAACAGAGACGTTTGACGTGAGAACAAACCATATTGCTCCACCATTAAAAGCTTTTTATCTGCGGTGGGTAAACAGATTTTGAGAGGAATTTAATTAATTGGTCCTAGAATAAATTGTAGGTACCTAGTGTAACCAGTGTGTTGTTTAACTCAATTAATTATGTTGTTATAGATCAGGGATGGTAAGGAGCTCCGTAACCGTAACCGAAAGGATCGGATATCCGAAAGAAAAATCTGTCCGTAATCGTAACCGAATCAGATATTATTCGAAACTTCTAAGTTTCGAATAATTTCGGTACAATTTCGAATAGGGGTGGAGTCTAATCAATGTGCCTAGCCTTTTCCCAACTACTGTTGAGGTCGGCTTCCAGTCTGAATACCAGTATTTTACATGGAGCCCCTTGGTAAGACTGGTTGTCACAGTTTCGGGCTTCTGACGACCCGTAACGACTGTCAAAGATCCACGAATGACAGCCGGGACCAACGTGCTTTTCGAGGCACGGAGGAGTCTCCGTTTGTAAAGATGGTCACCCATTCACGGACCAACCCCGGCAAGCGTAGCTTAACCTGATGGATCGACCCGTGCGACTATTATTACATAACCACGAGAGTCTAATGAGAAACGTTATGACAGGTTCTTCTGCCCGGCTGAGCCGACACATATTTGTCTATCTGTGGAGTCTTGTTTATAACTTTTTCAGTCGTAGTTGGGTTTTAGTTTTTATTACTTTAATTTTTTTTTTAATTCTTTTAAATATTTGTATTTTTGAAATGTGCTCATTAAGCCCTTTTATTTGATTCCCAACATGGCACGATTAAACGATTTTTTTTTTAGTTCCTTGTTTTATTTCCTCTAGAGGGCGCCATTTTTAATTTAATGTTACGTCACATAGCCTATAACCAGCGGACGATCAAGACGCTTCCAACGATATCTCATTTGTCAAATTGTGATGAGTGGTTTAGAAGATAGGAGGGAACAGATGAACATCCATACATACATACATATATACATACCGGTCAAAATCATAACCCTCCTTTTTTTTCGCCGTAGTCGGGTAAAAATCAAGTGATGAGTTGATGACGTGTTAGGGCATAGATCGAACAGATTACGTGTGACTCCGGATTTTTAATTTGTCTATCTGTGGTGTCTTGTTTATACCTTTTTCAGTCGTAGTTGGGTTTTAGTTTTTATTACTTTAATTTTTTTTTATTATTAAAGCCATTTATTTGAAATCTAAGATAAAAATTATCGTGTCATTGACTCTGGCAGGGCCACCATCAGGGATTTTAATTTTGATTACACAAAAAAAATGTCGAAATTTGTCGCCAAATATCAGAATTTGTCGGTCACTGGTTATATAGGTGACCGATCTGGAGAGACTCCCCAGCAGGGCCAAAATATCTCAAAAACTAGGGCACCTAGCGAAGATCTGTTTACTCCCAAATTAAGTCGCTAATTAGTTGGAATCAGTCGCCTCACAGATTTATTCGGGCCTAGAAGATATAATTGGCGACTGATTCCAACTAATTAGCGACAATTTGCCAATTTTCAGCACTTATTATACCTACTGTTAGGGCTTTCACGCTAAAACGGCTGAACGAATTTGGATGAAATTTGGCACATGGGTAGACCATGACCTGGAGAAGGACATATGATACCTTTTATCCCGATATTGCCACGGGATCGAGACTTACGCGGGTGAAACTATGAGGCGCAGCAAGTAGTAACATAATATCATGCCTAACCTAACCTAACGGGGATTCCGTTAGGCGGAGGTGTACCTATTGTACCTACGCCCCATTCGCCAGTTATTTTTAGGTGAGTGGGGCAGTAACCGATGTTTGTGTAATAGGCGAGTCTATTGCCATCAACCGGCCACAAATCCAGACTCCGGGCAGCAACTGAAAATTCCTAATGGAAATTCCCAATAACATTTTGCCCGACCAGGGCATCGAGCCCAGAACCTCATGCTCAGCAGCAGCGCTTACGACCACTAGACCAACGCGGGAATCCGTATCCGCATAATAGGAATTTGTCAAAGAGTTAGCTTGTAAATCGCCTACGAGTCGCCGGTGACTAAAGTCGATGCGTGTGTATCTAGCATTACATCCGATTTTGCCCTCGCCTCGCGCGAAAAGATCCTTTTACCGTTGTAATTGATTTATTGACTTGACTAACTTGATTGAAATTGAAGGCATAGTGATATAATCAATTTACGACAAACTAAGTAGTGTGATTCCCGAGCGTGAGAGGTCTGATTAATCCATATTATTTTTTTTATTCCAAAACATCACAGAAAATAAAACTGAACATGAAAAATCATGATTGATTTTAATGATTTAGGTACCAATTCTGTGGTCAGTTGTAGCAAATCTGAAATCAAACGTTATGACAATTTTACAATAAGTATAGCATAACCGCCTATAATATTCCCACTACCTACTGTGACAGGCGTCCTCTCTGTGAGAGGGGGTGGTCCGTAATCCACCACGCGGGCCCTGTGTGGGTTGGTAGATGTCACATGTCTTCGAATTTTTGGTTCCAGCACATGCTGGTTTCCTCACGATGATTTTGCAATTTGGCACTAAATATCATTACCATTCCTCATGCACCCATAAAAAAACATAAAGTTTTTGTTTATTTCGAAAATCTCTATAGTCTGTTCCAACCTATATAAAAAAAAACGATCTGTCTTAATTTTGTCTATGGATTCTATTCTATTGTCTGTGGTGCCATATTAGACGAGAAAACTTAGAATTTCTTTTTTACAAAAAAACCCATTTTATTGGTATTTATTCTAATTCTGAAATGTGAAATCATATTATGAATTTGAAATAGTCCTTACAGTATTAAAAAATGGGCACCAACGGCAACGGTCGGCGTGGAGGAGCGAAAATGCCTGATGTTCGCCGCCCCATGGAAGAAGGAGATTGTGTTAACGACATGGAGAGCCCCGAGCTCGACTTCATTTACGATGATTGTGATACTCAACAAAACGAAATAGCTGAATTATACAGTTACACGGAACATCCAGAGTATCAGCTCAACGTCAAGGCATTCGAAGACATAATGGAAGAGTTCAACTATCCACCTAGTTGGCAAAGACTGACAAATAAACAACAGCGGACAGTGATAATGAAATTATTGGAGCATTTGGATGTCGCCGTGAGTGAGATACGTATGCGCGCAACTCGCTGTATACTGTACTTAGCCCAAGGATGCTGGGCAGAGATGCAATCGGATGCTGAGCAGGCACACTGGGCCCGCGTCAACGTAATGATGTTGTACGACATGGGAACGTTTTCTGCTTTTGTCGAATTACTGAATCTCGAGATTGTTCGGAGCAGTTCTGCAATAGCTTCCAGAAAGCTTGCAGAATCTCTTGCGGACTCTACTAACTTACGAGTTATCCTGTCTGTTCTGTATCTTATCACAGAATACATGAGAACTGAAAAAGACAACCCTGAATCTGAGTTTAAACATTTAGTAAAAAACTTTAAAGAAGAACTGGGAGCACCATTTGGAGAAGAATTACTACCAGTGAAACTGTTGAGCATGGTGACACATCTTTGTGCAGGCACAACTCCCCACTTTCCTATGAAAAAAGTCCTACTACTTCTATGGAAAGTGTTACTTGTTTATTTAGGGGGTTCAAAGGAGTTGAAAGAGAGAAAAGGTAGGCTCAGGGAGAAAAATGAATTACCAGCTTTATCAGAAGACACAATTGAAATAATAAAAGGTATGAGAGCAAGTTCACCTCCTCCCAGTGCTGCCGATATGCTAGAGAATCAAAATCCTGGACAGAGGAAACTACTTAAAGAAAATGAAAGGGAAGGAAAAATTCGCAGACACCTTTTCATGAAACAAACCTCACTTGATGAATCTGATGAACAAATATTTGTTGACAAAGAAGAAACTGGAAATGGCTCAGAAGATTACTCAATGGAGTTTCAGTCTATACCCAGTGAAGGTTCACAATCTGAAAATAACCCTAATTGCCCATACTACATGTACTTCAAACAGTTTGACAGCCCACCACCACCACCTCCACTTCCTAGAAGTCTTCCATGGCAGTCTAAAGTGCGCCAAAAAGATATTGACATGTTCCTTGATAATGTCAGGATCAAGTTTGTTGGGTATTCCCTTCCTGGAGATCGACAAACTACAGCAGGACTTCCACAGCCCATTCATGAAGGAATAGACATATTAAAGAAACATGTGTACACCAGCCTTTCAGAATTACAGGCGGAAAGAGAACTGGAAATTGCTCGAAGCCCTCTCACAAAAGGAGAACGAGATGTTGAAGAAACAGAAGCAGAAGTCTTGTACAAAGCAATGCTGCCTAATTTGCCGCAGTACATGATTGCACTGTTAAAAATTCTTTTAGCAGCAGCACCAACATCAACTGCTAAAACATATTCTATCAACATTATGGCAGATTTATTACCAGAAGAGATGCCCATGACTGTTCTTCAGTCCCTCAAACTTGGTATTGATGTGAACAGACATAAAGAAATCATAGTAAAAGCAGTCACTGCAATACTGTTACTCCTTTTGAAACATTTAAAATTAAATCATGTATACCAATTTGAGTTTATGTCACAACATCTTGTGTATGCTAATTGCATGCCATTAGTGCTAAAATTCTTTAATCAGAACATTTTGTCTTATGTTGGAGCTAAAAACACTATACCAATATTTGACTTTCCAGCTTGTGTAATTGGAGAACAACCAGAACTGACAAAAGAATGTCTGGATATTGGAGACTCAACCGTTCCCTACTCATGGAGGAATGTATTCTCATGTATCAACCTATTGAGGATTTTAAATAAGCTAACTAAATGGAAGAACGCAAGAATCATGATGCTTGTTGTTTTCAAAAGTGCCCCCATCCTAAAACGCACATTAAAGGTTAGACATGCTTTAATGCAGTTTTATGTGTTGAAACTACTTAAAATGCAAACTAAGTACTTGGGCAGACAATGGAGGAAAACAAATATGAAAACCATCAGTGCAATATATTCCAAAGTACGGCACAGGTTGAACGATGACTGGGCCTTTGGCAATGATGTTGATGCAAGACCATGGGATTTCCAAGATGAAGAATGCGCCCTGAGAGTGAGCGTTGATCGCTTCAATAATAGGAGATATGGCACAGGTGGGGAACAAGAAATCGATTTGACACCCCTTGAGACAGATATAAATAGTGTATTAGAAGCAAATATTGAACTTGATGAAGAGTTTAAAGATAATTATGAGTTGTGGCTTGAACAAGAGGTTTATAACAATGAAATAAACTGGGATGTATTATTGACTGCATGAAATTTTATACTCAAAACCATCTGATTTCATGTAAACCAATTTATGTTTTTGTACAGTTAGTTTATAATTTTTAAATATCTCTTATTTCATTCAGATAAATTTCACATCTTTCATAACATGTTTTCTTATAAATCTGTCTAATTATTGTAGTTACTTAAATTAAGTTAACTTAGTATTCTTTTGTATTTAAAATAAAACTATCATGACAGACTCTTTATTGTGTATAAACAGATTACAATTAATATGAACTCGAAGGTAAACTATGAATATGCATTATTTAAGTCAAATTAGACGTAAAATGTGTGTATTTTATTGTAGTTAACAGTTTAGAGCTTGTGGATAATGAATTATAATAAATCATGTATTTAGTAAATAGAACTTACATAAAACAGAACTGAACATAACATTTGTTTGTGAGACAATTTCTGCTACCTATAATGAAATTGGAGGATTTGTTAAAGTTTTAGTATTTTCAACAACGTACCTACATATATAAAATAGCTACCTACATTTAAATAAAATTTTAAAATGAAGATATTGGTGTTTTGGATCGGTGTACACATTGAAATGATTGAAATAGATATACCCAAATAAAAGTATACGTAACTTCTAAATAAGTACTTATTTATTTTATTATTTACTAGCTGCTGCCCGCGTGGATGTCGGTTATTATATACTAAAACTTTCCTCGAGAACCACTCTATCCATTGGTGAAAACAGCATGAAAATCGGTGCAGTAGTTTTTTAATTTATCGCGAACAGACACGCGGCAGAGGACTGTTTTATAGTGATGTACACATAAGTAGTAAAAATATAGGTACGACATAATAAAATTTTAATTAAAGGATATAAGTATTAAGTACTTATTCTTGAAATCTTACTCCTGTTGACCCTAGTTATGGTAGGTACTATTACGTAGGTGAGCAGACCAGTATTATATAGTGCTCTGTGTGAGCAGTGTTCATCCTAGTCAGTAGTTATTCAGATGCTTGTAAGCTGATATCCTAAAACAAAATTCTTATAAAATGATTACTATGGATATCGAATTCAAAATAATATTGGGATATTCGAAGAAATAAAATATGAACTTTTTACTCTCTCTTTGGTTTTTTTTTACATAATCTAAGTCAATACTATAGTAGTCTTTGATCTAAGTACTATGAACGTTAGTTCTCTAAGTAGTCTGTGGTACTGTGTAGGGTAGAGAGTACCTCCGTGAATTTAGCCGAACGATTTCATTATTATGAACTTTTGTTAATGCTAATCGTTACAGAGGGTTAGAGAGAAAAGAAAAATCGTTAGAGAGTAATTAGTTTTTATGTAAAAAATTTTTTAATTTTTCGTGTGAAGTTGGCCCCCCTTCCCGCAAAAATGGACTTAGACGTAATTTTATTTTTTAAATCGTTTGCGAATCGTTAGCGAGAGATTGAGAGTTACACAAAATCGTTAGAGAGTTAATATTTTATTTGATATTAAATAATTTCTAAGAGCGTGACGTTAGCCTACCTCTGTGAATTTTGCCCCCGATATAATTATTCTCAACTTTTGTTAATGCTAATCGTTAGAGGATTGTTAGAGAGAGTAAGAGAGAAAAGAAAAATCGTTAGAGAGTAATTAGTTTTATTTATCAACGATTTTAATTACTTTTGTGAAATTGGCCCCCATTCCCGCAAAAATTGACGTAGATGTAATTTCGTTTGCCAGACTCTATGCTTGCCTAGCTTATTCCGCGATGTAGGAAATGCATCCAGCGTGCAACATGCAAGAGCTTTTCACGAAGTGCTCTGAGGCTTTTCAGGATAGCAAATTTTAGATTTAGATTTGTAATAAATAATTATTGTAGTCTGTGACTTGTAGAGCCATCTTTATTGTCAAATATGAACAAGTATTCATTCAGGTTCATTCTGGTTGCACAGGTGTCGCTGCAATACAAGAAATATACATACAATACAAAATAATTAATTCCTCGGCCAATGATATCATTTTTTATAGTTATTTATTTGTGCAGGTTTTTTTTTTAATATCTGTTTATTTTTCCTTGACTTCATAAATGCCAGGCTTGCTTGTTTGTTGTTTTGTTTTACCACAGGGCAACCCTGTTTGTTTGTGTCACTGTGGAGTGCTACGTCCCACACCCACCCAAACCCAAGACTCTTGTTTTTCTGTAATTTTTAATAATTTTCTTGTACATTTGCAGATTTTCTTTGCATTTGCTATTACATAATATTGTGATTGATGATGTGCTAATATAAATCAATAGTATAGTCAATTTTCTTGGCTGCAGGATCTCTAAAAAGGTAAAATAAAGATTGCTCCCTAACTTCCTGTGGGTTGCGAACGCGACCGTTTTTTTAATGTATCCTGTGTTTATTTGTGATAATAATGTGCCTGCAACAATATATATTTAAAGTGCATTTTCTTCTTTATTAGTGTAAATGTTCTAGTGAATGATTTTAGCATCATCAAAATGGCCGAGTTAGCAGCGTTACTGCAAACTGAGATCCCCGAGGGGCGCAGCCATCTAACAGACAGCCACACGAATCTCGAGCGTGTAGCTGATTACTGCGAAGCTAACTACTTTCAATCTGAGAACAAGAGGCTCGCTCTAGAGAGCACCAAGAACTACACAACGCAATCACTAGCCAGTGTAGCATATCAAATAAATACTTTGGCATACAACTTCCTGCAACTATTGGAGTTACAAACTATGCAGTTGGCTGAAATGGAAGGCCAAATGAACCATATTGCTCAAACTGTCTCCATTCACAAGGAGAAGGTGGCAAGGCGAGAGATTGGAGTGCTGACTGCCAATAAAGTCACCAACAGGCAGTATAAAATCATTGCTCCTGCTAACCCAGAGAAACCTATCAAATATGTGAGAAAGAGTATTGATTATACAGGTATGTATACAGGTGTGTCCTTTACGATTACCTATTATTTTTATTGCTGATTTCTTTTAGTAAGTTTAAGTACCAAAGTATACATAGTATTACTCAACATAAAACTTTTATTTTTCAGCTCTGGATGACATTGGTCATGGTGCTCGTTGGAATGGAGCTACAAGTGGTACTCCCCGAGGCCGGCGGTCAGGCTCTGCCCCAAGTGCGGCAACACTGCCTGCTCCCACTACTAAACCTCCCACACCACCAGCAGCTGTGCGAGCTGCAGCTGCCGCTAACACTGGGACATTAGGGCGTGGCACTCTCGGTAAAATTTTCATTATGTTAAAGTGATTGCCAAGTTATATACATAAGTATTTTATGAGCAGCCCTTATTGTAACGCACATAATTATAATTATTTATCAATAACAACAGAACATGTTGCTGTGATTCCTAAACTAGGGTACCAGTCAGGCTCCAGAGCACATTGAGTAACTTTACACAATTTACCAACACCAAATAAATTGGGATCAGGGTAGGATGATGCCATTTCACAATCTATTTAGAAAATAGAAAGATAATGACTTATCCCTAATCTTAATCCTGTATACAGGTAAATCATCCCGTGAGTACCGCACACCACCAGCTGTGGCCCCACCACAAGTGCCCTCGCACTATGCGCCAAACTACCCGCGCCGGCCACCAGGGTACTCTACCTTGCCTGTAGCACAACCGCAGGTAATTTGTTTGAAAACATTTATTATCTACCATCAAAAAGTCAAATAAATTATTTAAATTTGGCATTTTGAATGTCAAAAATGTACAAGAAAATAGTTCTATATTGAGACTAATGGGCAAGAAATTCCATAGTTGCGCCTGCATGGAGGTAGGAAATTATCCCACGGGAACGTAGTATCGGGATAGAAAGTACCCTATGCCCTTACCTAGGTCATGGTCTACCTGTGTGCTCATAGAAATATATTCCGACGTGAAAGCGTAACAAAGTTATTTTCGCACTTGCAATATTACTTAGTACTATACTTACTACAATAGGTATAAAGAATTAATAATGATACAATGACAGACAAATTAATAATGTGATAGATTTACAAACTCAAACTCACAGACAGATTTACAAATATTGTAACATTTTTCATCTTTGACCTAAAAATTCCTCTGTTCTGTTTTATTTCAGGTGGGAATGGTACATCCAAATCAGCATCAAGCTAATTCTAACTATTCACAGCAAGACTTGCATTCCAGTATGCCACGTTAGTATTATAACATAGTTTACATCTTGCCTGAAATTAATAATAATTCTCCCACAAAGGTTACAATAACAATTCATGAATTGTTACAATTTCAGCACCACCATCTCCTTTGATCGGTTCTGATGGTGAACACAGTCAACATTCCATGAGTCTGCCTGGACAGGTTTGTATTGTTTCTTTATAAAATGCAATGTTATTAAATCTGTTATAACATCTTTTGTACTTCCATCACATTGAGTAAAATCAACAATCACAGAAACAACAATTGAGTACAACTGCCTCTATCTCTGATTATGTCAATAATGTTCTGAAACCTCAATTCTCTGTCTTACTAGTTATTACTACAACAATTATTATTACCCAATGAGAAGGAAGTACAAAAAAATAATAATTCAAATGCAGCTTAATTTACCGAAATTTCTTTTGACTAGATCCAATAGCCCAACATCAGCGATTGGGAAGTCGTGAGTTCAAATCCTACCCCAATGAAACATCGTAGTGATCCCACTTCTAGTACATGTTACGGCTAAAAATCGAAATAAGGCTATACCTAAGGCTTCTTTATAGGGAGAGAGATTCCCGCTTCGAATATTCGAGACAAATTACTATTCTGACAATGAGTAATCATCTAAACGCCATGAGTGCGGGAATCGCCCGACAAGGAAAGGATGCAAATCCTTGGTACAAAACGTGCGAGAATCTCTTCTTGTAAATAAGCCATAAAGCTGGTTAGAGCAAAGTGTAGCTTGTGTGTCATAAAATGCATGACCAACCCCATGTCGTTGTATAAGTGGGTGACCTAATGTTGCTGTTGTCATGTCAACCTAACAAACCTATGAATGGAGTCTTTCTCTTTGAACCTAACCCAATCGAGTTGGTCTATCGCCAAGTGCTCCTAGTTCTATCTGGCTGTTTGGGTATAATCACGACTTCAACTTTTCGCCGGAACAAACATCATACCTACTTTGACTATTTTAGGAAGAGTTTTGACAGTCCAAAGCGTTTATGATTGTTATCAAAAGGCTTATTTGTTAATACTCTTGGTATTTTTTTACGTCGAATTAGGTCCAGCTTAGCAGTACTGGTACTTGGATAGAATATTTTTAAAAAACAAGTTTTTATTTTTTTAATACTGTGAACAATACCAAACTGTCAGTGATCATCCCATAATAAACAGAATGTACCATCAGACATTAACACCATTATTAGCATGTGCAACAATTACAGCGTGCGTCGTCGTCTTCGGCGGGAGGAGGTTCCATCCGCGGCGGTTCTGTGTCACCACCGCTGCCACCTCCACCAATGGATGATGAGTTGGCGCACGAAGGCTTCGGCAGACCTCACCACATGAATGTATGATATTCTTTTTATCTTTACTACTTGGCTCATCTTAATGGGCAAGATTTTGATGATAAAACAGCTAGCTCAAAGCCACTAGTCCCTGGACAATACCTGTATTCTAAGGTTCTATGCAGGTGAGATTGATATTTAAACATATCCAGATCAAGATGTATATTATTGGGACTTGATTGTTGTATCGTAACTCATTATAAAATTTCTTGTTTGTTAAAAATTTTAGAACAAGATGGGTACTATGACTCCATACACAAACGCAGTTCCTGCTATAGTACCAGATGAAGAAGATTTACCTGGATGGGTGCCCAAGAACTACATTGAAAAAGGTAACATGGATTCTATTCACCTTTTATGTAAATATCCGTATTTAAAATCCAGTTTTGCACCAATACTGATCATAACTGTATGTAATTGTTTTAGTTGTCGCGATATACGATTATTACGCCGACAAAGAGGACGAGTTGTCATTCCAAGAGAGTGCCGTGATCTACGTGTTGAAGAAGAACGATGATGGCTGGTGGGAAGGCGTCATGGACGGCGTGACGGGTCTCTTCCCAGGGAACTATGTGGAGCCTTGTGTTTAAATCAGCAATATACCATAGTAACTGTACCTGTACTCATTCTAATGTGGCTTGAACACAACAAAATATTTAAGGAAGTTAGTAGCAGTGCATGACATGATAACATATCAGGCCATTGTTCATGCATAACGCTCTTTGGCCGTGTGTACAAGAAAGTCATTCGTAAAGAAAAACCAGAGAAGCGTTTTTGTCCGATCGTCGTCGTTTATATAAAGACAATACTGAATAGCGGGATGTACCCGGTTATAATAATAATTATGATAATGTAAACGTAACATAGCATGAATTCTGTAGATATTTCTGGAATTTTTAAATCATGTCATTTTTTTTATTATGGTATGATCTTTCTTCCAAATTGATGCTATATACCTACTCGTAATATTCAACTGTACGTTAAAAACATTTTATTATTTTAGCAATATTATATAAGAATATTACTATTATTATACCTATAATAATGAAAATTAATATTAAGATGAAGCACCATCATTGATTAAGGTTTACCTATTCTTTGTTATTAGAAATAAAAGAACCCTGTTGTAAAATAATTCAATTACATAAAATAAATATATTATAACGTATAACATTATTTGCATAAACATTGTTTATTTGGTGTTTAATATCGACGGTCCCTACGAATAATCCCCTAACTACAAATGGCTAATTTTACAGGAGAGTGCTTGAAAAGTTTCAAACACTTGCACACTGGCGGCCTGAGAGGGGTTCGCCCTCGGAACTCCACTGGCGAGAGAATCGCAACGATTGACTCGCCGTACCATACCATTAAGAGTCCCTATCAATTTCGGTGCGCTACGAGTTTAGGTAACTATCGGAGCGCAGTGTGTCTGTGTGCGGTCGACGTATCGCTGACAGTCGTAGTGTGCGCTGTGCGCACGGTGCAGCGCGAACTAATAATCTTGGTCCGTAACTGCTATTATTAGGAGTTTTTACTTACTGGGTTCCGTAATACTGGATCGATTTTATTTTGTGATTATGACGTGCTATGTTTAGGTACCCTATAAAAATATGGTTACCTAGTATGGCATTCACTGAAGTAAAAGCAAACTATAAAGTGTGACCAGCGTATATAAGGTAAGTCTGAAACTAATTACACGTGTTATTGTACTCCTTTATTATTTAGATTAATTAGACCTTTATTCCTTATTAGTCCTTTATCCTTTATTATTTACATTTATGTATCTATAATTATTACTATGTAAAAAATTAAAGTAAAATACAATAGACGTAGATATATTTAGTTACCTATTCCACTTGACTATTCTCCAAGAGTCATAAAAACCCCGTAAGAAATCGACACGTGTTTCACCTCTCAACGCGGCATCCTCAGGATGACGATTGACCAATTGCAAACCAGAACGCGACGTGTTATCAAACCGAGCGCTGGACGCAAATTGAAACTTAAGTTAAAGTCACTTTGGTTCCAGCGTTCGAGTGGTTTAGAAGATAGGAGGGAACAGATGATTTTGATCTGTATACAGTATGTTAACTAACAAAGGGCGTTCCCGTTAACCTGCAATAGTATAGCGTGTATACATGCTAAAAAAAATATAACAACTCAAAAAAAAAAAAAAAAAAAAATATTTGTGTCGTGAAATGTTCACAAAACGATTAAATTTAAACGTAAAAGAAACACTCTGTACACGCACACTTGTATTTCAACGTAGAAAAACAAGTGTGACAAGTGGGCGTGTACAGAGAGTTTATTTTCCGTAACAATTTAATATTTTTTGTGAATATTTTACTATACAAAAACAAAAAAAAAAACATTTTTTTTTAATGGTAATATTTTTTTTAGCATGTATACACGCTATACTATTGCAGGTTAACGGGAACGCCCTTTGTTAGTTAACATACTGTATACAGATCAAAATCATAACCCTCCTTTTTTCTTCGCCGTAGTCGGGTAAAAAAGAATTATCGTGTGTCCCGATCCTTTTCGCTCATCGATGATGTTCCAGGTAGTATTTGATTTTCGGCAGATTTCTGCCTATTTAATTCTCTACAAATATAATTAACACATTATTAGATAAAAGAAATAATAGTAAACTACAACAATTTTCTTAATTAGTAAGATGATGGCAAAAAATATTATTTACCAAAGAACTGCACGTGCCTTCCGTGTTCTTTTAACGTTTTTCTTTTTATTACCCGTCATTCTTCCGTGATAATAAAGTTCAATTATTCAACCCATTTTCTAAAAATTAAACACTATTTTACTGTAAGTATAATACAAAACATTAATATGTATAAATATCATTAGCAAATCACAAAGTGTTACACCATACATTATATAGGTACTCACAGTCTCAAAACTGGTTAGCTCTAGTACAAAAGTACGCCCGATTCCGCGAATTACGTCGGGAACGGCGGCAGCGGCGAACGTCACAGGCGACACAGGTCCGACGTTGAGAAGCCCTCGGGCGCGACTGATTGCCTCGAGCGAGCGCATCGGTTTATAAGGCATTATTTAGATCTTTTATTATAATTAAATTAGTAGTCAAAAATAAAATATAAAAACTGAATTTGGTAGATAAATAACAAAAAATTTAAAATATTTAAGAATTATTGTTAATATGTAACAAATTCTTACGCGTAGACGACGATTTTGCACATGGTATTATTGCGTTTTTTCAGCATGGATCACATTTTTTTTCAAGTACTAATTCAATCAACTTTGGAAAAATGATCAGTCGCCTAACTAATATACTATATGCCCAGTATTTAGGATTTTTCTCAGATTGATGTTTGCTACCAGTAAGCTATGAAAGCAATTGAAAAACCAAGTGTTTCACGCTTACGTAAAAACGTGTGTTAGATTTTTATTTTTCGTAATTTATATTGAGTAGTTAGTTTTAATTTTATTAGTCTAATTACTAGTTAAACAGATGATGAATAATTTTGCATTTAAAAACAAAACAGATATCTTAAGGATATTGAGACATTGGCTCCGAAAAAACTTGAATTTTCTGTTTTTAGACCGCGAAATTGATAGGGGCTCTTAAGTAGAAACTTTAATCAATCTCCATTCGGCGATAATTTGAAAGGATAGCGTGACTCGCCGCGTTTCTCTCGTCTGTGGAGACGCGACGCCTAAAGGCCTAGCAGACGGCATGGCAAGGGATTTAAATTTTTACCAATGGACGTTCAAACGTATCGATATAGAAATACGACATAAATTGCTATGCTTTAAAATGATGCCATGGCATCGAAAGGGATTTCATTGTACGGCATTGAAAGACGCGCCACGGGCTCCCGCGGCGGGATGCCGTGGCGTACTGCGGTAGGCAACGGCATGCCGAGGACGCCGGCGCTGGTTGTGGCATAACGCGGAGCGCGCGCGCCGTGGCAAGGTGCTGGAATGCCGCGGTATCTAAGCGGCTAGTGTGCGCTGACTGACGGCAAAATCCTTTGCCATCCCGTCCCGGTCTGCGTTGGCCTTAATTCTTGAGTAGTACTTTTACTCAAACGTTTTTGGGTTCAGTAAGAAGCAGTTGCAGGCCCCTTACATAATCTATACTAGGCACCTACCTCGAGTCCGCACCCATAATAAAGCTAATAAGTTTTGTTTGTTTGAACTGGAACTATCAGTTGGATTTTGTACATTTGATATGATATACCCATTTATGGGAAGGCTTTATTTAACATCACGCTACGGCCCTTAGAAGCAGAGCAAAATGAAAAAAGCCGGAAAGAAAGCTAAGCTAAAACGAAGTAACAGTGGGCGGGCGATGCAATGCGACGCGGCGGACAGGGGCCGAGGGAGTTTTATAAAAATGTGGATGTTATTTTAGTATATATGTGTTTCCTACTCGGTGGCACACGCGATAGAACTTGCTCATGGTGCGCTTCATGCAATGACTATATAGCTATTTAATACTCTTTTGCTTCATGCCTCGTACACTGGTGAAACCCCTCCGGAGCAACTGGACAGATTCTCAGCCCGTCAGTCACGCCAAATGGTACAATAATAAAATTTATCTAGAAGCATTATTTTTTAATACCTATTTAAATGTGAGGCGGTCAGATTCTATTCGCCAATTTCGACTGAACAACATAACATCACGCCTTCTTTCCCCGAAGGGTTGGGCGGAGGCGTACTTAAAGTACACCCATATTTCGTCAGTTATGTTTAAGTCCCATGTAACTGTGCGTTTGCATTGGCGAAAGATTCAAGACAAAACATGTTGAAATCTCTAGTTCCTGTCAAAAATTGTATGGAACATACACAGAAAATAGAGATTTCAATATGTTTTGGCTTGAATGTTTCGCCAGTGCAAACGCACGGTAATATGGGGTGAGCCTATTGCCATCAACCGGTCACAAATACAGAATCCGGGCAGAGAAATTTCATATACAAAAGGCCACTAATACTTTCGACTTATTTTTGTTGAACCTAAGTCTAAAACGAAGTGGCCTGCATATATATTGCCAACCATTCGACAGGCTTCCTTGTCGTACACCATTTTCCTAGTGCCCGACAGCTAGCCGTCGAAAGAAAAGTCGTCTAATTTTCGGGTTTGCCAACAGCGTTTGGACGACTCCTTCGATAACGTCGAGTGATGTTCGATTCGGCACGGAAGTGTATCGAATGGTTGTGACATTGTGACACATGCATATCACGGATCTACCGCTTAAAATAGTAGATTCTAAGTATACCGTCGAAATATAGCGGGAGTTCCAACTAACACTGAAAAATAACACTTATTAATTTGTGAATCTTTATTGCATTTAAATGCACAGAAATACTTAAATCTAGTCCAATAAAAGCACTAGAATGCTTTTTATCCACTACTACAATAAGAAATGTCACACACTTACCAAGATACAAAATAATTTTGGTGAAATCACATTAACACTGAAAATTCGACTTAACATCAGTACATTTTTGTCGGACTCGGGAATTGTCTGAATATTCAATAATGATAATGTAACAAAATTGTTTTTCCCTGCCATTTTATTAGTCAAATGGAATAACTAATACCTAATAACTTCTTAAAAAAATAGAATTCTAAATGTATTTAGTTATACACGATGTTATATTTAATATCAACAGTACAATCAATTTTCTGAATGCCATAATAAGAGCTTGTAGCAGCGGTATTCAACCTACGGTCCGCTATACAATTATTACGGCCACTTAAGATTTTTAGGCCCGAAGTTTATTAAAGTACTCGCCGAAATGAATCGTGGACTGATCAGATAAGAACCAAGGTCACAAATATTAAAAAGCACAGTAGTAAAAAACTGCACCATCACTTGAGTCATCATAAAACCCTTTCGATCCTTATACAAATGTAACTATATAATCATAAATGCAGGTCAAAAAATAGGTTGAATATAGCCAACATGTACCTAGTTTCTTTCTACAATTTTTTTTTGGAAGAGGACAAAGAAATATAGGATAGGAAATGTATTAACCCTAGTAAACCAGTATGTTGTATTATTATAGGTACTAAGACTTGGTTATTAAAATTGAATAAATGTATTTCAACTTTATTGCTACAGTCATTGAATCAATTATTATAATCTAAGACAGAGTAACTCTAAACATGACATTCAACTACTACAAGAAGTTTCACTCTATTGAATGTAAAATGTTTCGTATGTAGATAGTTCTGTTGCGAAAAATGTTGAAAACCCAGACATACCCATAAGTTCAAACATTTCCGTGAGACTTTACTTATTTATCGCTATTCCTTATCATCTAGATCCATATTTTCCGCTGTAGATATTTCACTTTCTTGTGTTTTAATGTCTGTTTCAGCATTTTCTTTTTTGTTCTCAAGCTCGACTTTGTCCTCAGTTTTTTGTGCAGGCTCGTTAGTGGCAGTAGGTTCCTTTACTTCTTTCTTTTCATGTTTTTCATTAGGCGTCGGTGTTTCTTTTTTAGTTTCCTTGTCTTTTGTGCTTCTATAAATAACAGTTGACAAACATGAATAAAACATTTTATTTACTTTAGGGTATAGTCCAAAATATTTGTTAAATTAATTTAACTTACTGTGTTGGACCATTGACAATTTCCACGACATCGTCATCTTCATATTTTATGTTGACTACAGCCTCGACTTTAGACTGGATGCTCTTCAGTGCTGAATGGAATATTTTTGAGCTGGCCTGTAAGCAAAATACAAAGTTAATAACGAGAAAACTATTCCAATAGTTGTATGCATTTAATAACCCATAAATAATATCTGTGATAACACGAAGGGACGCGACCTTTGATAAGTTATAAGAGTTTTTATACCATGCCCCCTCTAAAAAGCTTATTTTGTTCACTGAAAACAGTGAATAAAAGCACTTTTAATCACTGTTTTGGTGTTTGAATTTAGAACACCAATTTGTTCGAACTCCATCTCAATGATATACAAACTCCTATTTGATTTGATTTACGAACAGGAGTTTAGCATTAGAATTAAAACTGTTTTGTGTTCTTTGCTGTCATTAGTAAATGGGCGCTATTTTAAATATTGTAAGTTGTACGAACAAAAAGTTTAGGATTACTTAATAATAAATCGATTGAAAATGTTTTCAAGTGATGAAGATGTGTTAACACCTGAGTTTATGAAAGAGAGGGCGGCCGATATAGTAGAAAGCTTGCTAACCAACAAATCACGGCTGGTTTACATCAAAGCCTACGATGAGTTTGAGTGTGAGTTTGTTTGTTTGTTTGAGTAAATGGAAAAATAAAAATCAAGCTGACCACATTTTCAGAGTCTGTTTTCCTAACTTATTTTAATGAGTTGTCGAAGAAAAAGAAGTCAGCGACCTTATGGAGTATGTATTCTATGCTACGGTGTAGGTACTATAAAAACAAGGCATAAAATTGACATAACAACATACTCGAAGTTGCATGTTCTTTTTCTCGTAGTCATGGTATAAAGTATAGTATGCAACTCTTGAATAAAACGGATTTATATTGAGGGCTATGAATCGCTCGCGTCGTTCAGGATTCTAACACTTGAATCACTCCCTACGGTCGTGATTCAATCATCATGAATCACTCCCTACGGTCGTGATTCAGTCGATAGAATCCTTCACTTGCTCGTGATTCACCTATGGCCCTCGCTTTAAATCCGTCCTTTATTCACTAATTGCATAATATACTATTGATAATGATTGTCAGACAAGTATGAGAGACAACGCTGATCTTTTTCTAAAACTCTGCGTTTTATCAGTTTTGTGACTAGCTAGATGGTCAATCATGCCATGCGTGCACATACCGTGAGCGAGGCTATCCTAGCCCTGGCGGCGGCGAGGCTGGCGCTGAGGTCGGACACCTGCGTCTGCGCGCCGCGCTCGGCCTGCTGCGTGCTGGCGGCGGCGGCGCGCGCGGCCCGCAGCGCGGCGCGCGTGCTCTCCAGCGCCGCCTCGAGGCGCGCGCGCCCGGCCGCACTGCGCGCCTCCGCCTTCACCAGCGCACCCACGTCTACTAAGCGGGACTTGAACATCACCATTCCTGGAAAGCAAGACAAAATTGCATGACTGTGAGCAGACTAGGTAACTCATAAGTGTATCAGTGTATGTTGCTAGTGTTATTACCTTTTTATTTAAATTATATAAAAATATATAAATAAGCTATTGGCCCCTGTTTACCCCGCGTAGAAGTCGGAAATTATTCCACGGAAACGAACTACCGAGATAAAAAATAATGCAATGTCCTAGCCTAAGTCCTGGTGTCTACCTGTTTCATGGGATTCCGTTCAGCGGTGTGAAAAGGTAACAGACAAACAAAGTTACTTTCACTTTTATGAAGTATGGAATGTCATGCCTGGGACTTATGCCTGGTTTGACTAACACAAGGCGACATCTAAAGAAATACCTAAATAAAAACGAGCTCTTGGATTTTCAACCCTCGGTTCAGCACCTTAGACCTAACTGGCGAAATACTGGCTACACATCTAGCTATAAATTTCCAGTATAAGCTGACCTAGCATTGTACGGAAATCCTATACAATGCGAGATCAGTTTATACTGGAAATGTAGCTTGATGTGTAGCCGTATCATAGCGGCCACGCATATCTAACCACTTTTAAAACAAATCCCGTGCACACGATGACCACATCTGTTTACCGCCCAATTTTTCGTAGATAAGCGTTACTAAAGCGAGCACCGAGCACTACAAGCAGGAATAGTCCTTACGGTGTTCAGACATGCATGCGTGTCCGCGATAGTACACCACCGCCTACTTCGTGAAATACAGGCACAATTATTTTGTGTGATCAGTTGCATGGTCTAACATGAGTTTAGAAATGTGTCATGACTAAGAACGAACAAATTAAAATGTTACCTGAGTCACTGACGTCCTTCGTTTCACTGGATTGAGCTCCGGAGTCGTCATCAGATGCATTGAAAATTGGCAGCAAGTTACGGTTGCCTGCTGCAATTGTTTCTTCTAATTCGGCAATCTACATAACAATAACATATTTCTTAGTTATCTTAGGATGTCCAATGAATTTTTTTTTTTGGTTGATTGCAAATAAAATGTGTTTCTGTTTGTAAAGTAAAAGAAATCAGTGTCATTTTTGTAACCAGTAACCCTTTATGGTTAAATCACACGAAATTTTATACTTTCCGCAGAGACATTATAAAAAATCAAACAATCTAATTTTACAAGCGAGAACAATGTTTTTTGCATGCATTTTCAGTTATTGTGGTTTTAGTAGTTACAGATTTAATCTGAATAAATGAATTAGTATTGATTTGCTGATACTGAATCTGGCCATGGCGGAAAACATATATATATTGTCGAAAATGGATTTAGGCCGACAATTGGCGAAAACAAAAAACTAAATTCGGTTGACTCTACCATCTAGTAAATTTTTGTAATTTTGTTCCCATCAAGTTAACGAGGCGATGAACAGATGAATAACTTACATGCGTTGGCACTTCACTGCCCATGATTATACTGCTGTCTAGGGGCAAGTCTTGTATCGCCTCTGGTGAACCCGATGCGACATCTCTGATAGTTTGTATCAGTGATCTAAAAATAACATTTAAAGTTATAACCTAAGCCAGTTTATGGACAGAGGGTATTGTACTGCCATTTCTAAGTTATTTGGCTTATTAAAAATGGGTTACCAAATTAATGTAGGCTGCATGTAATTTATTATTTATCAGGATTACGACTTTATAACGTGTTTTTGACGCAAATATAATGTGCTATTTACAAGACATAATCACAATTCAGAAGGCATATTATGAGAGATGTGAAAGAGTACGCGGAGACCTTTGGAGGCCCTTTGCACGGCATGGTTTCTTTGCCGCCCGGCGTATAAACCGTGCCGTAGAAAAAAAACGTCTCTGTCAGCAAGCTTCGATAGTGATCCATACAACACTGACGAGTGTGCCTACACACGACGAATAAACCGTAGTATTTCACGGCAAGAAAAACGTGTTTACACAGGGTCGAAAGATTGAGAAAAAGAATACATTTCATTCAGAGGCGTATTTTAAGATTCAGCGCCCTGGGCCTGAAAGGTTTGCCGCCCCAAAAACGTAAGAAAATTTAAATTTCGCGGGCTACCCTAGCGCATCAACCTTAAACGAAAAAGTTGGAGCATTCAATCAATCAATCAATAGAATACATGATGCTAGAGCGAGCGAAGCGAGCTCGAAAATTTTGGCACTCTGGATAGGGTTTGAATTGAACATTTATATAAAAATAGGATTACTTTGTCGACCCATACAGAATAGTTTGGGAACGTAGGATGTAAGAGCGAGCGCAGCGAGCTCGAAAATTTTTGGACCCCGCCCCTGATATGTAAGGTTTTCTTTGACAATACGTTCATACATAAACAGGAGTTACTTTGTCGGCTTTTACAGAAAAGTCTGAGAAAAAGACAAAGTAGGATGCAAGAGCGAGCGAAGCGAGCTCGAAAATTTTTGCACTCTACTTTTATATTTAGGGGGTCCCCAACAAATACTGTCTTTTACTTACTGAACATATTTTGGCATTTTTTGGGATTTGATTAAAAAGTATTTCTAAAGATTTGGGGGCCCCCAGAATCAGGGGCCCTGGTTGGACCCCGGACCAACACCGGATACTTTGATTGACTTCCTAGCCGTTGAAAGTAACGTAAACAAACAGAATGGGAAATCCCCAGCTCAGGCCGGCGGGGACTCCCCTCGATAGCAACGCAACGCTAGCAAATGAACTAAATAAAAGCATGTCAATATATTTATCGTTTTATGAAAAGTACAATTTTTTCGTCGCGTCCACGGTTTTTAGGTAATGCATAAACCGTCGTGGTGCGAGGCCGTAGGCGATCGCCCACACCGCCCACGCCTCTGTCCAGACCCCACGCGCCTAGTCTCCCCTTGACTAGTTTAGTTTCTACCTTTTCAAGCTTTTCAAGCGATACTGGTCTTTTAAGTATGTAGATAAAGTTTAAAATTATTTCCCACTGAAAGTGCTCGCCGCGGCGCTGCCGGCCGCTACCATTCCGGTGTGACTCGGCCTATATACAATAGTCTCGCGTCTTGATGTCTATCAAATTTACAACCAAATGAGTTTTAATTTTTGATAAGTAGGCTTATTTTAAATTTCTTCAAAAACAAAGGCTAACAAAGCTGAGCGCGAGGTGCGGAATACGCCGCCCCTCGCAGCCTACCGCCCCGGGCCATGGCCCTTTTGGCCCTAGGGTAAATACACCCCTGATTTCATTCATCATTTTCAATACTCATCACGAGGCAACTTACTTGTAATTGAACATCTCCTTAACGCACACCTTCTCGAGCACAGCTCTGATTTGTGAGCGAGACAGCTGTAGTCCGAGGCTCATGAACAAGTTCTGCAGATCTTTCTTAGTCATGCTACCGCCGCGGGAAGTGTCGAAGTAGACGAGTGACAGTAGGAGGTACGGATCGGGAGGTAGTTCAACGCCGCGGCTGCGGCGCTTGGGGGAGCCGCTGCGTTCGTCGTCACTGGGACTCTCCTGCTTCACAAAAAGGTAGAGGGTCAAGAAAAGGCTTAAACGAGGTGTACGCCATCTTATTCTTTCTGTATGCCTGGTAATGGCTTCTGCGGCAAAAGCTGAATAATAATATTACTTGCAAGGTATTCGTTTTTTTAATCAAGGCACGTTTTTTTTTAATCAAGTGTGTCAAAGGGGACCCTATTACTAAGCTTCCGCTATTCGTTAATCTGTCAGCCGGCTTTATCCCATGAACCGTAACAGGTAGACAGTTGAAATTTTCACTGATTGTGTGTTTCTATTGCCAAAGTCAAAGTCAAAACGTTATGTTACGTCGTGTTTATAAAGAAATCATAAAAATATTGCTAGTTTTCTACCATAACCTACCTTCCTATCTCGCCTACGGGAATCTCTCTTTTCATCACGTCTATCCTCTCTCTTCTCATCCCTCTTATCTTCTCGCTTCTCATCTTTCTTATCATCTTTCTTGTCCTCTACTTTCTTTTCAGCTTTATCTTCCCCTTCTTTCTTTTCTTTAATCTCTTCTGCTTTTTCCGGTAATGTATAAAGTGTCTTGTAAATGTAGAAGCCGAAGTCCCGCATCAGCATCTCGTTGAATAGCTCGGCGAACACGAATAACTGTGGCAGACAAGGGTTTTCAAGTTAAATAATGATTAGTGAACATTTGAATAAATTCTTGCTAATCTTTCGACTTGTTTTAGCACATTTTACTGTCATTGTACATACAACACAAAACTTGAAACTACTATTGTAAATAAAAGTAGAGGAAAGTTTCAAGTTTTGTAAAGGTTATAAAAGTTAGTTCTACATATTATTATACAAGTTAAATGGTTGGGGTGCTTTATATGTATATAACATGAACATGAAAATGTCTCCATATATTTGCGCATACTAAAGCGTTGAATGCCGCCGGGCTAGCACAAATGCATAAATCACCGAGTAAGATACGAATCTAGAACATGTTTAATTTCGCAAAATACATATTTGAACAAACCTCAAAGCTATGTTCCTTATTGTCAGTGATGCGATAGTCTAACAACAGTGACAGTGTGGCCACATTGCAGTTAAACTTTCCGCCTTTTGCGGCGTTGGACGGGTGTACCAAAATGTGAGGAGTGGTTGGAATCTCGTAGCGAGTTTTACGTAACTGTTTTTCTTTTTCGAGCTGTCAAATAAAAAAAAACTTGTTAGTTTGTTGTTGAACTTAATTGTATGGGTTAACATTCGAGGAAATGCGTAATACTGGGCAGATACCTATAACATTTTTCAATTAACTACAATGTGGGAAATATTGCACTAAATAAATTTTTATTGAATACTCTATACTGCATAAAATCCGTAGCGTAGTTCAGAAATATAAAACGCGGTCACACAGACAGATACGAAAAGCGTCTTGGTCCATCCAATAAGAGACTCACTGGCGCCTGCTAGAAGAAATAGTTTATACCTTTCTTTTCTCCTCTTCAATTTCTTTTTCGGTTTTCTTTTCTTCAACCTTGTCTTCTTTCTTTTCAACTATATCAGTTTTTGTTTCAGGTTTCTTCTCTTCCTCCTCATCTTTAATTTCAATCTTTTCGTCTTCCTGAGGCTCAGGCTTGTTCTCTGGTTCTTGCTCATCTTCTTCAAGTTCCATTACATCATCCCCTTTCTTATCTTCTGAAGCCTCTTCGATTTTCAATAATTTTGATAGACGAGACACAAGTTGAGCTCTCAGTCCTGAGGAGTATGAAAGTTCAGTTACATTATGTTCTGGATATGCTAAGCAATTTTTAATTAGAGTAAAATCAATCTTCTAGATACCTTTACAACTGACGTTCCGCGCGCGTAGCTCTTGTCTCAACTGTTCAACTTTAATAGTTTTGAGATCTATTTTTGAATAATGTGCTGGTTCTGGCTTGTCATCATCATCATCATTTTCATCAATTGTTATGGTGGTACTTTCCAAATCTTTCTCCTGAAAATGTTAATGTCACATTAGTATTTTTATCAGGTTTACAATAGGAACTCAGGGTTTAGGTCAACTTATTAAAGCTGAGTTTAATTTTTCTGATTTTACTTTAGATTAGAATTTCAAAAGAGGATTTTTTAATGTCATTCTGTGAAGAATAAAAAAGTAGTGATTATAATAATATTATCTATTTCCAGGCGATGTCAGCATGGCAACAACACTGCTTGTCGTCGGCAGCACTGGCACGTTGCTCTTCCAACATTTTAGTAGCGAGCAGCCGGAATCATAACTAAACAAAACTGGGAACAAACAATTTGCGATTTGTCCGCCGCAGAAGTGTCGGCCGCTGCCGCCACTAGCTGCTCGGGCTTGCCGGACGCCGGTTGATCGCCGTCGAGTTTTCGGATGGCCACGTCGCAGGCCGCCTTATACTGCTCCTGTACGTTGTTCCAGTCGATACGCGACGGTTGCGCCGACCACACGTCCGGCAGGAACAACACCACGCACTCGAGCCGCGACTTGCCGCCGCTGCCCTCGCGCCAGTAGTAAAACTCCACCATTCGGTACCTGCATGGGTAATACAGTTATAGTGGTATACTCACAGCGCATCGCGCGCGCCGCCCACCCGACTGACTGCAGACATGGAAACGACACATCCGCTACGAGAGTAAAACAAACTGCTGTTTTGGTACGTGGTACATCGAGTCTGCATCCAATGAGTTGCGCCATCCACGATGTACTAACGCCTCCATACTCTCACTTAAAGAATGTGTGTACCATGACTAATATAAGGTACGACGGTGGGTTAAAGCTTCTTCTGTCTGTTGGTCACTTGCCAACCAGTCAGTAGGGTTTCACTTTATAATACTGCATCAACTATGTCAAAAACCCAGAAGAAACTCCGGCCCATCATATAATTCTACTCAGATAAAACACCAGCACAGCAGTGCCGTTAGTTGACCTATCAAATGATGGTAGGACACTTACCATTGAGTGCATGAAGTTAAATCCACTCCTGTGAGGGCTTTGCAAGTGCGTATTGCAGTCTTAACCAAAACCTTTGGATCTGATTGAGGATTTTCACCATCTAAGGAAGGGCTCCAAGGTCCACCTATAGCAAAATTTTCACCACCTTTCCCTTTCTGGCCCACAAGGAACTTGATCAGTCTGGTTGGATGAAGTGGATTTTTATTGGAGTTGGATCGTTTATCCCTTTCATCAACTTTTGTAAGTCCACATTTTTGATACAGGACTTCCAATGTTGGCATGCTGATTAACATCACCTAAAAAGTATCATTCAATGTTTATTTGTCATCATTATCTAATTAGTAAAACTTTTTCTCACATAAAAATTGCTGCTACCAAGAATACAATTTGGGAAAACACATGCAATGCAATGAACTTAAACTAACATAGAAAACTTTAAACAAATACCAAAAGAAAAGTCATTGTTTTATTAACAAGTCTAAGAGCAAATCTTATAAGGGACTGCAAACTTAAGCATATAAATAACTAACAAAAAATTATTACCTTAGCTGAAAACCTGTAATCTGCATCTGGTGGTTCTAGAACGGCATCATTGGCAGTGGGGTTCTCCACTTCTTTGTTCATTATATGATAAGCACATGGGTTGTTGATGGAAAATGGTGTCTGTGGTGGGAATGTTTCACCCCATTTTACTTGAGCATTGAAGAAGTCAGACGGCACATACAAGTTTGTATATCTTTGTGACAAAGCAGGCACATCCATTTTGTGTCTGAAAGTAGTAAAAAATAAATAATGAAAGGTATTGCATTTATAAATAAAAGGTGAAGGAGTAATAGTGATGAATACAGTGTGAGTTGTGGCCTTCAGATTAGCAATGTAGGATAATACAAGAACATAAATATAACATAACCAACAACTTACATATCAAGTGGCATCCTAGGTACTCGAACCACATATTTGATGGGCGATGGCTGGTGTACAATGGGGCGTTTGCGCGGAGGAGAGTCGCGGCGGCTGCGGCTATCACGGCGATCACGTGAGCGGGAACGTGTCCTTGACCGAGACCTCTTTTGTGCAAACTAGACAAACAAAATAACGTTTTTCTTAAATATGCACTTATTTGTCTCCCTTCCTGTTAGAAGTTAATTCTATCTGTAATGTAAATGTGCATTTGTCCTATGTTCACAACATAATGAGAACAGGACCTTTTTGCAATATAAATCGGGACCTTTTTGCATTATTGAAACCAAATATTAAAGGAATTCAGTAAACATTTAAATGTTTGTTGTACTTGTTTCCTATTTCAAGATTCCACAAAAATGTGTACCAAAAAAAATTTTCTTTTTATTTATACCACTTCCTTAATATTAGTAATAGGGACATTATTTTTCAATCATCAGTTTTTCTTGTCCATGTTTTTGTGTACTACTAACACTAGTGATAAGGTATTTTACTAACAAATTGCACCATATTGTTGTCTGAATTTTATAAATAAATAAATAAAAATTATTTGCTCAGTGTGTCATCTTAGTTCTCTGCTTTTCTTGCTATGTTTATCCTTTTTTTTTTCCTGTACTCAGAATATATAACTGTACTTAGAATACATTGCTTATATTTATTTCATCTAATAATTATTGCATTTTAATTTATGTCTAAAGTTCAAGGGAATAATGTTGTAAGTTCAGCTAAGTGTACATGGTGTTTAATTCTTTTCATGACTTGAATTACTGCTTGATTTTTTCTAATAAAAAATAACTAAGACTATAAGGTGTTGTATTATGTGGTAAATATTATTACAATAAACAAATCTTACCCTTTCATCCCTGCGAGGCGGCCGGTCATCACGGCGCGATGGTAATGATTTTTTGTTAGCCGGAGGTGGCACAGCATTGTAATTGTTATTCTTTGAAGGATTATTTGATTTCTGGTTAGGACCAGTTTTAGGAAGAACTTGTACGCGAGTTGCATTCCATTTAAAAGGCATATTAGGGTTATAAGTAGCTTCAACAAGTACTCTGTCGTTAACTTTAGGGATGATACCCTTAGCGCATACTGATGTTTGGTAAAATACATCATGATCAACAAAACCAAAATCATTGTGTGTTTTGGTTACGGTACCGGTAAAGACACGCTGGTCAGTGTTGTTTGATGACTGATTCGATTGAGAGTTTTGATACATCCCCGGGTTCATGGCACGAGGTGTAGGGTACGCCACAACGTTACCAGGATACATCTGACCTTGAGCCATTTGGTTCATCGGCATTTGCCCGGCCATTGGCATTGCCATGCCGCTTTGTGCTTGCATCATACTAGGATTAAACACAGCTTGTGTTTGTTGAAACTGCATCATCCCTTGTTGCGTCATCATTGCATTTGGATCCATAATTTGCGGATTCATGCCGGTCATGTTTGTGTTCACGTTTGACCGGGCCCATGGCGGATTTTTTGGACCACTTCCTGATTGCATACTACCACTTGTAACGTAGATCACAACATAAACATACAAATTAAATTACTTTATCTGTAATACGCACACGATTTCGTAGTAGATCACTCTTTTTACCAACAAATGACTTTGTCTACAGTACTACAAAAATTCGCATTTGCACTTGATTTGCACAATGGCGGAACTCGGCGGAACCAAGCATGAGCAGAGACAAAATAGAGCAAGAGCAGGAGTGAGGCGTATTTATCGTCACAGATATTAAAAAATAGCAGATAGCAATTGCTCCTAATGATAAAAAATATCTGTTACTTAAAATCACAGATCATCAAGACTGTTACTGTTAAAACTTCGGATACGATTTTCGACTTTAACGAAAAGAAATAAAGAAGATATTCAATTGAGTTAATACGTATTTATCGTCTGTACAAAAATCACAGGCTGTGATTTTATAACAGATAGATACGATTTTCGACTTTAAATCAAAAGAAATAAAGATGATATTCGATTGAGATACGTATTTATCGTCCGTACAAAAATCACAGGCTGTGATTTAATAACAGATATTTGGATCTGTTATTTTTTTGTGACAGTCACAGTGATCACAGATATCGTGTTTCGCCTGTTACAACCCATCTCTAGCAAGAGCACAGATTCACAGTCTAAGTAGTCATAGAATGTACTCTGTGGTAGTACTATTAGGTGCTGAGCAGACGATGGCTCACGAATTCACCATTGCCCATTTTGTCCATAGTCTGCTCAGCGCCAAAAATTGGGTGATAAACGTATGTACTTAAAGTACGCTGTCTTTAAGTTCGCGACCTTACTCGGCTCGCCGCCGTCGGTGACTCACGTGAAGCTTTCATTGTCAAATTGTCAAAATGGCTCGCGGCTCGCGGCTCGCGGCGATGACAGACGGGCGAGTAAGCTCGACGAGCCATAAGTACGCGTACTTGCTCGCACGTCTATCACCCCTTTTAGCGAGCCTTAAACGGGTGAGCTGGTGAGCTGAACTCGCATTGTACGGAAATCCTATACAATGCGAGATCAGGATAAACTGGAAATGTATAGCTTGATTTGTAGCCGTGTGTACCTATTATGTTATGTACGGTGGTATGTACGAACGGAACCCGTTGCGTATGTACGAGTCGGACTCGAACTTGGCCGCTTTTTCCAGGTTCTTAATAATAGCTATATCTGCTTCTTATTACTTTTATTTCTTAATTTTAAAGTTGACACATTACCATAATGACATAAAATGCTATACCTCCTTCGTATTACTTTTATTTCTTAATTTTAAAGTTGACTCCTGTTGACATATTATATGACATTTAACAAAGAAAATAGGTTTGAATTTTAGTAATTATAGATTGATAGAAATAAAATGGCTAGTATAACCCTGCAACCTCAGACTATTTGGTCTGAGCCTGCAACAAAGGGCTGAAATATTATTTCTCCACGAAGATGGCTTGAATATTAGTGCGATATCACGAGAGCTCAATATATCTCGATTCACCGTAAGATTTTGGATTGAGCCTGCAACAAAGGGCTGAAATATTATTTCTCCACGAAGATGGCTTGAATATTAGTGTGATATCACGAGAGCTCAATATATCTCGATTCACCGTGAGATTTTGGATTCGGCGTCATGGCGAAAAAGTGCAAATAACAGATCATAGAAGCAATTCACGACGACGGGCGATACTAACCACCGCGCAAATAACTGATATGGTTCGACATTACGAAGAGCGCGGCTTCACAACAACTAGTCATTTTGCTGCTTTGTATGATGTGGGTCCTCGGACGATTCGACGAGCTTTGCACGGAGCAGGGCTACACTACAGACGTCATGCTATAAAAGTGGAACTAGAAGCTCACCACAAAACTGCCCGACTTAATTTTGCGCGACAATATCTTGATTTTGATTGGTCGAATGTTATATTTACCGACGAAAAAACTTTTAAATCGAGTCAAATTGGAAGATTGAGTTTATGGCGTTATAAATGCACTCGGTATGATGAAGCTCATATCGTGCCTCAAAATGAATCTGGTCGCATAACAGTCAACTTATGGGGTGGATGAGCCACGATGACGTCGGAGAACTGACGTCGTTAGAAAAAAGGGCTACTGCGAATAATTGTGTCACTTTTGGAAGAGGTGATGCTGCCTACTGTGCGCGTTGTGTATCCTGCAGCAGAATTCCCACAAATTGATTACGTTCAAGATAATGCACCGATACACAAGGCCCGGGCTACTTGATACGAGACAAAAGGAAAGACCATTAGAGATATATATGGTTTTATCGCATAAAAATTACAGGATGGTATGACAGCTGTAAATGTGACAGAGTACCTACATTAACTTTCGTGGTAACCTAAATGGCAATAGTAAGTACGCCACATTCACCCCCGCGTTGGAGCTCTCTTCTCCCTTGTGGAGCGCCGGGTTGCTGTAGTCTCCTGTGGCTGATGTTCTGTTGTCACTTCTGGAACCTGAGCTTCACCCTCGGCATCTTCATAGCTATCATCGGATTCTGACTGATCCGCCTCTAGTGACGGATCTAGCGGAAGAGGTGCTAGTTGTCTGTTCGATATGGTAGTTTCACGGCCATCCGGTAATCTTACGTGAGAATAAGATGGATTAGCTTCCAGAAGCTCCACTTCTTCCACCTCGGAATCGTATTTTGATGTTCTATGATTTTTACGCATCAATACAGGTCCTGGTTCCAAAAGCCATGTTGGCATTGATTCCCCATTTGCAGATCGTCGAGTATGTCTAAAAAAAATTTCATGGGGTGTGGCATTAGTGGCCGTGCACAGCAACGAACGAATTGAATGGAGAGCGTGTGGTAAGACTTGCTCCCAGCTGGCTGTTTCAAGATTTTTGGTTCTTAAGCATAGCTTTATTGTTTTCCATAAGGTGCCGTTTAGACGCTCTACCTGGCCATTTCCTTGTGGATTATATGGCGTGGTTCGACTACATGCAATTCCATTTGTTACCAAATAGTTCCGTAGTTCGTTAGACATGAAGGCTGCTCCACGATCTGAATGGATGTATTGTGGAACCCCATAGGTATAGAATAAGTCCTTCAAACATTTTATAACGGTGCCAGCAGACACATCTTTGGTTGGGTAGGCGAATGGGAATCTTGAATATTCATCTATAATTGTCAAGATGTAGCGATTTTCAGTGTTGGTAGGTAGAGGTCCTTTAAAATCGATGTTGAGTCTTTCGAATGGAGAGGTTGCTTTTATGAGCGTTCCCTGCTTTTTAACAAACCTAGGTTTAATTTCTGCGCAAATACGACACTCAGATGTCATTTTCTTGATATCGTCTACGGAGTAAGGCAGATTTTTTGTCCGTACCCAATGAAACATTCGTACGATACCGGGATGTCCCAAGGTATTGTGTAACTCATTCAGTCTATCCGTGGTCATATTTGAGCACACACGGGAGAGGGTATCAGCTGTAATATTGTCTTTACCCGGACGGTAGATTATATCATATTTATAATTTGACAGCTCAAGACGCTCTCTATCTTCTCATTTTTGATCTTGCTGTTATGGGATTGATGGAACATGAAAGAGACAGATCGTTGGTCAGTTATTAATAAGAAATGTCTACCAATGAGGTAGTGCCGCCATTTTCTTAAAGATTCCACAATAGCGCATGCTTCTTTTTCTATTGAGGAATGTAGGCGTTCAGAAGTATTGAGTGAACGTGAGAAAAAGGCTACTGGGCGTCCTTTTTGAGACAGGGAAGCTGCGATGGAGTGTTCCGAAGCATCAGTTTCAACGGTGAATATCTCATTCTGATTGATGACGGTTAAGGCTGATTCCATTATATCTGCTTTTAGTTTTTGAAAGGAATCGACAACGACCTTTTTGAGGGGAAATTCATAAACTTTAGTCAGGGGGCTGATCTTTTCAGATAAATTTTTTATCCATTTTGAGTAATGGGCGAACATGCCCAGCGTCCTTTTAAGTGATCCTGAGTCAGTTGGAATGGGCAAGTTCAATAGAGGACTAAGGCGGTCATCATCGGGTCGAATGGTATTCTTTTCAATTTTGTAACCCAATAATTTAATAGTTTCTTGCCCATATACACACTTTTCTGCATTAAGAGTTAGACTGTATTTTGCCACAACCTCCCTGAATCGAGACAAATTCTGAAGACTGTATTTTGCCACAACCTCCCTGAATCGAGACAAATTCTGATCATGTTCCGCGGCTGTTTTGCCACAAATTGTAACATCATCTAAATATGAATAAGTACCTGTCAGTTTTTCTTTATTGATAATATAATGAAGTGATCTCTGGAACGCAGCGACCCCTTTTGTGACTCCAAATGGTATACGTGTAAATTGGTATAAGTTACCGCAAGCTTCAAAGGCTGTATACTTTTTCTCAGTCGGTAAGATGGACACTTGGTGATATGCACTTCGTAGGTCAATTTGGCTGAAGAAGTTGTGTTGTGCCACCTTTGATACTATAGATTCTATGTTGGGCAAAGGATAAGCATCCAGTTCAGTGAATTTGTTAATTGTTAATGAGTAATCAATCACGAGACGTTTGCGGGGGGTTGTGCCTCCAGTAACCAAGACTTGAGCTCGCCATGGCGAGTTACTAGGTTCGATAACCCGATCTTGCAAAAGTTTATTGATTTCTTCTCTTATAAATTGATTATCGGCGTCAGAATGTTTTCTTGACTTTATAGCGATGGGTTTGATATTATTTGAAAGATTACTGAAAAGTGATACAGGAGGCACTGTACCTTCCATGACATTACATATCTTAAGGGGTTTAGCCGTGCCTCCGAATTGGATTTCTACTGATGAATGGTTGCTTAAAATGTCATGACCAATTATCACATCAGCACAAAGATCTTCCAAGGCGTAAAGAGGCTTTTCCTTGTAGACGTGCTCGCTTAGCTTTATTGTTGCATAGTAAAATCCATCTACAAGTGAAGTCCGTTTATTTGAAGCTAGTGTTACCGTTTCTTTCCATGGATGGCGTTTCAAGTTTAGCGATAGAGCAAAGTTCTTGTCAATAAAGCTTGTAGAACTTCCACTGTCAATCAAGGCATCAGCTTTATGGTTGTTGATAGTGATTGAAACTGTTGTCCTATGTAAACTAACTGGAGATGCTGCTGAAATTGCTGATATTTCTGGGTCCTTTGGTTGCGCTACAGCATTGCTAACTGGCTTATCTATAGCATTTCCGCCTCTGCACACTTTGGCGAAATGGCCTTTCTTACCGCAGTTTTGACAAGTTGCTTGAATAGCCGGGCATTTTATTCTTTGATGAACATTTCCCCCGCAGGAGAAGCAGCGTCTGCGTGATGGGGCCGCGGCCAGATTGAAACTATTCATTGTTTCATCTGTGTTTTCAATTTGGTAGAGTTCCTTTGCAGTTTGGAACTCATTAGCATTCTTTTCAGCCATTTCGAGCGAAATTGCCTGGTTCCACGCTTCTTCTAGGCTTATTTCTAAGTTTTCAAGTAGCCTTTGACGAATTTTTTGTGAACTTAAGCCCGCAATGAAAGCGTCACGGACATATTCGTTTCGATACTCTTCAGCAGTAACAGATTTGAAAGAGCACTCAAACGCTAGTTGTTGTAACGCACGCATATAGTCTGCCACTGTTTCTCCAGGTTTTTGTTTGGTTGAAGACAGTATATACCGAGCGTGGATTTCATTCTTCGATTTGAGGTAAATTTTATCTAAAAGTCGTAAAGCGTCCGCATATTCTTTTGTTTCTCTGATGAACGAGTAAACGTTAGGAGACACATTGTTGAAAAGAATTTTTAGCTTAGTTCCATCAGGAATTTTGACTTCCTCCGTTTATTCTGAAAGATAGTTCAAAAATGTCTCCTTCCAGTGCCGATATTTTAGCTCGGCGGTTGGAGTCCCCGGATCCACATCGAACTTTTCAGGCCTGAGTAGTCGCGCAATAGAAGCCATTGCCTTTCTTCACTGCGTTTTTTTTATGCGATAAATTGATACGAGACAAAAGGAAAGACCATTAGAGATATATGGTTTTATCGCATAAAAATTACAGGATGGTATGACAGCTGTAAATGTGACAGAGTACCTACATTAACTTTCGTGGTAACCTAAATGGCAATAGTAAGTACGCCACACTACTATGGCGTGGTTCAACATGCACCGTGACATTCGTCTCATTCAATGGCCTGTTCGTTCAGCAGATATGATTTGAAATTGACCCGATTGAAAATCTGTGGGGCGTAATGGTTCAACGCTGGGACTGTCAGAACGAAAGAAACCCTGAAGCTCTTAGATCACATTGTGGACGGGTATGGGATGATATCAGGGGGACAGATTTATGCGCGCGGCTTGTCTCATCTATGAGAGATAGACTACGTGCTGTCATAGCTGCTGATGGAGGCTATACTAGTTATTAAAACTATAAATTATTGATAATTTCCATAAAAAAATAAAAATGTTTATTATAAAATTGTCTATTTTTGCATTTTTAGTAACAAGTTCAACCTCGCTTGGTTAAAAAAGATTTGTTTTAGAAAAAATATTAAATGATAATTGATTTATTTCTGTAAGTAGGTTTGTACAAACACTTTTAAACGTCAATCACATTTTTAAACTAAATGAGGTCGGCGTTTAATAACTGACTACTCTGAGAAAAAAGGCCGAAACAAACTCAGTATTGTGCTCTATACCTAATCAAAATCACTATATTGTCATCGACCTTGTGACATAGAGTGTGCATGCAATTATAAACCTTAAGGTGGTAAACATTCTCAGACCGCGACCGTACACCGTATTATACCTAAAGCCCAAAACACACACAGAGCGGGTGCGGGGCGGGAGCGGGTCGGGTCGTTTTCATCGCGTGAGTCGCGCGGTTCATCGTGTTCACACAGAGCGCGGGCGCGGGGCGGCAGCGGGTCGGGCGCGGGCCGGCAGCGGGTCGGGCGCGGTTGTACTTTGACAGACGGCAGCGGTTGCAGGGTGAAAATGTTGGGTGATTCTGACACGGACGAAGAATTTTTTTTTAACTTATTTTAAAGAGAAGAACGCGAAAATGGAAAAGTTGTAGGTTCATGACATTAATAAAAAAAAACATCAATATGGAGAATATCATCGATACGTGTATTGCAACCAATGTAACGCCGCTACACCCACATTGCTATTCTGTAAACATCTTACCTTGAAAACTTAGGTGAAGTGAGAGTGGAGTGAGTCATTGTCATCGATACCTACCTACTGATGCTAAGGCAGTGACAGTTCACTCCAAGCTCACTTTGATATTTTACTACACTTAGTTTTCACGGAGATATTTTTACAGAATAACACAACCGCTCCCGTCCCGCGCTGTTGTGTCAGCGGGCGCGGCTGCCGCTCCGCGCCCGACACGCGCCCGCGTTCTGTGTGTTGACATCCATATAATTCCTTGAATTACAATTTATGACACCCGCCTTACTCCCGCGCCCGACCCGCTCCCGCCCCGCGCTGTTGTGTCGGCGGGCGGCGGGCGCGGCTCCCGCGCGGGCCCCGCTCCGCGCCCGACCCGCGCCCGCTTCCTGTGTGTTGACATCCATATAATTCCTTGAATTATAAATTATTATACCCGCCGTACTCCCGCGCCCGACCCGCTCCCACCCCGCACCCGCTCTGTGTGTGTTTTGGGCTTAAATCGCTCAACATGACAAGCGCCAGAAATGAATGATTATCATAAAAGGTCATAAGTAGGTGACCATCACTTTTCAAAAGTCGCTAAACAAAGTTATAGTAAAAAAAGCATAACATTCTTCGTCTCTAAAGTCTCTGAACAATTTTTTGACAAAAATAGCATAGTTAATTGATTCAGGCGTGACTTTGCGGAAATCCATTATAAAATACAATAGACGCTGATATATTTAGTAACCTATTCCGCTTGACTATTCTTCAAGAGTCATAAAAACCCTGTAAGAAATCGACACGTGTTTCACCTCTCAACGAGGCATCTTCAGGATGACGATTGACCAATTGCAAACCAGAACGCGACGATGGACGATGGACGCAGTGTTACTCTGCGTCCAGCGCTCGGTGTGGTAACACGTCGCGTCAAGCGATTTTACAAAACAAGCATTTTATATTGTTCAGTGACTTTTGTAAAACTGAATGTTATGATATTTTCGGATATTATAACGATCAGCAATTTTTGACAAAATGGTGTTCAGTGACCTTAGACGAGTAGTGTTCAGCGACCTTTGACGAGTAGTGTTCAGTTAATTTTGAACTTTAATGATGTTCAGTCAATACTGGCGCCCTATCTTGTTGGGCGATTTATGGGTGATATAGTGTACAGTGATTTTCAAAATCTGAATGTGATCATCGACTTTTGTTGCTGACTGTACCTTACTTACATAAAGAAATAAAATAACGGCATTCTGCATAATATAATGTACAGTTCGATTCAAACTTATTGGCGGCTCGAAGTGCGCGACTTGCTGCGCAGTACCCCACCCATCCGTTATCCCCGCTGACCCATGAATTCGTTACTGCCAAAGAGTAAAGTAACTATATAGGGGTTACTGCACAGCGACTCGCCTCATGAATTGGGGTGTATGTGCACACGACTACACATCAAGCTATACATTTCCAGTGTATGCTGACCTCGCATTGTACGGAAATCCTATACAATGCGAGACCAGTATAAACTAGAAATGTATAGCTTGATATGTAGCCGTGTGTACCTTTACCTACACTTCTGACATACATAGGCAAATAAAGAAAAATCCATCATCGTGCCTTTTCGTAGTTTAATCGCTTAAAGCTTGTGGTAATGTCGTTGCAGATGGACCTTGGAAATAAAAATCAAATTGAGGCGTGCCTGGGCTTGGTTCGATGTTAAATTCTGCTATAATTGTTCCACCAGCCGCCATTACAGTTGGAAAAGCAGCTGCAGGGTACACCATAGACGATGTTCCAATAACAAGGCACACGTTACACTTCGACATGACGCTATCTAGGGAAACATGGAAATAAAAACCTACAACATTAGTTTTCAACAAGGCAGCAAAATTTGATTACATACCTACAAATAAAATATTTGATCACCAGCTTTTCTCAAAGTAGAAGTTTCTAAGACTTCGCCGAACCAGACAATGTGTGGTCGTAGTAAACCACCACAGTCAGGTTTTTTGCAATGAGGTAGATCCTTTTCTTTGATATCAGAGACAAGCTTATCAGACGTTGGAGAACCGGTGCCCGCTAGTGCCTAAATATAATTTATTTTAAGAAGTTAAAAATCATCATCACCAAGCTTAATTATTATGAGACTTACTAAGCTTCTGCCTACCGCACATATAGGACTATCGGTGTTAACCAACACTTCATTACATTTAGTGCAGCGTGTCTTGAACATATTTCCATGGAGTTCTACTAAATTCCTGGTCCCCGCTCGAGCATGTAGACCGTCCACGTTTTGGGTCACAACAGTCACCAATTTTTTTAACGCGTGTTTCTTTTCATACTGAGCTACAGCTATGTGACCCTGAACAGAGGAGACTCGGCTGGATAAGTTATATACTTACCTTTCCAATTCACTGAAAAAGGGTGATACAAATGGGCACTATCCTGGCTACTATCTAAAAGTATTAGGAGGAACATGTAGTTTTAGCCCAGACTGTGAGTCAGTCTGGCAGATCCCAGGAGTCTCAGGGCGAAAACTTTAATGAGGACTTTACTTGTGGAAAAAAAATACTTAACAGAATATTCGCTTCAAAATCTTTGATAATCTTACCGCATTCGGTTGTGCTTTCAGCACTAACTCCCGAATATAATGGTAGTACTCCCAAACAAAACCTGGGTCCTCCTTAAACGTTACAGGGTTATAGAGGATGGAAGCTTCCAATTTTCTCCACAGCCCTTCAGGCCCTCTGAATGTTGGAACACCCGACTCCGCACTTATACCGGCACCAGATAATATAACGACTTGATTTGCTGCATTCAAGAGGTGTTTCAATTTGGAAAAGTCGCTTGTTGGCTTTTGAGAATAGAATTTAAACAATTGGAAAAGTGTTTTTCTAAATTGTTTGTAAAATGATATTGGATTAATTCTCATACTTTAGATTTTTGAATGGTCGTGGACCGGTTAACTGGTTTAAATATTGAGCGTTATGTTTATTGCAATGACGAACGTGTCATAGAAATGTTATCTGATCATATTGATTAAAAATACATAATTATTTACAACCGTACCCATGCCGAAGATATGAAGATATATTGACTTATGTCAGTTATTTCAAATGAGCATAGACGTAAAGTACAGTGAAAGGAGAAGAAGGAAAAGAGCATGACTGACGGAATTTATCAAACACCACCACCAGGCAGTAGTTATCAAAATGCTAAACTACATTGTTTATTTAAACAAGGTGTAATTTGAAATAACTGAAATCATCAGAAGTCTTATCACTTAGGTGTTGTGACTGTAGGCACAGATAGGAATTATAATACTGTAGGTACTCATCATTACGAACAACTTTTTCTTTAAGAGCAAATCTGAAATCGCGGAAAAAATCACCTGTTCCCTACGGTTTGTCGATTTATGCCTCTCATTATCATTCTCCTGCTCATAACCCAATTCAGCGCAACACATCCAGACTACCTCCTATGTACTTATTTCTTATTCTATCCATTCGTGTAACACCACATCATGTCATATCCCTCTTAGCATTCTCATCTCAGCTGCATGCAATTGTCTTTCATTCATCCCATTTGTGAAAGCTATGCCTTAGAACAAAAATAGTGAATAAAATAAGTGGAGCAGCTATTTGTTTTTCATTTCATCGGTTATGTCAATTGCACCTTGTATATTGTGGCACAGTAAGATTCGTGACTGGCGTCAGCACTTGTTCACACGCTCCGCCTGCTGGATAGGTAGTCGGCTCCGGGAGCCGGTGGCAAATAAAATGTAGAGTTTTATGAAAGCACAAGCAACACAATTCACCATTTACCACCAAGGTAGTGGCTGCTGGACTTGCTGGAATGGGTTAACCATAACCACAAATATGATGATGTTACCTAGTACCTAGTCAATCAAAAGTCACAACGTCAGTTTTACAATAATTTCAAATCAAAACGCGGAGTCAAGTTTTCCAAAAGTGATGTTTCTACCTGCCGAAGTGTATTTGGATGAGTTTTCCTACCGTAGAGATAGCTACATAAATGATGATGTTATATTACATACATTCACGCCGTTTTCCCATGGGGGTACGCAGAAACTACAGAACGCCACCTGCTTCGACCCTTACATACTCCTTTTGCCTCTGTACGTTCATTTCATTATGTACATCTGAGGCTGTAGACAAAATCCCTTTTCTGTAAGCGTTAACGCCAACGGAAAGATCAAATTGTATGGAGTTGACATTAGCTTTAGAGATGTCACGTGACTGCTGCTGTCAACTGCATACATTTTGATCTACAGAAAAGGGATTTTGTCTATAGCCTCTGGGGGCCTAGACAAAATCCCTTTCTGTAAGCGTTAACGCCAACGGAAAGATCAAATTGTAATCAACGCACACCAGTTGCGAGTATACTACGCACCTGCTCCCCTAAAGTTGTGGGATTAAAAAAAAAACACGTTGTAATACCTATCTACCTACGTTAAATATTTACAATAATTTACATGTTATTCCCACGCACTTCGCTATTTAAAGCACAAGCCACACTGGGAACGAAGCGAAACGAAGCAAAGTTCGTTAAGCTTTCCTCCTAGTCTTTTCAAGTACCGTTTTCGTTTTGCTTAGTATGCGATTGTTACCGTAAAAAAGTATGACGCCGGTAGCAATGTAGCATACCTCCACCGCGAAATCATAGCAGCGGATCAATTACTGACTTGCGTCAGTACCTACAATTAAACTACTGCGGTTTCACTGCTATGGTTTCATGGCGGAAGTGTGCTACCGGCGTGAAAAAACGCGGGAGAAAATTAAACGTACTAAGCTTCATTTCGCTTCGTCCCCAGTGTGGCCTGCACTTAATGCTCGTAGTTCAAAAGCTTTTAGTGGCTGAAACCTAAAACGTTTTCATAGATTGGAAAACTATGCGTATTGGTTTTCGCGTCGTTCATTAATATTCATCGATATTTGAATGTTGTGTTACTTTTTTGATAGGGATGCTGTTATGAATGAATAGGCTATGACTATGACTGTTGGTAAAAAGTATTTTCCCACCTACTTATTATATGCGTATCTGCCTAAAGACACTATTTTCCTTTTTTTCTTCCTAATAAGCTAGGTTGCTGACTTTTCCTCTTTTTCTTTCTTTTCCTAATCAACTAGTGTTCACTTGCCTTCCTACACTTCCTAGGCGTAGTGGGTATATATCAAAGACTGATAAATATAAGTGGGTATGTATTTAGTGGGTTCTTCATTTGTTTTGAAGACATTTTCATAAAAAAAATTATTGCTTCGGCCGCCATCCGTCACTCATTTCAGTACTAGGAAATCGTATATAAGAGAAAACCAAAGGGATACCCACATTCCTATCTACATCTGAAAATGTGCACGCATCCGCAATCCTTGCTGAAGCCCGCCACAATATCCAAAATTGTCCGCATATTTGCGGTAAAGTTCTACAGGCTGTAAGGGTAAACACTCTTGTCATTCAAACCATGGGTAGTTGACTTAAATTTAAAAATAAATGACCGAACACAACAACAAAAAAACGTTATTTTCATTAAATGATTTTAAAAACTTTCTATCCGACACCGTGCTCTCTAGCGAAACAGCTGACTGACTGAGAGAGGGGTCGCACTCGCGGCCGGTCAGGTCCCATCCCGCACACCCCACCCGTGTGCAACGAACTTGCGTCTCTTGTGGTAAAATGTAGATTGAAAAAAAGAAAAAAAAAGTTGTAATTTTCCATTGATTTTACGTTCTATAAATGAAACCAAACCACTGGTTACAAGGATAACGGTGTTTACCCTAACACCCTGTATAGATAAATCAAGGAACTTTGTCCTTTCAGTCAGTATTAGGCCGCGCGCACTTTGGACACGAATTTGTATTCTACGTAAACGCATGATCGTGGTCGTACGAATTGAGTGCGCACGCTGAATACGTTTTTCTCCGTCAAATATGTAAGTAGTGTTCCGGTGATATCGCATTCGTGAAGACTTTTTTTGGAGCGTGTTGAATTGGCTATCACTTATTTGCTGGTAAGAAGTTGTAAAATAGCGTGTCTGTTTTTCCGCTACTTTTATTTTTTCTATTCTTACGTCGACAAAACCCGTAAAAAAACGGTTGCTATGGTTGTCATGGTTCGCGTACTGGTAAAATAAAGTGACGTTGACAGTGAAAATAAAACGCTTTACTATCTGAACACGCAGCGACTGCGAGTTTAGCTTACGTAATCTCAGTTCGTTATTATTTTTTCCTCAGCAATGCGAAATACGTTACTGCTTTCAGTAACATAATTCGCATTGTTAGGGCAAAAATTAAGAATTCGCGAAGATTCAGTACAGTCGTACACAATAGGCCACAGAGAGTTCGTTCGAGATGCCTATTTGCTACTTCATTTTGTCGAACTAACTCAGGCGCTCGCTCGCCGTTACATCGCCTGGTTGACACCTATAATAAACAATTTGGCTCTACTGATATTTTGTTTCTCAGCAAAGCTATATTTAAGAGTGAAATTACGAGTATTTTAAGAGATCATAACCCTGCTAATTAGCTAATAAGTACTTTTAATTTGTTTTGCTAACAGCTAGCTATTCTGTATGGTAATCTGTGGATAACGCCTTGAGTAGTGTATTTGTTACTTTTATTATAAGTTTTTTTAATATTGTGTGCCTACTTTGTAATATACTGCTGTTTGTTATTCCTATCAAATAAATAAATAAATAAATAAATAAATAAATATTCTTATGAATTGCTGCCTTTTTATTAATGTTGTTATTGCAATAAAGGGTTTAGAATTAAAAAATGCGTGATGAGTGATGATAAGAAAAATATAAAATATATTTATTCCTTCCAAGTAGGTATTTATTTTACATAAAGTTAACAAACCGCTACAAATAAGTATTTATTATTACTTCAGCTGAATAAGATGTGTAATTTCAATAGATGTCAAGAAACTTAGAAGCAATTTTGTCAAAGATTTCAAGTAATATCTCTAACAATGCAATTTGTATTATTTTGTCAGAAAAAGGTTTTAATTTATTTACTTATTTATTTATTTCACCATAAACATTAAGCTTCGATCATAATCCATGTAACTAAGCAGTAAATAAGAATATTAGACTCTACTCAAAATGTAAAACAACTACTTACTAAATAAGTGATTTTAAGGTTAAGTATGGGCAGTTTGTTAACATTATGTATTTTACATTTTATTTGGTTTTAGTAATTAGTTATTGAGGTTATAGCTTAAGTATTCATTTTCTTTACGAAAAGAAGATTGAAACTTAACCTCAAATTTTACGTAATCCCTAAATAATAATATTATTATTACATTTTTATTACATTTAATATTTTGTAATAACTCCCATTATTCTCGATACAGTCAAGTATTCGTTGAATTGTCTCAATTGAAGTCTGGTCTTCGATGATGCAAGCCAGTTCAGTGTTGAGTTCACGGTGAACGGTAATTCAGAAAAATGTCTCGTTGGTATGAAACCATTTGTTTCATATTCAATCACCATGTGACGTGACTCGTCCTCGTAAATATTCACCGTCCTCTTCGCGCTCCTCATATATCTTGATCCACAGACTCACAGTATTTCTCTAAAACAAATAATGGAATATCTACCTACTGTTAGACATTTTCTAAGCAAAATAATACATAATAAAAAAAAAATTAAAAACATTATATTTATTACACATAATAATTATTTATCATTCACTAATCGAAATAAATAATCTTTCAAATTACCATGTGACGTCACTGGTCCTCGTGAATTACTAGCAAGGCTTGATACCATCTTCCTCATATATCTTGACCCACAGACTCATAGTATTTTTCTGGAACAAATAATGGAATAATTACCTACTGTTAGACATCTCTAAGCAAAATACTAAAACTGTTTATTTTACTATTCATAATTAAGAAAAAAATATATAAGTAACATTATTTATTTATTACACAGAATAATTATTTATCATTCACTAATCGAAATAAATAATCATTCACATTATCTTTTTATATTTTTATTTTCTTTTATTTAATTTTAAACCTCATAATTAATTTTAAACTTTATTTATTAAGGCATCTTCTGATTATAAGGATTAACAATGCCTTTGATTCAGACTTATGTTTAGTAAATTAAGATATTATGTAAATGATAACACTCACACTTAGTCCGGTTTCATTCGATATTTATGTTATATTAAATCCACTTTTACGCAGCGCAATCATATTTGTCCTCGTTTCAATATTTATGTTTCACTGCATTTTGAAAATAATAACCACAACACCGCTAGTAGATTTAAAACACTCGTCACCAACAATTCCTTAATAACCACGAACCAACAACGATCTATTAGGTGAATACTCTTATAAAACGAACTGTATCTGTCTACCTCACAGAAATCGAAATCATTTACTTAGTTTTCTGTGGTCTACCTACAAAACTTTAATTATTTATGTGAACAAGTCGAAAGAGACAAAAGCCAATGATTATCGAACTACTACCAGTAATTTAAAAAAAAATACAAATATTTAATCATCGAAATACTACTAGGTATTATAAAAAGCTAACAAAAACTACAAATAGTAATTACAAAAATAAAAATAAAATAAACCGTAGGCGAGATTTGATCCTGGCTCGCAATAGTAGCACCTACCATAGCACATTAATTAACCACTGAGCTATTCTGTCATTATCATGACGGTTGAAATAATAAATTGATATCAGTTGCAGACAAAGTGAGTGTGTGTGCGTGTATATAGTATTGAAACAACGTAGAGAAGAAGGTCGTAAGTCAAATTCACACGTCAATCCATTGCTTAATGAGTTTGCCTATCGACTTTAGGAACATATAGTACATACTTACTTTTGCCTATGATTTCGTTTGGATTTTATCATGTATTAGGTATTATTGGTAGTTGAATTTTCCTTTTTCCGGGCAATAAAATTATCGTAGGTATCTACTAGTGTACATACCGGTCCAATGCTTTCTGAAAATAGATACCAGACTATTATGTGGGCCTAGTACGATCCTTTTTTTTCCTGACGTAGAAGTATCGAAAGTCAAAAATATCATTAAAACGTATCTACACGTAATTTTCTTTTAATAAAAAAAATAATTTGAAAGTTTCTGAACCTATTCTGTATTATTGGTTTAGGGTAGGTATATCCCAGGGTTGCGGGAAAGTCCGAAAGGGATACCGGGGCCCTTGTCAACAGGCAACTGAAAGAACACGGGTGGGTTTTAGTCAGTCAAATTCTGACACCCCTCCCGCTCCGCCCAGAACGAGAGAAGTGATTTGACGATAACCCATCGTCACAAAAAAAGAAAGAGTAGGTAGGTATATTATTTTTAACAGTGTTATATAATGTAAAATTACAATTATTATATTCTTCACATTTTAAGGGCTTCCTAGCTCTGCGTTCTATCACAATCATGTATAAATTAAGTACCTACCTGTGCTAGGTGAGAAGAACTAGATTTTCGCATGGCTCAAGACTTGTATCAAAAAAACATGATGTTCTTTAACAAAGCTGGTAGGTATCCTAAGTTGTTCACCCGACCGAGGTACCGTACTTGTTGAGCGGTAACAGGGGTAGTCTCCTTTGAGGTTAGGTGTCACATAATTTAATGTGCGAAGCTTGCATCTAATTAGGGCCAGCCCTTTACTGGCAAGGGATGAGAATTAGAACTTTGAATGTTTACTTAGGTCCTCGTTCAATCAAAGGATCTTCCTTTTATGTAAAGTTGTTTACAGAGTGTTACATAAACAGGAAACACGGGCCAAGTGCGTGTCGCACCACGCACAATGAAGGGTTCCGCAGTTGGGATGAATTTATCCCAAGAATAGACTCATTGAAACGTAGTTGAAAAACATGTTCTCCCATATATTCAAACTGCAAATGTAAGTTTGTACTTACCCACAATATTGATGGATTTACCATGTTATTTTACGACCTGAAATCTATTATTATCCTGTAGAACTATTTTTTGTATTTTTTTTATCTTAGGTCAGTAGTTTCGATACGAAGGGTGGTCAATTTTCATAAATTTTCTTAAATAACTTTAAAAATATTTATTTTAAAATTATAAAGAAAATACATTTAGGACCCTCACAACAGTAAGCCCCATTCACACGGTATAGTTTGCAGAACTTTTTTTTAACTTTCATGTTTGCCTCCCAAAGATACATCCATATAAAAAAATCATTTATTTACGTTACACGTCCGTGTTTGGGTCACAAAAATTAATACTTATGTGTACCTTCAACATAATTGGTATATTAGATTCGCATGAAACTGGCTGTGATAGACAGACAGACACACGAGTGTTCCTTTAAGAGTTCCGTTTTTTCATTCGGATGTACCTACTCATCATCTGCCTAGCCTTTTCCCAACTATGTTGGGGTCGGCTTCCAGTCTAACCAGATGCAGCGGAATACCAGTATTTAACATGGAGCGACTGCCTATCTGACCTCCACAACTTAGTAACTGGGTAATACGATACCCTTTGGTAAGACTGGTTGGCAAACTTTCGAGCTTCTGACGACCCGTAACGACTGTCAAAGACATCGGTTCATTCGGATTCATTTATTCATTTAATCATTCATTATTCATTCGAATTCATTCGGATGTACTGAACCTTAAAAATATAAAAAAATCATCTTTTACGTTACCACGGTGAATGGGATATCGTAACGAAAACTTTTACCATAGATTCCTGAATATTTCGTCAGTATTTTTTTTTTTAAATCAGCTATTCCATACTTTTGGTTCGTGTAGGTTTATTCTATTGCACTTTTATATAACAGCTGATTTAGTTAAAAACCGACGCGTCGATAGATTCGTGTAGGACCTAATGAATCCATGGTAAATGTTATCGTTACGGTATTATTTAACTTTTTATGAACAAGATGAACGCACTTGTTAATTCATTATTATTATTTACGTAAGAACCGAACGAACCGGAACCGGTCGAAGTGGCGGTACTTGGGGGCCTATGTCAAGCAGTGGATGTCTTTCGGCTGAAATGATGATGATGACGTGAGTGTGATTTTGATTACGTTGTTGATAACGTAGACTACCAAATCTTTTTTTAATCATCAATCTACACTCGCGACAATCTAATATGTCCGTTTTGACGTTTCGTTCTCGTACATGTAATAAAACGTTATGCTTTAAGAATCAGTTATAAGCAATGTAGATAAGTCGTCGATTACAAACTTTTAAGTATATTCAATCGATATGTCTCGAGAATCAGTTTATAAGAAACCATTTTTTTTTCATCGCTACACTCTAAGTATTTTTATATCTGTCAAAACGGACTTCTTAGATTGTCGCAAGTTTAAACCAAAAATTTTGAAGGGAACGAATCGTGGTCTCTTTGAGCTTAATTACGTCCCTATTCATAAAAATCATTCCATTGCTTCTTTAATATTCTGGTTGTGATTATGTAACGATACAGTAGGCAGAAAAAAATCAGTTGGAAATATTGGTTGTTGACTAATAAAAGTAGTACCTACCTAATGAAAAAAGGTCAATTAAAAAACGAAAGCCATTAACCAGATACAATAACATAGGTAAGTACTACAAAATTATACAATACACGAACCAGTTAGGATTTCTAGAAACGAGTTACATAAAGGTACAATAGTAGCTATGTTCTAAACTCTCGGTCAAACTGGAGGGTTGGGTAACCTAAGAAAAATGCGTCTAACTTAAAAGCTATTACTTTCACGCGCTCGCGCCAACTGCGATATATGAAACACCAACCTGTATGCTTTTTGAACGAAACCATTGACGTCAGAGGGTCGCACATGCGCCCTGGATAGCGTCGCCATTACTCTGTTCACGAAGGGGAGTGAGAACCTGAATAACACAACGCGGCACGCTGTGATAGCGCCCAGTCGTATCGTGGATTCAACCAGAAGACAAATAACGCGGGAATACGACCCCGGTAAGTAATGAACTAATGACGTAGTGATAATTACAGAGATAAAATTAACACGTCAACCTCTCGCTGTTTTTGGTGGAAAGTTTTTCAACTTTTTTTTTGCTTTCGTTTTCTTTTCGTTAGTTGAGGTCCGTTTTTATTTATTTCAGGTAACACCTTATTTTATTTGTTGCGTGAATGTTTTTAAGTAGTTCAGTGATTAGATTTTTGTTTTATATTTAGTTTTTATAGCCCAATTTATGTTTAATATGGTGATTTCAAAGTTTTTGCATCATATTATGACGCTCTTTGAGAGTTTTATTGGGTCAAACTTTTTAATAAGAATCTTGATTACTTACTTACTCTTCTTTAAAATCTGGTCTTTTTTGTACAAAAGGACCACTAACAAAATATTATTTTCTTCGTTTTCTTCTATTAAACATTATCATAAATGTATTTTTTCTCCTTTATGTCTCGTTAAAATACATTTATAATAATATCAAATTACTGGATAAATTAAATATAAACAATTTAAAACAAAAATATTTTTATTTTGTGGCGTAACAATATAATTTATACAATTTTACTCGAAGTTCCTCGGCTCTTTCGATGAGACCAGCGCTCAATAGCATAGGATGGGCCCATTCAACGTCGTTTCATAAATGGGATAAGTAGAGTTATTTACTGTGTAACAGTTCTATACCAAAATGTATGTAAAATTTCAGTAAGTTCTACTTCATTACGTTAGTATACGTTTTCTACACTGAAGGAAAAAAACATTACACTTCTTTTTGGGCAGTCGTGTAATAATAAAAATTGGTGGGATAACATCATAACACCACACCTTGTTACTCTGAAGGATTGGGTAAAGGTGTACTATTAATAGTATAACCACATTTCGACAGTTATGTTTAAGTCCCGTGTAATAGGGGGCGAGCCTTTTTTCCACAAACGGCACAAATTCAGACTCCGGGCTGCTACTGAGAAATTCCAGATAGAATCACCCAGTGACGCTGCCCGACCTGGGAATCAATCCCATGACCTCATGCTCAGCAGTCCTTTCACAATTGTTGGGATTCCGCCGGTAAATAACCATACAATAGATAAACTCTTTGGTCCTTCTCTTTATGATGTAATCGTACAAAGAGGCCCAAATAATTTATGTCTAGGCTTGACACCTGGGACGTTAACAGGCTGTTACTGGTTATTATTAATGGAGGTATTACCTGCAATGTTTATTGCGTGCAAAATGTGTGCCCGATAGGAGTTCCCATCGGCAAGAATGACGAACGATCCATACAAACTTTCATCCCCTATTTAATCCCTTTATGAGATGCATCATCATCATCTGCCTCTATGTTGGGGTCGGCTTCCAGTCTAACCGGATGCAGCTGAATACCAGTATTGTACATGGAGCGACTGCCTATCTGACCTCCACAACCCAGTAAGTGGGTAATACGATACCCCTTGGTAAGACTAGTTGTCAGACTTTCGGGCTTCTGACGACTCGTAACGACTGTCAAAGATCCACAAATGACAGCCGGGACCAACGGTTTAACGTGCTTTCCGAGACACAAAAATGCTTTACAGCTCACTTTGGGTAGGTATATAAGGAGCTCTTGTGCAAAATTTCATGATTCTAGACCCAGCTGTTTACGCTGTGCGTTGTCTGTCAATGAATGAATGAATGAATAGTGATGTTGACTGGGTAAAAAAGAAAAACTATTTAGTCCGTCAGTCCGATAATACAAAAATATTAGAAACGTACTTTTTGCTTTATCATATTAATAAAAAATGTTTTAGATAAAACGCATTAAAGTTGGGGAGTGAGGGCTCGCTACGTCACAAGTTAGTATGAAATCTGTGACGTCTTTCCACATTTTAACATTATTGCCGTAGTTAATAGATTACGGAAAAAAAAGAAAAAATACGTGTCCAATATTTTAAATAATTTAACTGCCGGATAATACTTTTTTTGTCTTTTAAAGGCGATAAGTTCCTGTTCTATCCTACTTTGACGAGTCAATAAAAATCGTCTTATAATAATAGTCTTATTTCGTGTACGTGACCCAAATAAAATATTATTCTTCTATTTTTATTTTGTACAGTAAAACAATGAATTCAAAACTATTAGAAACTAAAATAAATCTTCGGGGGCTTTTAGGTAGATATTACTTTTCTCAGTACCAACTCCTCTGTTGTTTATTTATATTTTCTTGAAGTCCCAGACGACTCGGCTGGCTGAATTACTGGTAAAAGCTGGAAGGTTGACATTCGGCAACCTGTCGTAATATTATCTAAATATTTTAACTATAATTCATTCAAGTTTATCTTTAGCCCACATTTTTCGTGACGAGATTTTCACGAATCTTCTCACATACTTATTTTGGCTATAAAAAGTCAACAAGACATGTTATCCATTTACGTTTTCGCGTTAATAATACAAAAAAAAGACATACATAACATTAATTCGCGTCTATATGTATCTGAACGCGATAAACTCAAAAACTACCAAATGGATACCTACGCGTTTCACCAATGGAGCGAGTGATTCATATGGACGGATTTGGGTTTTGCGTAACTTGTGAATAGATGATTGTTGAAAATGTCATAAAAAAATCATTCCTATACTGACTTGCGCCGCGTAATACGGAAAATAGTATTACGGAATTATTTCTCCAATAGTGTATTACGGAGAGGAGCTCGTGGCTCAGTAATAACAGCCGCTCGGGTCGATCCATCAGGTTAAGCTACGTTTGCCGGGGTTGGTCCGTGGATGGGTGACCATTTTCACATATCGAGACTCCTCTGTACCTCGGAAAGCACGTTAAGCCGTTGTTCCCGGCTGTCATTTGTGGATCTTTGATAGTCGTTACGAGTCGTCAGAAGCCCGAAAGTCTGTCAACCAGTCTTACCAAGGGGTATCGTGTTACCCAGTTACTGGGTTGTGGAGGTCAGATAGGCAGTCGCTCCATGTAAAATACTGGTATTCAGCTGCATCCAGTTAGACTGGAAGCCGACCCCAACATGGTTGGGAAAAGGTTAGGCAGATGATGATGGAAGCTTTACTGGCTTGCGCCGCGTAATACGGAATATAGTATTACGGAATTATTTCTCCCGTGGGATATTTTCCGACATCCACGCGGTCGAAGCCGCGGGCAAAGCTTGTACATATTGGACACTTAAACTTTACATGTATTTGATTTCATTAAAGTTAGCCATCCCAAAGAGTCCCAAAGACTTTCAACTTCTAGTTATTTCGTTCCGGAGCTTAAATAAGGTCCATTGCGAGATATACCGCGATACGTCTTCGGGCTGTGTCAGGGCTCCACAGTGATATCTAACTCACTGAGCATACGTCGCTACTGAAGATGTCAAACTGGTAGCCAAATTCTGTGCCGACTTAAATTGACAGCGCTGATTGATTGATTCAGCGCCAGACGTAAATTGACGTAACTTTAGTAGGCAAGTTTTAAACTTGGAGTAGTGACAGGCGCTGATAAATTTGACAGGACTAAACTAAAATTTATCTTCTGTCCTTTTCTTAATGAAATAGAAAGAAAAAGATGCACTGAAACTGACTTAAATTTAGTTTAGTTTGTGAACAACAGAATCGGCATCAATATGTACCTTTCCCAAGTAGCACAGATAGCTGTATAACTACCACTTTTAGACCTATTTGAAACTCTATGCGTATGAAGACTCTTTTAAGAGTACACTGGTGATCCTACAGCTGATTAAGACCGACAAAACTACCATTAATACGCTAAGAGTGCTATAAAGGTATATTTTCAACGACTCTATTCAGCTTTTAACCTTTTCTACTACCTTAACCGTAGTAAGGGCTGTTTAGTGGATGGAATTACGCCAAATGCTGTATAAGAAGGTATTTGTGAATTCCTGTTACACTGACTTATTAAAGGGCCACGTGTGAACTATTATGACGTTAATAGCTTTATAATGGATGATTTGTGGCCCACATTACAGCTTTTTGCTGAATATGTCTACCGCTAATCAGCCTTTATACTGCCATTGATAGTTTCTGCATATCGGCTGTTTATTTCTCACTAGATGTCTCGCAGCTGCTTAGAGACTCACTAGTGTATCGAATTAATAGTTTATAGCTGCATACAGTTTACATGTGTAATTTTGTTCAGTTTTTTGCTGATTAACAGTACACTAGTGAACTGTTAGACGGCCTTTTGCAGCATATAAGAATTTTAACTATTCACGTCGCTGTTTAACATTGTATTGTATAACCTATAAATATACTGATTCATTTTTCAACTTTTATTATGTTTTGTGTATGAATTAGAAATGCATTGCATTAGTTTTTCTTTCTTGATAACATAATAATAACTTTTTATCTTATAATTCTTTCCAAAGCACTAAAAATTGTTTATTCAAGTTTTCATCACGGCTTATTTAATCACAAAACTAATTAAAAACATAATATTTTCGTGGCACACTAAAATTTTCTTAGATAATATATATGATGTATAATGTCAGTGAAATTACATTCCCAATATTTTTTTTAAAATTAATATGTAAAACAATGTATAATTCACTCCACGAAACAAGTTTAGTGTTCAATTGGCAGCTATATTTGCTTTACGTTTGCTACATCAAATATGTTCACTTTTACACTGGCCGCAAGCAGCCTTTCCCGGTTTAAAACATCTATAAAGAGCGTAGATGTGACATATTTACTGAATGAAGAGTAACTTGTGATCTCTTAGTCAGTCGATATTCAGCGCATAGTACTGTAGTTACCCTTTATAACACTGTTAAATTGCTGCTACACAGCTCCTAAGCAGCTACGTGAACTTAAGGCTGAATAATTTGTGCCCATTTAAGAGTTATAAGAGCTGTATAAGGCCCTATACAGCCCTTATGCACCTTTTTTATTCAGCTTTAAGCCTGATGGGAATCCGTTATTCGGCTGATAAGCAGCCTCGTGTGCTACTTGGGTTGTCTACCCCTTAGGGAAAACAGTCATGATGTAATGCTATGTCAGCTTTTGTTGTGTACATTTCCAGTCAAGTCATGTACCGACAAATTGTTAGGGAGGCGAGTGTTAACATTTTATAAGTTGTAAACTTAATTTCAAGTTGGTCGCTAGATTCCTAACCCCGAGGCGGTCTCTTTAGGTACATATTTGGGCTAGCTCAGTTTTAGAGAGAATTTGAGAGGGTGGAATATTGTTTTAGTGGTCTATTATAAATGTTTACTTAGCAATTTAAGTAACTGAACGCTGTCTGTTATGAAAAATCTTATGAATACACTATTTTCAGTGGTGTATAACTAAGTAAGTAACTTTCATAAAAAACAATCACATTGTTTGATAGGAATCACAATATTATCAATATCATTTTTCGACGATTCCACGAAAGATGATGATAATGTAATAATTATGAGATAACACGCATAATTTCTTAACATATTAAGTATAAAATTATCTGATGCACACACGATGCACAAAAAAAGATAATATAACTACTCCTTAGACGATGTACCAAAGAGTAAGAGACCTAAAGCTAGAAACACACTACTTTGTCGTGTTGTGTCGTGACACGTCAGAAGCATATCAATTTCATACATTTAGTATGGTTGGAAACACATTATTACAGTGTGTTGTTTTGCGTCGCAACAATAGCTTCTGACGCGACTCAACACGACACAGTAGTGTATTTCTTTCTACCCCTCGGTACGGTTATGGAATCCCGGAGAACCAAAATGTACGGTACAAGTACATTCCCAGTTGTTTCCCGGTTAATTGGGTCATGCGAAGCTTCGAAGCTCGTATGTGTACATAGTCAAGGGCAACTTCTAAAGCCTCGTAAAGTTGCAATGGTCTCTCCATTGAGTTTTTGACAGATTTGCTCAAAACACAAACTCACAATGGCGAAACCATTGCTACGTTTGTAGAGGCCCCTGGAATCAATGTTTAGCTTTCCAAAACTATGAGATTCCGTACTACTAGCAGCTTCGGAAACACAAAAACATATTGCTGCCACAATGTTGTGCAAGTTTTGTTTACAACAAATTTTATACACATGTTAAAGAATTTCATCCGATAGACTCTCTTGTTATCGAAGGATAATAAGTAAAATCCCTTCTTGAATGGTCTATTATACTCTTACAAAGGTTTTTAATCATACCCGACATGAAAGGAATTAATCTATGTTTACCCGAGCGCGGTGTCTTATGGTAAACCGAGATTGAGAGAGGGGGCGACATATTGTGGGGGAGTTTACGTATTTGGAAAGGATAGATATGACCAATGAACATATTGTATTGTCATTGGTTCTTTTATTTAACTCGGGTTAGGCGAAGACTTCTGAGACCTGAACCCTTTTATTAATAGATACATAGTGCGATATAACGATAGGATCAGGATAATGTGTCATGGCTTTAAGTTGTAGGAAAAAAAACTACATGACATTTTTGTGCTTCATATTTGAAATAAAAATATATCTAATGCTGTTCCCAGTCTGCATAGGTACCAAAATTCAATCAAATATATCCAATAGTTTCTATAGCTTTAGTTTTAGTCTTTAACTTTAGTCACTATAGCTGGTCAAATATTGACAAAACCAGCAGTCGACAGCATAGTCGGATCCTCACTACTATTTAGTTTGGAAAAACCATTTTTTTTTTTTTTTTTTTTTTTTTTTATGTTAGCCTATACTGTCCCACTGCTGAGCAAAGGCCTCCCCCAAATCCTTCCAAACATCCTTTTCTAGGGCCACCTCGATCCAACCCTTGCGGTACGCGTCTAGATCGTCCCTGCATCTCTTCCTGGGCCGGCCTCGGCGGCGCCGTCCATCCTCAGGCACCCACCGTGTGGCGACTGTTGCCCAGCGGTCGCTATGCATGCGGCTGACATGACCCGCCCAATCCCATTTTCTTACTATCGCTAGGATTTATTGGATAGTTCCAAAATACTCATATACATTAGTAGCTGTCGCCCGCAACTTCATCTGCGATCCAGGATGAAAAGTATCCGATGTCCATCTCCAGGTCATGGTCTACCCATGTGCCAAATTTCATCTAAAGCCGTTACTTAGGATTAGTTGAAAAAAAAAAATCATTTAATAATAGTAGCCCACCGGTATCGGGAATAGGATCCAAGCTACCGTTGGGCTCCTGGGAGAATGCCGCTTTCTGAATCAAAGCCTTGATCCAGCTGCCTACCGAGAGCCTCCTCCGGTGTTGGTCGAGGCTTTTGACTATTGTATTAGTTTATTATTTTGTGAATTTTATCAATGGGCCTTAGTTGCCTGAAAATAAAGCAATTATTATTATTATTATAACTAAGTGCTTTAAAAAAAGTGGGTCGCTAATAATTAGCTCTTCACAAGAGCTAATTATTAGCGACCTAGCGATTAATTTAATTTTGACATTCCAAAATGTTAATCGGACCAATTAGGCGCTAGGTACACCAAAAAAGACGTTGGTATTCAATTCGTCGTAATTTCAGTCGATTGACGTTGAAATTTGGTAGGTAGTTCAAACGCCCGAATTCTAAGAACTGCCAGTCGCCAGTTTTGCTCACAGTCTGAGCCTAATTACATTAATTACAGGTGTTGCTTTTGCAATTTGAACGTGATTGGGGTGCCGGAAACGGTTTCCTGGAAACCCTTAATACCTACGTATGAAGTAGTTTGTTTATGCCATACGAGTTAATTCATTACCTACCTTATAATCTAATCAAAATCAATCTGCGTAGCCTTTACCCAACTATGTTGGGGTCGGCTTCCAGTTTAACCAGTTGCAGCTGAATACAAGTATTTTACATGAAGCGACTGTCTATCTGACCTCCACAACCCAGTAGCCGGGTAATACGATACTCCTTGGTAAGACTGGTTGTCAGACTTGCGGGCTTCTGACGACCCGTAACGACTGTCAAAGATCCACGAATGACAGCCGGGACCAACGGTTTTACGTGCTTTCCGAGGCACGAAGGACTCTCGGTATGTAAAGATGGACTCAACCACAGACCAACCCTGGCAAGCGTAGCTTAACCTGATGGATCGACCCGACTACTTAGCCTAATAATTATGTACTATTTTGAGGAAAAAAGAGATTTTTTTGTCTCATTAGCCTTCCTTATTCTACTTAGGTTTTCGCAAGGTGGCGAATTTTTCGGTATGGTCGCAAATTACAGTTTGAAAAGGTGACATGTGCCCGCTATGCGGGACAGGAATGTGTCTGAATAATGCTGAACCTTTTTTGTGCGTGACTGTACATACTTAAAATACTTGGCCCACGAAAACGGAATCCGATAAAAACCTGTACCTACCTATCAGACGCAACAGGCTTACGAAGAATTTTCCCATAATTTTTTTCGCTGATTTTTCAGGCGTTCGCCATTTTGTGGATTAACTCGAATAATTCCCACTCTCTCGTCCGCTGAACTGTGAAATGGGGCAGATTGGCAATCAATCACTTTCACACGAGTGCTCTTATAAATGAGATTTATTATTATATGGTTTCAATAGCAATATCAGAATTACTTTTACCGAGGTATAGTGTAGGCGAGCTTGTGTCCTAAAGCGCTTGATATTGGGTTTTGTGTTTCGAGTGATTGATAGACCGCACTAGTCTCGCTACTAAATATTTAGATCAAGAATTCCTAGGTTAGATAGAGTAGTTTTATTCGAAAAAGGCGCCAGAGGTCAAGACAAACTGCCCCAACTTAACACCTAAACTCGTTGTGTTTTCGAGATGGTTTTTAACGATGATGTGAAAGGACTACCTCGTAGGTTTAGTGGTCGCAAGGGCTACTGTTGACCATGATCCTGGGTTCGATTCCCGTGTCAGGAAAAGTGTTATCGGGTTTTTCTATCTGGCATTTCTCAGTAGCCGCTCAGATTCTGGATTTGTGCCCGGTTGATGGCAATAGGCTCGCCCCCTATTATATGGGACTCAAAATATATGTGGCGATAAATAGGTAGGCTTCTGCCCAACCCTTCGGGGAATACATGCGTGATCTTATGTTATGTCGCTAAACGCGCCTAAAGAAGTTATCACTTCAACTCTTAGTACACGTAGGTACACATAGTTACATATTACCTACATTGATCTCGCGAACTATAGGTACTAAAACACGAACTCTAATCTTCCAATTTAGAAGCAAGACTCAATTGTCCAGTTTATTGTGGAGCCCATTCATTGACAATAAGCTAAAATTCTTCGTCCAATTACGTTTAAAATTGCATGTTTCCTTTTCCATCTGATGAAGAACTAGTTATAGGCCCCGTTTTCTCTCGCATAACATTAACATTTTTATTGTAATTTTCATTTAAAGTAAACGCGGTTCTGGAAAATGGGTATTAGTATGGATAAATCAGTAAAACAAAAATTATGACGATTTATGTATCGCCCTTAGGAATCATCGTGGGTTGATGGAACATTATAGAAAAAATATTACGAGTACAATGATCATACCACTACTGAGGTTACAGGCAAGCGTTTAAAGAGTCCTTACAAGTGAATATTAGGCTACTGTGTGATACTGGACTATCGGCTTATCCATTTTTAATGCGGATTAGTGGAAGTATGTAGTAGCCCAAGTAGCACAAAACTGCATTATAAATGTTCACCTAAGGCCCACAGCGTTAATCTAAGCATTTATATCGACTTATGAGAGTTCGACCGGGCTGCAACAGCTGTTTAGGAAAAAACGAGGCTCACTTTAACGCGTTCTTCTGTACTGTAAATCTATTAAACACCACAGATATCACTGTTATTCAGCGTTTAGTAGTGCAGTACCCTATCAGCTGTAAGAGCGCATGTTTGTGAACACAAATAATGCAGTTTTCTGAATAAAACCCTAAGCGTGTACTATAAAACTGTTGCATTTAAAGAGAGAACATATGAAGTACTAAAAAGTCAGCAGTTACTTTGTGAAGTTATATATTATATACAAAGAATTAATGCTTTATGCTGCATACAGATACACTTTTACCCCACTAATCAAGTGTTACTATACACTCGAATAATAGCATTTATCTAGGCCGAATCAGAACTTAAACTGGACTTTTATGCAGTTACATAGCAGCAAACTGGGCAGTCATTCTATCTTGGGCTGAATAATTGAACTTGCGTAGGCATTTAATCTGCTGATTGAATTATAATGTGACATGAAACGAATATTATACACCAGGCTATTTTGACAGCGTCTTCACGTCTTTAGTTGTTTTACGAAATGTGGAAACCCAAAGAAAGAACTACACTACTTGTCTTCACATCGATCCATAGCTGATTTATTTCTCACAAGTGCATAACTAATTTACTATTTGCTGAATTATAGGTCACATGAGAACACCCGTACAGACCTTAGCATTAAATTAACATTAAAACAGTTCACTTGCTATCCGCCATTTTCGTAGCTTGACTGTGAATTATTGTAAAATTTTATCTTTTTATTTTGGTTTATTTTAGAAGATATCGATTGGAATTGATTTGGTTTACAAATAATTAACACGTAACCAGCTTTTTATCACTTTCTTTGTAAAAAAGCAATAACATTTATTTTGTTTACTGTCCATTTAAGTTAGTTTTTTTTTTGTATTTAGTGATATTTTGAGAGCGCGTGAAAATTTTGAACTAAACATATATGGTATTTCACAGTAAAGTTACCTCCCCAATAAGATTTCAGACATAATAGGAAGAAATCGAAAAAAAAAATTAAAGAAAAATAAATAATAAAGCTATTGAATTCCACAATTTCGCTCAGAGTGTACTTTCAAGTGTGTAAAAGCTTATTAAATGTACAAATTCGTTTTTGATGCTGTATTATAGGTAATACGTGTCTTGTTATTCAGACAATTTTCAGCTCTTGGGGTGGACTGTTACACACATAAATGCTAATATGATGTTGATATAATTCAATTATTTGATAATTGGAATTCTTATACAGCTATGTGCTGAATGATTTGTGCCCAAATTAGAGTTATATCAGCAGAAGATGCGCTGCCTACGCTGTTATACAGCAGGTTTAAGCAGCTAATACATTCGCGGTGCACTGTGAAAATGCTGTTATAAAGCACTTTTGTGCTACTTGGGAGGGACATTGGATAAAAGTAAAAGCTTTCGCTCGAAACGGCGCAGTTTTTAAGTTACTTTATTTATTTATTTATCCATTTGGAAACTCAACAGCTTATTAATTAAGCTACATGAATCAAGAATACCCACCCCACTATCAGTGAACAGCCAATGCAGTTGCGTCAAAGTTACTAGCAAGTGACGTCTATAGTCGCTGCTCAGTGATAGTAAGGTGATGACAATTATCACTTAAACCAATTACAGAGTTTCACGGCATTTATAAAACTAGGTTAACCAGAAAGTGGTGTAGGTATATTATTACTTAATTAGTTCTGATGTAGAAAAGAAGATTATTGAATGATTACGGTCGTTAGTGATTTAAAAGTCCAATTTTGAGCAAGCTAGAGTCGGTTCGTTTATAGAATATCATATGGTGAGTTATTTGATGATGGATATTCCAGTATAAAAACGGTCGGCAACAAGGCAACAACTCGTTGCTATCTGAAATCTATTATAGATATTTCATATTGAGAAGATTTATTAAAACATTGATCCTATAACTAGTTAGATTTTATAACGGCATTAATGATTTATTCTATTGTGCAAATGGCACACACACACTCTTTCACATGACTAGAAACCGTAAGCTACGGTAGAGTAAAAAACAAAAAACTATCTATTAGGTACAGTTCGATTAGAACTTTATGACGGCTCGGAAGTTAGCTACTCGCTGCTCAGTACGCCACCCCTCATCCCCGCTGACACATGAAATTGTTACTGCGCAGCGAGTCGCCTCATGTTCCGATATACCAACAACGTTTACACGTTCACAAGTTACCTAGAATGTTAATTTTCGTTAAATTCATGGCTCATCTCCATATTCTTAATTAGCCTTAATGTTCCCACTGCTGGGACACGGGCATCAATCAGGTCATCTCTCTCTTTTGACCACATTTAAAAAAAGGAAATCGAATTTAAACATTTATTGCGGTACTAATCACGACACTTGTAAACTTGTAGAATTTTTTGCTAAACAAAATCACGAATAAAAATGTAAAAATATAAGTACTTGTGAACTGAATAATGACACTTGGTAATAAAAGGCTTGTAAGTTTTGATAAACAGGGCACAGGTGCAAATCCATTAATTCAAAATTTCCCTTAATACAAACATACACACTAGTGGTGGCCCAGTGGTAACGGCCGCGACTTACGAGTTGTAGGTCGCAGGTTCGAACCCCGACAGGCGCTTTACTTTGTGTAAATAATTTCATCACCACTGCTCTCAAAACGGTGAAGGAAAACATCGTGAGGAAACCGGCATGTCTTAGAACCAAAAATTCGAAGACATGTGACATCTACCAACCCGCACTGGGCCCGCGTGGTGGGTTACGGCCCACTCCCTCTCATAGAGAGGAGGCCTGTGTCCCAGCAGTGGGAACATTATAGGCTGATTATGTAAACATACACACACATACTTTAAATCACGCCTTCTCCCCATATAGGGGTTGGCAGAAACTACAAGACGCCACCTGCTACGATCCTAACTCTATTTGCTTCGTTTTCACTTAAGTATAAAATAACTCGATTCATGTTATTCTGCGCAGTTAACCACGTGTAAACAAGTTTCCTTTAGAGCTTAATTTTGTGGAAACGATTCTGTACTGCAAACGTTCACAGACGATTCAGCCTTGTCTCAATGTGTGGGTGCCACCGTCTGGGATGAGATTGAATGTGCAATCAGCCTCTTGTTTGTTTGGATGCACCGTAGACGAACTGAATGCGTTATGAAAACTGTGAGATTTTACTCTATTGAGCGATGTAGAGATCGAGATCTATAGTGTGAAACGTTGAGTTCATATTATTATTATCTTTAGCTAGTATAATCAGGCCTCTTTCTTAGGTATCACAGCGTGTGATTAGTTTTAACATTCTTATTCTGTTCACAAAAAATTCAAGTCAACACATCATGTTAACATAATGAACGAACTCACATTTACAAAATTGAAAAAATGCGTCAAAATTATACTAAACTATAGTTTACATTTTTTTTAAAGATGAATAAAATGTTACTCTCATAAAGACTATCATAAGATATAATTATAGTCTGCACCCTAATTCGACAACGCAAATAACACAATAAATGTTGTTGAACTATCAAAATGAAACCGATTAGTCTTAATCGGTTATGAAAATAAGTTAGGTACGCATTAGATAGTTGGACTTGATAACTGTGAGTGAACCAAGGACCAGGTGATGGTAACAAAACGTGTCACTAATATGAAATATGATAATATTGACCCAAAACTTAGAACCCAGAATGAAAACTTTGTAACTAATTAACAACAATATCAATTTGAATAATTATGCAGATGAAACCCTTGGATTTATTTATATAAGTCTATAGATAGACGGTAGGCTTAATTAAACCTAACCTGATGAATGACTGACAAGCGGATTCTGTGAGAGTTTAACAATGAATTGTGAGAATCTATTCCCATTCGTTAGTAGTACAAGAAGAACAACTAATGAATTTTTAACTTTGTCTTTGCTAGTCTAAGGTGAATTTCCTTTGAGGCCTAGCGAAACGACGATCGGAAATGAAATGTGGAAAACCGGAGCCTACTATCCTATTGATCAATTTTCACACTGCAATGCTTGCTTGACTCCTATTCCGCTTCAAGGAGAGCCATCATTATGTAGGCGATGCCAATAGACTGTAATATTCGTTTGACTTCACGAACATTTCAATACCTATAGAAAGATAAAGTTAACATGAACAGACGGACTTCCAATCTTATATTTTTACTCTTAAATCAAAAAGTTCCAAGTAACATTTGCTGATGTAAATCTTATTTATAAAAGGCAAAAATCTGATTTCTCTCTTTATACTCACACTGTATAAACTCACAGAGACGTATTATCCGAATATACCCGTAAAATAAAATGAGACATATCAAGAAAAATAGATTTCAGACGAAATGGATATAATATTACGTTTATTTGAACGGATTTGTACTTTTATCTTGACTTTGACAGTCTTTCAAGTTTCTATGTTACAAAGCGAGTAAACAAAACTGATTTCTGTGTTTCGTTTCTTAGATTGTTGTGTTGCGCCTATACATTAATTGAATCAAGAGTAACCAAAGTTTCGCCAACTTGCTCAAATAGACCTCAGCAGGGAACTTTTTAAGGTTAGTTATTAAACATTCAATGGTGATCAATGTGATCATCCTTTTCTATTATAATTTGACCAAGACCGCTACTGTGCCTTATGAAAGTGCGCGGCGAGACAAGTGGCCACTGCAGGCCGCTCATTGATAAATGTTCACGGCGTCCCACCGCTCATTCGTCAACGCCGGTTCGCCGCGCATTACTAAGACGTGGTATAGTGGTCTCGGACAAATTATATCAACAACCTGTGTAGTACGTAACAATATCAACACCCAGGCTAAGATCACTAAAGATCTTAACAGAGTCTTACAAATCCATTCACACATTCTTGGGACGTGTGATCACCGCACAAAATACGTGCGTTTTCGGTGAGTAGGTACCAGTTCGTATGGTCCAAAAATCAACCAACACTTGCAACCTACTCGAGATCATAGCTTAGTCTACGCTTTTATTTTTCAACACTAGAAAAATTAAAATGTCTTCCACAAAGATTTATCTAACAGCGAAATTTTAATCTCGCTCACCAAGAATTATAAATGTTTAAGGTAAACAAAGTTATCGCGAACTTCAGATGTTTTTCGTTACAAGGGTTGACGTTATCTTCATTTTTGTGCTAAGTACACAAGTAGTACAACAAAGATTGTATTGTATTACTATATTATTCGCGGCTTCTTTAAGCAAGTTCAAACTTCTACAACTTAGCAATAAATTACAATTAGGTACCTATTCCTTTTTAAAATTTTGGGACCTTTAGCCAATTTCAATGAAGCTACTATTTAATTTTGAAGAAGATAACATTATTTAAAACGTAGTTTGTTCGTTATTGAATAAATGACGACCCAATTGTTCAATACGATGTTGAATCGTAATAACAATATCTTTGTAAATGGGATCTATTCGGCTTATGTTGAAGACAGCTACAATCTGGGAAGATATCAATCTTAGTTAGTTACTACCTCACACTATGGCAGTTATCGGCTACTCTTGTCTGATGTTGATTATGGCAGAAGGAAGAGGAAGGGTAACCCCTTCAAAGTAGGTAAGAAAGAAAGAAAGAATGAAAGAAAAATAGGTTTATTTGTCACAGAAACACGTGCATACAGAAAGATAACAGTACTTAATCATAATAGATAAATCATAGAAATACGAGATGAGGAGTACATCAAAATAAAAATAAAAACAGTTGGCAGCTGCACGTCATGTCTATGACAAGAAGGCTTCCACAGGTAGGTACATTTAAAAGGTCCTGAGCTATTGCAACAAAAAATTCAGGTTGCAAAGCGCAGAAAAAAGGTTACTTATTGAAAACCTGCTTATGTAGTTAATTGACACTTTTATAAGGCTTTTTTAATTAGGGACTTCTATAACCGCAAAGTGTATGACAAAATACAAATAAAATCCTGCTTCATATGTAATTAATTGTCACTTTTATAAAGCTTTTTTATTTTTTATATTAGGGACTTCTGTAGCCGCAATATGTATGACAGAATACGAATAAAATACGGGCTGCTATAGATTACATTTGGGCCATGAACCTGAACAGACTTTTAGCATCATCACCATTTGGTTGAGACATAAATTCTATGAAATGTGCCTAAATCAAGTCGTTTCATTTAAGGCCTTAGATGGGTATACTATTAGAATCTGTTCTTGGTTTTTAATCATCTAAAATCTCCCACTTATCTGGTAATGGTTCATAGCATAAACAGCCTATAATGTTCCCACTGCTGGGACACAGGTCTTCTCTTTGTGAGAGGGAGTGGGCCCAGTGCGGGTTGGTGGATGTCACGTCTTCGAATTTTTGGGTCTAGGACATGCCGATTTCCTCGCGATGTTTCCTTCACCGTTTTAAGAGCAGCGGTGATGAAATAATTTACACAAAGTAAACAAACTGCTTGGGTTCGAAGTTCGAACCCACGATTTACAACTCGTTATTAGTCGCAGTCGTTATCACTGGGGCACCACTGCTCTACTCAGTGCTTATTTGCTTCATAAGAGACAACAATTCATACTAATATGTCACGACTTTGATGTCCTAACTAATGAAAATGTCAAAGGTCCCACAATCATTAGCGATGCAACATTATGCACGAAGTAATTAAACCGTCACGATACTATGTCACAGGCCACAGCAGTCTGTTTTCAAAACTAATTATTTCGGTAGTGTAGTTTTCCTTATCGTTAACTTAGTGTGTTTCAGATTACCATCAGATGAATATTAATGCCTCTGATCTACATCGCGTCACGGCTTATTATTAAACAGAACATAAACTACTTTGAAACTTGGTCGGAGCGCAAACTTGCAGGTTTTAACTATGTTTCTTACTTGCCCAGGTTTCATTAGAAAGTTTCAGTGTTTTAACTGAATAACAAATGATAACAGTGAGTTATTTCTTTATTTTTCATGTTTTATGGAGGTAAATTGTCTGTTTAATGAAATTCTTTGTTAAACGTGCTCTTTTCCAATTAAGTACGTTAAACAAAATGGTTATGATCAAAGATAAAAATCAGTTCCGGCTGTAAGATTAAGTATTCTATTTTCAACTTCTTGAATAAGGTTCCAGCGGGTCTATTCTGTGAAAATCTCACCGTGAAAACTGAGGTGAAATGAGCCTGAAGTGAGCCCCGTCAATAGTGTCAAACCCTAGCATCAAGTGAAATGAGAGCTCACTTCATGATCGTCTGGGGTTGGGTTTAGATGGTAACAGATACGATGAAACGTCATGCTCTGTATAGTTATCACTATCGTCAAAAAACTGGAATTTAAATCCATGTGTGGAAGGAACATTCAATATCTTCATAGGACTTTAGAACGAAGAGAGATGGTATTAAGTAAACTAATGCTAAATAGCTAAAACGCTTGAATCATTAAGCGCTCCTCTTTCTCTACAGTTGTTCCCTCCAAGATGACAGCTTTATTAATTAATTATTAGAGCTGCTAAAACAGTCTCCAGTCTCCAGACTTGTAACGTGCTGGTATCTGTCTGTGTAACATTAATTTGCTCTACGTTTAATGAATTCTTTAAGTTATTAAGACGTTTCTACAACGTGGTTTGTCAGTGTTATCAGGGTTGCTCTAATTTAACTGAAGGTACTGTTGAAATGTCGAAGTTTATAATCGAAGCTACATTCAGAATAGATTGTTGTTCATGAATAATTCCGAACAGCCGCTTTTCTTATCACGTAGATGAGCTATTTAATATTTCGTAACAATATGATAATAATCCTTATAGCAAAGTATTTTTCATAAAAATCCGTTTCGTTAAATTAATTTTCCCAGCAAACAAACTACAAAAATTCCTGGAAAGCCGACCAAACCGCAACTATATTGCACCGCACCAAAGCAATTTTAATCACGTTTCGATCAACCGCTGCACCAGTTGTCCCAGTCCCGGGACACAGGGGAACGGGTCGAGGGGGGAAAAGGGGAACAACCGGTGAACTGGGTCACTAAACCAGACCAGTACGGGACCTACAAATATTATTGGGAAGCGTATTTAAATCTGGAACTGTTTTTTGGAAATACTTGTTCACATCCTTAACGTTCTGATTTTGAATTTTGGTGGAAGTTTAGGTTTCGAGCGTTGCGTGACGGTGTTTTTTTAAAGGTTCGTGCAAGGAGTAATGACCTCTGAACTGGGTCACTGGACCACCGCACGTTGGGACCTATATTTATACATAAATATAGGCGCGCGCGCTTTTGTGGTCGTTGTGGTTATCCCATTGTAAGTTGATGATGTGTGTGCATTTATTTATTGATGTGTAGCTTTATATGTTTAATTTGTGTTCCTGAAATAGTTGTTGTGCGGAAGTTTGAAGTCCCATCTGCTGGAATTTTGAGGATGCAACATTATCGATACTAAATGTAACTTTCGTAGCGTTTAGTTGGGAGGTGAGTTATGAAGATAATAAGTTCACAGGTCTCAAAATTAAATAAGAAGTTAGAACTGCGTTTAATCTTATCGTTTCCTGGGAGCGAAAGCAAAATAATTTTATCATTTCATTCTTACTAGCTCGTATTTCATGGCTCCCGTGAGTAATGTTTATGTTGAAAGGACCTTTACAGCGTCGCCCACGAAACCGCTTTTAATTATTACGTAAATTAATAAAACAAGCAATATTTTTCTTCAGAGCCATTTAAAAATACTGCCTCTTCGCAAATTGTAATTCCTTCATGATATTATCAGTATTCTCAACGAAATTGGACAGTTAAATGAACAGGCCGCTGTTATTTTAGTACTACTGGGAAAGGTGGAAAATATGCTATACGTAATATATTTATTATGTCGATTGATTTGTTGATTGTTTGGATTTGGTTGATTTGTTTCATTTGTTGTTGTTGTGTTGTAATATTGTTTGCAGTAGGGGTTGAGTTGCCTGAATAAAATCTTGCAATGAATTCATTTAAATATGTAGTTATAGATATGTTCAAACATTTTCAGCAATTTAATGCCATAAAAAGAAACTGGTTTTTACTTTACTGCCAAACTTACTCTTAGACGTCACGACTTCACGTCAGTAGCACTTTCCTTGACGAGGGTCTGATATCAGGAATAACATCTATTGACATCCAATGTTATACTGTTTTATTAAATGTCCATCACACCAAAACTGAAAGGTAAAATAATTAGTAGTTATGTAAACATTTGTAGTCGACTCTTTCTTTTGCCTCGATTAAAGTCGTTATTTACAATATATAGCAGTCCACTGTTGGTTTCCCTAATCGAGCGCCATGTAACTCGAACTTTGTTTATTATAATCTATTTTATTTAGCTACCCTGCAAAGATCGTCGCTTCACCTAGCCTCAGGCGGGGAGCCTCAGGCAAGGTGAAGCGACTATCTTTCCCGATTCGTATTTCCACTTAAGGAACTACCTAACTGAACGGCCATTGTTGGCCCATTGTTTCTAAAAATGTTCAAGGAACGGAAGTTAACGGGCACTTCTCAAAGAAAAGAAGATATTTTTAGCCAAATCTGATCATAAAAGGCCCAATCTTATAGAATGAGCCCCACCCATTATTCACAAGTAACTGCCATTAAAGCCCCATCAATAATTGTTCATGGGGTATTAAAAGAGATAAAAACTGATATATCCAATATTACGGAGGCAGTATTTCAGAATTGGATGGTAAAGTATTTTTATACCAAGTAACTTTTTCGGAAACTTTTACTACGTGACAGCTCCGTAGATCAAAATAACGCAAGATCGATACCTTTGTACTTGAAAGGATAAATCTAATTTATAGCTACGCAGAAGTTCATGACGTTGTGCCTGTTGTAGTCGGCAGAAGTTGCGGTCGTGTAAATTGTGATCGAATAGATAAAGATTGAGAACCAGAGGGCCTGACAAGGGACAATCGCTCCCAGAGCGTTTCGTATTTCTGTATGTATAGGACTGACCTATGCTATCGAAAAGCTTATGTCAATCCTGTTGAAAGTCGTTGCAGAAATTCGAAACGCTTTGGAAGCGATTGTCACTTGTTTGGCCTTCTGTTTTGTTTTTAACGTAACCTAGTGTGGAAGACTTTGGTGTCTGTGGTACAATGATGTTTTTCTTTAGTACAGACACCAACCAACGGTACACTTTTTTCTGAAATGTTCCTAGTATACTTGTAGTGACTTTTCTGAAATAAAATTTATTTTTATTATTATAAAATAATATAATATAAATGCACTTAAAAAAAGAAATGATCCCGGTTTATAGCGATTTTTGTTTGTAGGTCGATTTAATCTCCTCCGCCACTAAGTAGCCTGAGTAGTTTTGTTTTATCCTGTTTATTGGACCGGATTATATCTTTGCATTTAAGAAGAAGCTGCCAGCAAATCTAAAACTGTTAGAAAGAATGGAAAAGTTGTGTTTAAATGTAACTAGGCATAATATTATGCATTATGCATATTTTAAATGAGAATAAAAATAAATATTTTTCTTACCTACTTTACCAGTTATAGGCATGTAGAAAGAAAAGTATCTTCTGTAGTAAACATAAATATATTTGTATCGAGCTGAGCTTATGTCATTACTTAATATTATCCGGGGAGAATTCCAACCACTTAAGTCAGCAAGCTCTCATAAAAGAAAACATATGGACAGCTACTTACTTACTACGTCAATAGACTGAGAATAGACAGTCAGCCACACCTGTTGGCTGTGACTTACCTTATAAGCATATATCTAAGCAATTTATTACGGGATTTGACACTCCATTATCCGCTCCCTTTTCACATAAAATAATGGTACTTGTCTATATGTAGGTATATTTTGTTACTATTCCTATAAATACATAAAGGTACTATGTTTTGACAAGGATAGTTGTTAAGTGGTTATTTGCAGTGGTTGCAACAATAAAAACAATGGGAATGATGACTTTTAGCGTTTGCTGTGCTTTTTGTAAATATTCCCAAATTATACGCGTTTATCGTTCCCACTACTGGGAATCCAGCCTCCTCTGTGAGTGGGCCGAAGTCCATCACGCGTGGCCAGTGCGGATTGGTAAATATTTAACATTCGTTGGTAGCATTTCATAGAAAAAGCTCAGACGCATGTGGATGCGTCAATCTGTATCATATATACAAACTATAAAATAAAGAAACAAAGTAAAGCTTTGCAAGAAAAAACTTGAAAAAAATATTATAAGTTTATTCCCGTGAGCTTGTTCCAAATTGTTAAGGGATAAAAATGATTTGTTTTGTGAAAATTACCTACACTTAACCTCGCCCCACTTAGGTACTGATCGAAGAAAACTGTTCGTATCAAATTAAATTAATTTCAGAAATTCTTAGATTGGGAAATATTGATATTAAAACTTCCCACTGTTGACTAAGGTATAGGTACCTTATTTAAGTAAATCATTTTATTATTTATAATGTAATAACTTAAAATTAATTAATTACACTCGCGACAATCTAAGATGTCCGTTTTGACGTTTCGTTCTCGAACTTGTAATTAAACGATATGCCTTGAGAATCAGTTTTAAGCAATGTAGATAAGTCGTCGATTACAAACTCTCTAAGTATGTTTAATCGATATATATTTATTTATTTCAGACAAAGTCCATTTCATTACGATTAAAATAAACACAATAAACAATAACATAATACTCAAAAGATTCAATTCATTAAAATCCAATTAAAATACTTACAAACACATGTCAAGAAATATTAAAAACATACATACATAACATGTCATTCAAACAAATAAATAAAATAAAATAAAATTGAAATACATACAATGTCAACCAAAATGAATACAATAAAAATAAAACACATCACAAAATTATTACATCATACGAGGGGATGCGCTACTATGAAGCTGCATCCACCTCTGCAACAGGGGTAGATCCCACCGCTCGGACAATACCTTCAGGAAGCTGTTCGAGCTGTTTTGTAGACGACTTAGTAGCGAAGCGCTCCGTTTCCTTATGATCGCGAAAAAATCATCAGTACGCGCCTCAGCAAACATACTCGAGGCACTACAACAGCGCGGAAACCCTAACAGCATCCTGAAAGCATTGTTATACTGCACGCGCAGTGCGCTGTACGCCCGCTGCGTAAAGTCGGCCCACAGGCTACACGTGTAAAACGACTGACAATATGCCTTAAATAAAGTCACCTTTACTGGTCTAGTACAACGTGCGAACCTGCGATCCAACATATTACATCGGACAGACAGGGCCCTGCGCTCCCTCTCAATATCCTGATTGTCACAGAGGTCATCAGAGACCCAGTGGCCCAAATACTTGAAATGCTTCACCCTATTTAAAGGAATGCCGCAAAGAGTGACAGGAGGTACAGATGAGTAGCATTTGGTACCGGCTTTAAAAACCATAAATTCACTCTTCTTAGCATTGTACTTGAGCCCATGGGCCTCCGCATATGACTCACATAAGCGCAGAAGTTTACGTAACGCACCGATCGATGGGCTCAGCAACACCATATCATCCGCGTAGCTGATGTTGTTTATGCAAACCCCATCTATGGAACACTCAATATTAGAGCTGCTGAGCTCACCGATCAGCCGGTTCATATACAGATTAAATAGGCGAGGAGAGGATAAACCCCCTTGCCTCACTCCGCAATCCAGCCTGTACACGTCTGACCGCGCACCAGCCCATCTGACGCTGTTCAGCTGTTTATTGTACCAGTACCTGAATAAAGATACAATCTCATGTGGCAGACCCGTTTCACATTGTAGCTTCTGCCACAGCTTGTCATAACACACCAGATCAAAAGCTTATGTCTCGAGAATCAGTATTTTAGAAACTATTTTTTTTTTCATTGCAACACAAAGGATTTTTATAGCTGTCAAAAGGGACTTCTTAGATTGCGCGGGTCTAATTGAATTGAATGAATTTGTTATCTGTTGTGAATATTATACGGGTGTATTCCTGAATAATAAATGATTTGATTTGATTTTTGATTTTGTTTTAACTAGTAGGTAGTGAAGGAAAACAATCCATCAGCTAATTTCTGAACAGTGATACTAATGCACTCTTTATCACTTTACGACATCTTAGTGAACATTGTAATCAACGAATGGCGCAGGAGTTAAAGTTTGAGAAGTCGTACAGAAGTCGGTTAGTTCGTCTCGAGAACAACTTTAAATTGGGGATAATTGAGTCTGCAAAATCCATCAAAAGTTTGTGATTGATTCCTATTTTTAATTTTAACAAGATAACTTAGAAAAATCATTCGGACATTGACAGGGTCGAGGATTTATTGAAAAAAAATATGGATTTGGCCTTTAATCGAGAAACATCTCAAGCTTTTAATTAAAACTTTTCATTTCATCGTGTGAATTGATTTTCTGGAGTTACTGGACAAGAGATGCAAATGACTCAATATGACTCAATGGCAATGGCGCCCCGATCGCAATTCCAAAATCAAATTGACCTCCTTAAAAATATTATTTGCGACCGTCTCTATTTGTCATACGACCACCACAAAGGCAAAGTGTACACTTACTATATACATACGGTTACTATAGCAATAGCTACGTTTGCGGTAAGCCACATGGTTGCAAATTCGCAACGGTGTGCTTCTAGTTTTATTTTCTACAATAGATTCTGATTATAGATTGCTGATGTTACTTAGAACTAAGTATTTAAGTTAGAAATGAAATAAAATTATTTATCCTGTTAATAGGATATCGGAATCACTTTTACACGTAATTTTTTAAAAAGTAAAATTAACTAGATGGAGTCGACTTTTCCTATCTGACGTCTGAGAAGAAATAGCGAAACAGATTCAGGTCTCTTTTCAAGAATAAAATCCAGGGTAGCATCTGGACTGGCCAGTTAATACAAACCTGTCCCAACAGACTGAACACATACTTCAACCATCGTGAGCTCAACCTTATATACAACTAGCTCTGAATAATTGGATATTAACTCTGAATAATTTGATATTATTGAACTTAATTCACTGAGCATTAGTCAACTTATATTAGTAAACGAGAAAGGGTAACCAATATCAATCGATAACCCTTTATAGCCTAATACCGTGACTTTGTAGGAACTTATAAGTCTTCTGTCTTCGACACTCGCTACATGTTCACTGCGCCTACTTATTTTCTTAGAGTATCTTTGAACGTATTGGCTTCCGCGGTTTCGTTTACTTATGTCAATGTTTGAGGTAATATGAAACGATGAGGATAATGATATTGACTGAAAGCAATAAATCTTACGTACGTAAGATTTATTGCTTTCAATTTGGGCTTTTTAGTATCATGTGGAAATACATTGTTTGTTTAGAAAACATAGCAAGTTGAAATATTAGGTCTATGAAATTGGTGTTTTGTATGGGGAATTTTAAAGAAGTTGCATTTTTCATACTAACGTTTTCTTAATTGATATAACAACCATGAACACTAATGTTTTAAAATTTTTATGCACTAGTGTTTAAAAACTAAGATAACGTATGCCACTTAGATTAAGGGACAAAAATAAGTTTTAGCTAAGTAAAAAATATTGGTCATTTCTGCTAACAAAATGAGGAGTCATTTTTAAGGTATTTTTTATGTTAAGAAAACTATAAGTAATAAGGTTTTTTTACTATTGGTAGTTGTTTATGATGGTCATTATTCGATAGAATACCAAGCAATTGATGAATATTTTAAATCACAGAAGTGACGAGGTTCTCTATTAGTGAGAAAAAAACGCCAATTTCATAGTTGTTTCATAGTTGTGTTCAATGTTGAATTATAATATTCGAGTCCCTTCAGCAAAGTTTTTACTTTTTAGGATTCAGTATGCGACAAAAGCTACTTACAGCAATAAATATCATACCAATGAAGTTGCAGGGAAAACATGGTACCTATCGGGTATTATCGTATTTAAGATATTCTTCTTTTTGTCCAAAGATCGCGATGGCAGCTACGTGGTACATGACATTTGCGCTGGTGCTCGTGAGTACGGCTCACGTGTTTGCCGCCCCAGCACACACAGGTAACACTATTTAACTTACAGTTTCAACAGAACCGAACACTTCACGGGGTTCACAAGGATGTTCGAAACTCTGTCTCGAATGTAAGGTCAATATCTCGAATGTTTTGTACGAATAATGTTGGAAGAATTTCTAGGAGGTTATTGGTTTTTTCTAAGAATTTCTAGAGATTTCTTTTTAAAATCCTTTTAAAAATGAACGTTCTATATCTTCGGTAAAACTATAATTAAACTGTCGGTAACTAGACATTTGTTACCAGCAGTTTATTTATAAAAAATATGGCAGTAAGTATTGCATACATTTTTTCCATATTTTTTACAGTAGGTGAGTTTCAATATTTAGTGAAAAAGTTAAATACCTAACAGAACCGCTATCAAAATTCATAATCTCGGGATTCTTTACCTGAAGATCGCTTTAAATTAATTTGTAACATAATCGTTTAAAATATTACCCCATCAGAAAGGCCTGAACTACACTTCGCGTTACTTCCCAATTCTAAAATGCTAATTAAATTACTACAGAATCCTTACATTTTAGGGGGACTGCAAACGTTTAAAAGGAAAATAAGCAAGAAATACAAAAGTTATTTAACTATATATTTCAAGTTTTGAAAGTTGTTTAAATTGTGAGATAAATGTTGATATTCTGCAAAATTCAAACGAATGCAAAGTCATCTTCTACGTACCTATTTGTGAAGGTATATAGAAAGTTAAAAAAGAAGTATTTATAGTTTATAATATTTATTTTAGTTAAAAAAATATGAAAACTAACGCCTTAAGTCCTCAAAAAATAAATATTAGATTAAATTACTTTTCAGAAACTGTAACTATTTCCATCGGTGGTATTTTAACACTTACGTAGGTACCTACATAGTCGAATTTCTATTTCAATTGTAAAACGCTTATTCGAATATATATTTAACTAGCTTCTGTCCCCGGCTTCGCCCGCGTGGTATGTCGATAAAAAGTCTATTTCCTTCCCCGGGATGCCATTTGGCAAGGGGATAGCCCTTGCCAAATTTTATCGAAATCCGTTCAGTGGTTTAGGCGTGAAAAGGTAACATACAGACACACAGACAGACAGATAGACAGACACACAGAGTTACTTTCGAATTTATAATATTAGTATGGATTCCTAGAGTTGATATGCACTTAATCGGAAGCACAGCAACAGATCCATGTATCGGTATTTTAACAAATGTTCCTTCCGAGCAGCAGTGTTTACTACGCTGCTGCTGTCCATCTGTGACAAGTAACGTACTCGTAAGTAACTCTCACGAAATGAGAATGGGTATCAAATAACATCCTCATAAGATGCTATCCGTATAAAAGGTATCCTCAAAACGTTCTGTAGCAGTTTCTAAACGCTTAACCCAAAAATATTCTGCTCTTTCACATTGAAACTTCTCCAGTCCTATGTAAATAAGTTCTGGTAATATCGACCTAACCACTCACAAACGGATGGTGTCCGGGACGTACAAACTCCACAATTGTAGTTTTAGAGTTCGGATGCGGGTACCTCTAAAATAATACCGAAGTTAAAGGTGCATAATGGTTTGCTGAACACAAAAGGCGAAATTGGGATAGCTAAAAAAGTGAAAATGGGAAAAGCGAGATAGTGGGTAGTCAGTAGTATCCAGTTCATTTTTAAAAGGAAAGAGTTTCTGGCAAAACTTGGTAGTTTTTTTAGTTTGAATAACAAAATAATTATGGTCATGCGAGTGAAGATAAGTTTCCATATGTCAGCTACATTATCCATATGGTCCATACCCACCGAACTGACTTATGGCATTTGACAACCAATCTCTTCGTATAATGGACTCTCGGTTCAATTCAAATATTTTTTATTATTCATACTTATATACATTTTCGTACGTATTAATAGTCAGTAAAATGTAAAATTTGCATATTGTTTTATTACATTAAAAGAGAATAAATAAGTGTTGACGTGTAGTTCAACAATATTTACATCATGAATATTTATCAGAATGACCGTCAATGGCCGTCAATGTATATTCATAGAATAAAAACTTACTTTAAGATAAATAAAATGTATACATTTTCTTAAAAAATACAGTTATTATTATCTATCTCCTATATAATATGAATCTTTTCATACACGAAATCTCTTTAGGGATATAGGGGGTAAGGGGAGTCTCACTGTATTTCTCATCATTATGAACAACTTTCACTACGGGACCAAACCTAAAATAGTGAAAAAAAAAAAACAGCTGTTTCCTACATTTTGACGAGCTATGCGAACATAAATGTAGGGAACAGCTGATATTTGTTTCGATTTCAGGGTTGGTCCCATAGTGAAAGTTGAAAAAAACAATCATATCCATGGTCCATCTTTAAAGATTTTCCTGGAATCATGACAAACATTATATGGGACCAACTTAACTGTTATTATGAACAAGAAATGTAGAACATGGTCCAGACATGTGGCTTAACGTACAAAGTAAAACCAAACCATAAAACTGAAAAGCCTCTTTAAATCATTCGGTTAATAATTTACAAAAAACACCTTTTATCGATGGATCGTGTTGCCAACCTACCTGAAAATCCGTTCTTAATCCCATGGGATTATTTTTACGTAACCACGGTGACGTATCTACGTATCCCCTGCTCTTGACATTGACTCTTTTGCAGGGTTAACTTATTTATACATACTTTGTTGTTATGCATAACCTATGGACATGACAGGGTATTTATATATTTTCCATAATTTGTGTTGATCGTTTTTTGTTTCATTACATGTTGACCATTACATAAATTGTTATGCAAGAATTTAAATCCTTGTTCTAGAACCATAAACCAAACATCGAATTTTTTAAACTAATCTCTTTTTTTTTAAATCTAGTTTTTGATCGAGATTTTTGTTTGGGCATCGTTACAGAACACAGGTCTTAGGTACTAAGTAAAGTTCCTTCTTTAATATTGTGTGTATTAAAATATAGACTTTAGGTAGGAGGTTCTCACTAACCCTTCATTCGCTTTTGATAAATGAGATCGGTGATCTACCTGTGGTTTACCACGCTTTTATGTCAACCACGTACTTTAACGTGATTGAAAAAATATTATTTGTGTATTAAAATGTGTGTAGTGTAACAATTATGCATGGAAATCCGTGCACATTATAACGTTAACGTGTAAAACCGTTTCCATTGATTTCCATACAATTTACTTCCCTGTGGTATCGTGATGCCGTGATGTGGACGTGGACGTCATATCGTCACGTTAGAAATTATGAAAACGCTCATTGTATATAGAGCACTTGTGTGGGTGTAGTGAGTAGGTGGGTACTTATGAAAATGCTCTTTTGCCAATGTTTTCTCGAAGCTGCATCTTTTCATGAGCAATAAGGGTAGAGATCCTTTATAGTAATACTAGCCGCACCCCGCGGTTTCACCCGCGTAAGTCTCGATCCTGTGGGAATATCGGGATAAAAGTATCCTATATCCCAATCCAGGTCATGGTCTACCCACAAATCCGTTCTGCCATTTTAGCGTGAAAGCGTCATAAACAAACAAACAAACAAACTCACTTTCACATTTATAATATTACTAGGTGTTGCCCGCGACTTCGTCTGCGACTTCGCCTGCGATCCAGGATTAAAAGTAGCCTAAGAGTCTACCCATATGCCAAACGAACGTGGGTGAATTGTCAAAATGAAACATAGCAATCAATTGTCATTACGCAATTTCCCCGCAGTTCTAAGTTCTACAGTTATCAGACCATGTCCAACCAGAAAGTGTCAGAAAGCTTCCTTCAAGCTTATCTCGCTTGTCCAACTTTACATTCAACTTAGTATGATCACTGTCTAACTGCCACTTGATATTCACTGAAGCAAAAAATAACCTTACTAAAAGTCCCTGATGATAACGTCAAAAGATTTTCACTTTTGCTTCTTGAGTTTTCCAAGGTCTTTGGTTTTTTACTTTAAAAAGAAAAATCTATGCCAAAAATATCATCCATTATCAAACATTACGAAAGCAAGATTACAAACGCTTGGTCTTAAATATAAATTATAAAGATTATGGTAACTAGTTTAATAATATCCTAACCTAACTATCCTAACTAATATTATAAATGCGAAAGTGAGTTTGTTTGTTTCGCTTTTACGCTAAAATGGCTGAACGGATTTGTATGAAATTTGGCACATGGGTAGACTACTTTTTATCCCGATAGTATGTTCCCGTGGGATAATTTCCGACCTCCAGAAGCGGCAGGCAAAAGTTAGTACATTATCACATAGGTACCTACGTAGGCATGTACATACCCTTACATTAGCAGATTGTTAGTGACCTTGGCAAACTCAAAGCCGTTTAATTAAGGCATCAATGGTTTACTAAGTCAATGGCGCTGACTCAGGTAGTAAGGTATGCAAATTTAACGACGACGGTATACATACGGAGGTATAAAGCGCTCGATAGTGTTCTTGTTTACAAAGCTTGTAAGTTTCTTAATTCCGTAACACACGACACAATACATGCTTAATTTAAGTAAGTAAGTAACTAAACTAAGGGCTGACTTTACCAAAGTCAGATATCTTTTATCCGTGGAATAAAAATGGCGTCTGACAGTTTTTGTATGGAAACACTGTCAAAAATTAAAAAATAATTCGCAGGATAAGACTTATACTCGGTATAAAAGTTTGGTGAAATTCGCCCTTAGTAATACTGAAATTGTCAGGTTAAATTCGTCAATTTAAAAAATTAAGGGCACCAGTGGTCAGTGATTCTGACTACATTTGTGCCTCCTCTCATAAGAGACAACCAGGGAAAACCGCGATTGAGACGACTGTTTAATGAGCTCTCCGATACGCTGAGAGATCTCGATGCAAAGATTTGTTACAATTCTCAGGTTGAATTCACCAATTTAAAAATTTAAGGGTTGCTCCAATGGTCAGACCTTCGGAATTCTGACTACATTTGTGCCTATTCTCATAAGAGACAACCAGGGACAACCGAGATTGAGACGCCGATGCGCAGAGAGATCTCGATGCAAAGGATTTTCACTGACCGCATCATACCGATAGTGGCCAAACGTGAGACTATCGTTAGTAAAACAAATGCACTACCTACCCTCGGTCCGTATCGCTGTAATTTAGTCACAGACCTCCTCATGTCTACAGTTGTGACGAAGTCCTATACTCATCCTATCATTTATTACTGGCAATCCTTTATGGCTGGCCACATCATCATTCCATTTTCAATTTGAATTCAGAACGCCACAAACTCCCGTGCAGTATTTTTCCAGTCTTCTCTACACTTCATCTTTGGACTTGACCGAGCGTGTTACTGTCTGTAATTTTTATATAACCATCATTCTAAATGCTGTGATAATATTACTATACTTATATAATCATGTGTGTCGTGTTTAATTAACCAGTAATAAACCGTTCCTCCTATCGTCTACTGTGTTTACCTCATTATTCAACGTTGTCCGGTGAGACCCTCACTAAACGAGCTAGCGGAGGGCAGAGGGGTCTCCCGGTACACAGTAACACGTTTTGCATAATAAATGCACGGTATACTTAGTTATAGGGCTATTTTTACAGCTTCAAATGTCAAAGAGACAATACAACCTACCGTCTCTTCTTATTAATAGCGGAAAGAAAGTGGCCTTTTATGACGTTAGCGGGTTAAGGTCATTGACAAGGTTATAAGCGCGCTCACTTTGGCAAATAGTAACTTGAATATTTGTGAAAACAACGTTTATTATCTCGAATAAGACGTTAATGTTATTAGCTTCTAAAATTTTGGTATCTAGCGGCGGTAATTAATTGTGATGCGACTGGCGTAGGAGACCGCCTCTGGTAAATGTCATGAAGGATGTCTTTTATTACAAAAATATACTGAATATTAGTGGACTTTCTTTAAGAGCTATTCAGATCTTAGTACATATATTTTTAAGAATAAGATGTAGATACTAGTTATCGCGTTAGTTCTAGGTCCAACAATAAAAAGCTTATTGTTCATTGAAAAAGTACCAAATCTACGTTATTTCCCCTTTGAGGCATAATGAGTTACCTAAGTACTAATAGGTAGTTCTTTTTAGAGCTAATTCTGTTTTGTTATGGAAGAGTTACGGCCTTTCTACTAATAATAACAACAACCGAACATCTAGGACAGTGTGTTAACAACCAGTTCGCAAACTACTCCAGCACATTTACTGGTTAATTTTACGACTGTTTTTATTTTCTGCGGTTGCGTAGTGTGGTTGGTTTTTTAGTGTGAGAGTGTCCATTCGACACAGGTGGTGTCGGAAATGAAAAGACAACGAAATAAGATGGTATTTATTCAAATGGAGGTGGTTTGAACTGGCAATGTTCGTCAATTATGTGAAGGGTGATTTGCTATAAATATTTAACTTTCTCGAAAGCTGTAAGGAAATTTATCTGGAAAAGAAACAACATTACATGTTGGTGTTGGTGTCACACCTCTGCCCAACCCTTCGGGGAAACATGATGTTTGTTATTCTTGTTAGTTCCTCAAACTGCGATCTTAGAACCGTTGTTTTGATGCCGAAAAGTTGTAAACAAGTGTTGACAATTGTTGAGGAAAACAAAATGATTCCTTTTCTATTTGAAAAAAAAATTGAAGAATTTGTTGAGAAGTAAAAACATTGGAACGTCTTTTGAAAACAAGAAGTTTTGTAAAGAAAAAAGATAACATCATTTGTACAATTTTTTAACTAAATAATTATAATGTTCCAGCTCTTTTAATCAAAACTTAGCTTTTTAGAAAGCCTGTTTTTAAGTGTTTTCCTAACATACTTATCGTTTTGTTATGAATTTATCTCTTAGATTTCAGGTGCCTATTAATACATTGTAATTTACGTTTTTTCAGTCTCCGTAACCTACATACGACAGAATAAAATACCATATATTAATAATAATCATAAATTCCTAATACCCAAGTAATTTTGAATCTATTCACTAAATAATTCGACATGTAGGTATGTCGCTTACATAATATCTGTTTATGAATTAAACACATAGAACCTTGATCCAGACTTGCAATATATTTAGGTAATATCTTGTAAGTCATGTTCTTCGGGTTTCATTACGAAGTCTGTGTCTATCAGTTTAGTTCTAGTAAGATTTTCTGATATTATACCTACCTATTATAATATTCACCTGACTAGTTTTTACACATACATAAACTTATACCTTTTTTCCATACGGGTAGACAGAAACTATGGAACTCCAACCAGTCCTTACATACTTATTTAAATCAATAAAATAATGAAATCTTAAATATTCAACACGTCTTCTCATGCAGAAACATTTCGACTAGAAAACTACACACTTCAAATATATTGTTCTTATACTCAAAGGACCAGGAATTGATGTCCCTAATAAACATTTCCAGTGTCATAGAAGAGATGATACTCAGTTTACAGGAGTTTGAAATATACTACACTTAGTGCGGTAAAAAGAGCGCATTTCCACGTAAAGTGTCTCGTAGAATACTGAACGTTTCAGGCCCCGGGAGGCGAGACCTGGTTTCATTTTGCTTAAAGACTAGCTTCTTTTTAGTCCACTCCTACAACCTTTAAGGAGAAGCATTTTTCCAAATTTCATGTTTTATGGACAAGCATATATTTCAGTATTTTGATTGTCAATTATGCTTTATACTAGAACCGTGAAGTACCTAATAGAAAAAAAAAACGAAGACAAAATGTGACAAATAAACATATTTAATTTGATTTGACATCCACAGCTGGAGGATCATTACAGTTTGGTTTATGTTATTTTATTAACAAGGTCATTTTATTTAAGAAAAAAAATCTAGATTTTTAGACAGTCCAACAGTTTCGTTTTATTCAATGGTTGGTAGCAGACAGCAGCTGACCCCGCGGCCTTCGTTAAGCGAAGGTCAGTCGTGTCAGTCACACGGGATTGAAATTGAAAATGGCGTCCGATACGACACGTCGATAGCCTTACTTCCTGCCTGATTGTGGAACGTAAATTCGATATCGAGCTGAGGGAGCGCTGATGTTGCTGTTTTATCCGAAATTGCATATTATTATCTCTTTTGTAACGATGATACGCGATATTTACGGCGCCATATGGACTGTGATGGAAAATGTGGTAGAATATTTTGCTAAGATAAGTGACTTAATTGTACATTATAGATATGTTAACAAAGCATGGTAAAGTTGTCTATATTAAAGTCAAACTTATTCATTAAATCCAAATATCAACACATTTTATGAATAAATTAATAAATAATAACAAGGGCCTAATCCTAACGACCAACAAAACTTTCCACTTTAAAGTACTAATACCACATTATAATTAATGGACAGGCACAACTTTCCATCATATTCCGTAGGCTTTTATGCGAAACAGCGTGCGCCTGTTTACTATTTTTATATTAAAACTCTCGGCTACGAAACCATCCTATTTTGCTACGCCGTAGCAAGCTCTACGGATTTTCGTAGAATATTCGTGGATTCTTTGCTTTGTTCGGGACGTTTGTAGGTGCTATACAAAAGCTACGCGGTACATTTCTTTGAAACAATACTGAGAAAAATGTGAGGAGTAATTTTAATACGAAAAAAAAATCTTTTTGAATTTATATGATTTTTATACTTATTCTATCTACACGTTCGCTAGGAAATATTTTTAGATACTTTTTTTTTTAAAGGGAATCTATAAAGAAAATAATTCATTTGGAAGTTACTTATTTAATATCACCATAATATTATAACGGTAATTCCATTTTCAGTCATCATACTTATAAAACGAGTAGCTCAGCAGGTGGGGTGTTAACTTTCAGTCATCAAGGTCAATGGTTCAAGTTCTCCATCAGAACAAATATAGGGATGTGATTTATTTCTTTAATAGCACTCGCAATGTTATTGGAAATCCCAGCATGAGGCTCTATTAGGAAACAATTCCGTTATCCAACTGTGCTATACTCTGTACGTTTTATGATGATTCATATGACACATACAAAAATAACCTTTCAAGCTTTTTACAGACCGTATAACGTCATAGAGCTTTTGATTTATGGTATGCCACAGCTCTAGGTCGAGTATTAGCATACGAACATTATAAATCAACATTTAACAGAATTAACATCTGACTGCCTTGTTGGTCTAGTGGTCGCAAGCGCATGAGATCCTGGGTTCGATTCCCAGGTCGGGCAAAGTGTTATTGAGTTATTCCATTAGAAATTTCTCAATAGCAACCCGGAGTCTAAATTTGTGCTCGGTTGAAGGCAATAGCCTCGCCCCTGGTGCATGGGACTTAAACATAACTGGCGAAATATGGGTGTACTATAGCTGCCCTCTGCCTAACCCTTCGGGGATTACAGGCGTGTTATGTTATGTTATTTAACAAAGTATCTATAGTTACTTTTTGTATGTTACTCATTAAATTATTCAGGTACAACTCTTAACCCTTTCCAACAACTTTTTTCACGGAATTGTACACATGTTTCATGTTACAGCATCAAAAGGGAAGACCTTTAGAATTAATAAAGAAAAACAAAATTGCCAATTACAAGATGGCCGCCCAATTTCATCACGGAGCAATTTATAATTACAGTGTGGCAAAATCTACTCTTTAATTATTCAGTTTACTGAACTTTTTTATAAAATTGTCTCATTAGCTTTTGTTGGCATTTTAAGGGTTAACACGGGTTGATGGGAAGTTAAACAGATCCCTCAATTTTGTGTTTGTTTCGAAGATGGCTTAGGTATTATGAGAAAGCCCTAAGGGTTATGTTCAGATTATACTATGTTACAAGGTATCTTCGTTGATTGTGTAAATGGATAATGTTTGTTTACCACTGACTGCTGCTTGAAGTTCCTGTGGTACGGGAGCAGACCACGTGCATGGTTGACGAGAATTCGGTTTCAGCTGACAACCCTGTTTTACCGTCTTGCAACTTCTCATTACCACCTTTTACCAGACTGTATTCATGGTAGGTTCCGGCGGTTAAACAGGGCTGTCAGTAACCGTACACGTGGTCTGCTCCCGTACCACGGGGAAACTCGAGCAATATCAGCATTTGGAATCAGTGAAAGGTATCGGGTTTTTTTACTGAATCAACGTCACCAGTAGGTATATCATCATCATTCTCCTGACCTTATCCCAATTTATTTGGGGTCGGCGCAACATGTCCATGTCCATGTATATTTGTTGGGGTGTGTGTGGGGTATGTGTGTGGTGTGTTTGTGTCATTTGTGTTTGTGGTCGGTGCATCTTAACGCTTATATTCTGAAACTTCTAAAATCCTGCTTTGAAAGTATTTTGGACTCTATAAAAAGACAATGGGAAAGTAAGCATTCACATAATGTACCACTTTTGATGTAATCTGAGGTTATTAAATAAAAATATTGCTCAAGTTACGTGACACGTCACCGTCTCATCTACTTAATAAAAATTAATTAAATTCACTGACAACGCACATCCTAAACCACTGACTCAAGAGGCTTGGAATCATACACAAGAGTTCCATAAAATAATATAACAAAAAACCGACTTCTTCACAAAATTAAAGTTATTTTTTTTTTACAAAAAAAAAAATAACTTTAATTTCGGAAGTCGGTGTCTTTACCTTTCAATTTTCGTTTTTTGCCACCGACTTCCGAAATTAAAGTACTATTTTTTTTTTGTTTTTTTTTTTTTTTTTCACTTAATAGTTGTGGTACATATCCCACACAAATTCGAATACCACTACCTGCTATGTAAATTACTTAATATTGAAGCTAACTCAAAAACTGCGCAAGCAAAGTTAATAACATTTATAGGGACCACCTCGGAAGAATGACCTACCAAATCAAAAAAGAATCATTAAAATCGATTCATAATTGGCGGAGTAATCACGTAACAAACATACAAAAAAAAACATACAGACGAATTGAGAACCTCCTCCTTTTAGAAGAAGTCGGTTAAAAAGAAAGCACCATGGAAGGACTTTTGAAAAAATCCCTAAACGGCTTTAATAGGGTATGATAGTTCGACATTTTTGTCGATCCCATCGGGCACACAGCTTGTATTTAAATAAAAACTAACATTCCCATTTGTCCCTATTTTATTTATACCTTGTTTGAAAATGTGTAGATAGCTTTGTGCACATCAAATTCGGATCGAATATTCTGAACTATGCAGTCATGAATGTTTCAATACTTTTGCAAGCGCGTGTAGGTAGGTACTAACATGGTAAATGTTTCAATATTCAAATCAATCAATCAATATTCTTTATTTGTAAACATAGGTTACAGTAGTGTGCAAGATGTTACAGTTGTTTTATAATAGTTTCTCTATGTTTTGCCATTTGGCGTACAAATATACGTGTATGGAAGGCTTTTGCCAATCACTAAAATTCATTTATAATAACTCAGTAGTAATGTCAATAAAAAAGTGAAAAAATAATAATTAAATAGAAATGCAATAATGGTTTTGTCAGGTAATAAAAATACTTAATGAAATGCAATAATGTCAAAAATAAATAATTATAATGTCAATATGTTACTGTTAAGAAAAATATTTTAAATTAACATTATCCACAGAATCACTATAATATTAGAGTCGTCATGCATATAATATAGTGTGTCATGCATTTATACGTTACGAGTATACAAATAATATTATGTCAAAGAATTGTCATCAAAATAATCACTGAGACAATAGTAACATTTCTTTATTAATAAGGCACGTAATTTATGCTTGAAATTTACTAAATTTAGACTTTTAATTGAGCTAGGTAGCTTATTAAATATTCTTTGAGCCATACAAAAAAAGCTTTTTCTCATTAAAGCCGTACTTGCATGTGGTATTTTAAGCTCTAACTTATTTTTATCGCGTAGTTTCCTATATTTGCTTTTAAAAGCTATTTCATATAGGGAGATATTTGTTTTAACAAATACATTTACTTCATATATATACAGTGAAGGTCGGGTTAATATTTTGAGGCTTTTAAATAGAGGTTGACAGCTGTCAGTGCTTTGTAAACCACACATAGCTCTAATGCATCTTTTTTGGGCTTGGAAAACATACTCTTTGTTTATAGAATTGCCCCAATAAATTATGCCATATCTTAGTGCGGATGCAACATAGCCATGGTAAGCCATTAGAAGAGATTCTAGGCTTACATTTTTTGCCAGTTTATAAAGTGCATATGCAAATTTATTAATTTTTTTACAAATATCGTCCGTTTGCGGTTTCCAGGACAAGTTATTATCTATAATAACACCAAGGAATCTAGTCATAGTCGCAGACTCTATTTTAGTCCCCAAATAGTTAATGTCAAGGTTTATATTAGGAACTCTTTGATAGAAGTGCATTATTTTAGTCTTTTCTAGATTTATGATAAGATTCCCAACAAACATTTACGACGTTGAGTAGACGTTTTGGTGGCAACTTAATGTTATTCAGTATAATCGTATAAATGTCATAAGGACGTTTACTCTACGGCATTAGGGCCCATTTTATTCAAATTAAGTTGCTAAGAGTTTCGTGTAACAGTCATATAAATACCTACTTAGTCGCATAGTAGTCATATACACGTCGGCGATTTGACTAAATATCATGTAATGATAGCTGTCGCGGCGTGTATTCGACTTCGGGTCGACTTATGGTACACAATACGACTTTTATATAATGTAATCGTTGTGTTATTGTCATTTAAAGATGATGCTCATATTGAACGAAATTATATTGTAACAGATTATATCACGTTAATTTAATATGGCGGTGTTTTTGACAGCTGAGTTAATATTGCATTTTTTCTTTGTTATTTGAGGTGATAAAACCATTTCATCAGTCGTAAACCACTGTGCAATCAAGTTTACTGATTAATGTGAGGTAGGTTTGGAACAATTTTTTATGCGCTTTTAAAACTCTAACGTTTTCACATATTTTATTAATAATTTTATTAAGTGACTGCGTTAAATGACAACTACATAACTTCCCGACCTATAAACTGCGTGTTCATTGTAAATGTTTACGCCATTACAGTTGATTTAGGGATCAGTGATAAAATTAAAAACGCTTAGCTAACTTAGTTCAAAGAAATTATATTAAAAAAATAGAATATTTGTTTGCGTGACTTATAACTTAGTTAACTCAGGTTCCTTGCTGGAACGCGTAATTCTTTTAGGGCCCGCTGCTCGCCCGACATCGCGCCCCGGAGGCCCGCCGCGTGTCAGCGGCTCCGGGTAAAACCTCAATATCTTGAGTTATACTTATCGTAGCTCGATAACGTAAAGTAATTTGGATTCTTGAATAAACAGACCACATACTTATCTATATACGGTGAACGGATGAATACAATAGGATTTACAATATTATCGTAAAGTGCGTGGTAGTTTATTTGTTCTTATGTTTTGACGATTTCTGTTAAAAATACTGTTTCTATTGTTATAAAATTTTACAGGCAGTATTATGAATAGATAACGAATCTAAAAAAAATAACAGTTTGAGATAATAACAGAAAATAAAAAACAAAATTATTACGTAACTAGAGGTCATCTTGACCTTGATTTCAAGGACCGTGTTTTGACGACAAAATGTTGTTATTATGACGTTATAGTAGTGAAAATCACTTACAAATTGATTCAATTACACGAATTAATATTTTATAGTAGCTTCCCACGCTGTAAACATCATAAAACAAACACTATTCACATAATCACCACCACACTCAGTACTTTCACGGCATTTTTATGATACGCTAATTTTGCACACTCAACTTATGTATTTTGGTAATATTATTATCACACACGATGTATAAACTATTATTAATTTGATTTAATATCACTTCACGACGATTACGGCAGTAAAAACACGAAATAATTGTTAAAATATGCACGGAGACCGTCCGCGCACACCCGCGCAGGCGCTCTGACAGATGACACTGTCAAACATTCCATGCACAGATTAAGCATTTAGTAGATTAATTTGACGTGAATATCATCCAACTCTAGAGTGCTACTGCCCATAGACACTATTAACCCGTATTTCAGTAGAAATAGAGACCTAAGTTGCGTGGCATCGACTGATGCATTTTATTCATCAGTGGGGCTTGAAGGATATTTCCGATTGATGCATCGCGTGCATCATTAGGACTCAAGCGGTTAAGTCTAAATAATATTTTTGTTTTAGGTAAACCCCACAGTGATCTCTAATTATGCGGATGTTGATAAGTTTTTATCAAAGATGGACCTCATTGAAATGATATGCTTACATTTGAAATGGAAAACTTGAAATGTTAATTACGTTCCTGGGATAATTAAAAAAATGAAACAATTTTTTCTTTTAACTACATAGTAATGTTATCTGTGTAGTATTATAATATCTGTGGTAATGTTATCATTAATCACTGACAGACCTGACTTGACCTGACTGGTTAATACAAATGGATAAAAACCGTTTAAAATGCCTTGACTTGACCTGACTTGGCCTGACTTGACCTGACTTGACCTGACTTGACCTGACTTGACCTGACTTGACCTGACTTGACCTGACTTGACCTGACTTGACCTGACTTGACCTGACTTGACCTGACTTGACCTGACTTGACCTGACTTGACCTGACTTGACCTGACTTGACCTGACTTGACCTGACTTGACCTGACTTGACCTGACTTGACCTGACTTGACCTGACTTGACCTGACTTGACCTGACTTGACCTGACTTGACCTGACTTGACCTGACTTGACCTGACTTGACCTGACTTGACCTGACTTGACCTGACTTGACCTGACTTGACCTGACTTGACCTGACTTGACCTGACTTGACCTGACTTGACCTGACTTGACCTGACTTGACCTGACTTGACCTGACTTGACCTGACTTGACCTGACTTGACCTGACTTGACCGCCTTTTTTTATTACCTCCTTCATATAGATTTATTTGGCTTTAATGCAACTTGTGGAATATTAAAATCAATAGCCCACTTTTTTAATCGTCTCTGAAGTCATCATTGTTGGTTGAAGTGTCTTCTTTATCAACATTATCTTCATTTTCGGATGACTTCAACTTCGAAAAATCAACATGAGTCCTGAACTTTGGAAAATGAACTGCGGGGCACACTTGTAGTCTTTTGGTTAAATTGATTAGTGTAACGCGAGAACTTGAAGAAAATAAATAAATTAAATAAAGTTGTTCCCCGAGCCTTACCACCGCCTAGAAAGAGCACGACTCTCTAATACTCTCTATCTCGCTCGCTCCCATTGTCTCACCTACTTATGGAGACCGCTCGCGAGATAAGAAAATCGCCCATTGGTTCGTTGGTCGGGTGGGGGATGTTGGACATCACGTCGTCAGGCTACAACACCAAAAGTAACGAATCTGTGGAAGTACCTACTTTCGAGGCATTATAAATGGGCCGTCACTGTTGCTAGCGGAAGTTTACGTTCTGATCACCGACGGGAATAGACCTAAAGACGTGCCCACGTACTATATACCACGCATCCTCCGCGACTCTCGCGATGTTATAAGTTTGTTTGTGTATTTCTAGTACCTAAGTTTATTGTAATAAACGATATTTAATGTATCCGCATTAAATTAGTTAAATTTGCATTTAAATGTGATACGGAACCTTTCTTATTTTGTTCACTCTCAGCTTGAGCTCTATTACTTTGTATTAAAGTACGCGAAAATTGTATACAAGGTAATTATAAACCTTTAATATGAGTATTAATTAAGTAGCGGTCGTATTATCATGTTTGTGATACTTTAGGATGTATACAGGTCGCACTCGTAATACTTATTCGACTTATATATAATGGTAACAAATACTACGTGTATACAATTATTATCCGTTTAGCAGATGTTTAAAAGGTAATTATATGACAAAATGTACAGTTTTATGACGTTTATACTACGAAAACGTTTAGAGGACGAAAAGTTGTATAAGTAAGTTTTATAAATGTCGAAATAACGTCATATGACATTATTATACGACAAAAAATGTTTATGACTATTCGGACATATAATACACCAGTACATGACGAAGAGTTAAAATAATGACTATAAAATAACTTTAAAAAGACTTAAGGTCATATAAAAGTTTGATTATATGACAAAAATGTTTGTTGGGTTGTTATTATGTAGCCAAGTAATTATTTTATTCAATGTCAAATTTATCTCTAATTCGTATGTATTGGGATCGTCACATTTTACTACTACCGTGCTGTCGTCAGCAAATAGTACCATAGGATGCTTTATTTCTCTAGGCAGATCATTTATGTAAGTTAAGAATAGTGGGGGTCCTAACACACTGCCTTGTGGAACTCCGTATTTAATTATCCTACTGCTAGATCTGTATCTTCTTTCGTTTCCAGTGCGTGGGCATATTCGAGTTATTTCTAAAATCTGCTTTCTGTTGTGTAAGTAAGATTCAATAAGATTCAAGATGTTGCCTCTTATACCATATTTCTCTAATTTATTTGATAGTATCTTATAATCTACATAGTTGTGGCGGTATCTACATCGCCACAAGCGAACTACGCATCCAAGACCTGACGTCACACAAAAATTCTGACGTCACATAAATCCTGCATCGCGCAATTAGAGTTTACCGTGCAGTGAACATATATACAAAAACCCAATATCAATCATTGGGCAGTTGCCCGCCAGACACAACACCCGTCTGGTAGGAGGATCCTCCCTTTTCTATGGTGGATGAGTGAACTTTACACCCTGTTCCTCATACCCCTAAATAGTTAAAAGCCTTTGTGAGGTCCATATATATAGCACATACTGCATTCCTTTCATCCACATTCGATAAGATAGGTAGTATCCGATCATGGATAGCCATGTTAATTGTTCTGTTTTTACGAAATCCTTTCTGTTCATTAACTAGAATGTTTGATTTGTCTAAGTAAGCATAAAGTGCTTTATATATGACTTTTTCAAATATTTTTGCAAATATAGGTATCAAAGCAATAGGTCTATAATTTTTCATAAGACATTTATCTTGCTTTTTGTATAGAGGAGTAACTATGGAGGTTTTGAGCTTTTACAAGTTAAAAAGTGAGTTCTTTTACAAGTTAAAATCTTTATATTGCTGTTAATAAAATATCTTATATTAATTTGGTGATTTGGTGAACTAATAATTATTCATCAAAATATTGTGATTACTACGAATCGGAAATCATCATTTGCCTAGCCTTTTCCCAACTATGTTGGGGTCAGCTTCCAGTCTAACCGGATGCAGGTGAATACCAGTATTTTACATGGACCGACTGCCTATCTGACCTCCACAACCCACACCAGTTACTGGGTAACACGAGACCCCTTTGGTAAGACTGGTTGTCAGACCTACGGGCTTCTGACGACCCCTGACAACTGTCAAAGATCTACAAATGACAGCGGGACCGACGGCTTAACGTGCTTTCCGAGGCACGGAGGGGTCTTCGTATGTAAAGATGGTCACCCATCCACGGACCAACCGCGGCAAGCGTAGCTTAACCTGATCGATCAACTATGAATCGTAAATATCTTAAATTATTTACACTTGCGGTTGAAAGCAAGAAATTAATTTCCAGAGTGAGTTCTTTTGTTATAAAACAGACTTATGAATCTTTCATTAATTCAATAATTGTAACGAATCGTGACTAATATAAATCGTAAATATCATATATCTACTTGCTGTTGAAGGCTTTATATTCTTTCCAAGAAAATTTTAATAAATTATCTGCAGTGTCAATAATGAGTTATAATGTTGAACGAGCCTAAATAAATATATTCCGAGACTACAGCTGCTATTTATTTCTTATTTAAATAGCTCAATGAGTTATACATAGTGATTTTATCAAATATGTATTTTCAAACAAAGAAAGAATATTTGTCTGCGTTGATATGAAAAAAAAAAATGAGATTCTGATAACTAAAAACTACGAACTTTTTCTATACATTACTTTAATTTACCCAACAATACAACAAAATTGTACCCTTATGAGAATATAGTCTCTTTGATACTAAAGCCAATCATTTCATGTTTACAAAACATGTTTTGCTCGTATTCGTGAAATATTCATCAACAAAATCGCCAGTAATGGAAGCTGAGCATCTGCTAAATTATTTCTTTCGTTACCTCATGCGAAGGTTTGGCAAGAGTCAACACTACATTAATCCTTTTAGAGTTTCATTATTGGGTTTACTTAGATTTAGAAATAAATTTAAGTAAAAGTAATTTATTATAAGTCTGTTTTCGAACTTTCGAAAACAAACTTATAATAAATTACTACGAGTAGTTGCGTCTATTGAATTTGTAGTTGTAACAAAAATATTAAATCAAAGTGAAGAGCAAGTATGTACAAACGAAAATAACTTTATTGAAAATACGCTTGAAGTTATCTTAATTTCCAGGATGAAACTTCTACCTTAGGAATAGGCTGTTATGTAGTTTACATTGATAGACAAAAGGCACGGTCATTTATCTGTGTTCTTACCCTATTTATAAAGAGGATACGTAGTTTTACATTGATTGAAAAAGGCACGGTAATTTAAGGAGAACCCGCCTTATTTATGTATAAACTTTCACAACTTAACAGGTAAGTAAATGCAGTATCTAGTTAAAAAAAATCGTATGTTCAAACGAGAATAATGTTTCTGAAATTACGCTTGTAGTTATCATAATTTCTTGCATGAATACTAGAACACATTTCATCTTAAGAAGAGGCAATTATATAACATTAATTGAGAAAGTCATTTGTCCGTGTTTCCACACTATTTATGTAAAAAGTTTCACAACTGTTACAGGTCCTAACATTATATACAACTTGTATTGTCGTACTTAATAGCAGTTAGACATAGTTTTAATAGAATATAATTTGTAAAAGTTTTCTGAATCAGTGTCTGCAGTTGCGCAGATATTAAACAAGTGAAAGTTAAAGTTGTTCATTAACATTTAACGAGGAGCATCTGTCCCGAAGTAATTTTATTTAAATATAAAAGCAGGTTTATAGTGAAAATTGTAGGGTCAGTTTATCGGCAGTGTATTTATTTAAAGTTGTTACCTAATGGTAATATGAAGGTAGTGTAATTATTAGTTGTGTGTAACATGCTTTTGAATTTATTCATTTAATTTGATTCAACCAAGCTACTAAGCTTTTTTTCAACCATGTATGAGTATTAGAGGCATAATTTTTAATGTTTCATAGATTGTTATCAAGACGAATGGCACCATGGCAATACGAATGGCACCAACCATATTTTCACAACGGCACATTGTTGGCTTTAACACTTCCAAATACTAGGTACTCTATATTTACGCCTCCAGTCTAAGTAAATAATGAATCTTCTTGCATACATGTTACGTCACAGATATATACTCGTAGCATGGTTCTATAGATCTCGTCTGTCAAGCATCGAGCTAGCATGTCTCAGTGAGCCACTTGAGCACGTTGACCATCTCTGTTCGGCGGTGCCTAAGTTCATAATCAACACTAGATGAAGGCTCTCAAATCTGTGCAAATAACAAGTCTGATTTGAGGAGTCGGTGTGAGAAAACAATGCCGTAACGCTTCTGTGACGTTTTAAAGTTTTGTTCAAACCTGAGCGCGGACAACGCGAGACGCGGGACGAGGAATCGAATGGGGAGCGTCTACTGGGCGGCGGGTGCTACCCGTGTGAATTATATATATGGCGCTCTTGCTTCGGTCCCGCGTCTCGCGTTGTGGTTCCTCAGGTCTGGCCGAAGCTTAATAATTAAATAAAGCACAAACAAATTACGTTATTTTTATCATTAAATACGTCTCGTCCTCGGACCTTTGAAAATCTTTCACTGAATTGAGTTCTTTCTTATAATTCTGTTGCAAAAATTCCATGTAAATATTGCTAGATATTTCCGTACTAGGTAAAATCATTTTTAAAATACTCATAAAGTTCTAAAATCGACTTCATAAAACGGCATACCTAACTGAAGTCTAACATACATGTACAGGACACTGTCGTGGAGTTTTATCTTCCCGGCTTCCTCGCATACAGTCTTAATAGCCCACATCGTCGACAAAAGGGGACATAAATTCCTCGGATTATTGACGATCCAGCTCCCGGAGTATAGTAGGGTGACTTCCTAATGCTCTGTCCTTATGGACCGTAGATTTGAGACGTCTGTCATAAAATACTGAAAGTACCTGCATTGCTACACGTGTCTTTTGTTTTATATGTAGGTCTCTATCTATATATATTTTTACTAGCTGCGTCCCGCGGTTTCATCGCATAATTCTCGATTCCATGAGAATATCGGGATAAAAAGTATCTTATGTCCATTCCAAGTCATGGTCTACCCAGGTTCGTAACACCTCAATTCGTTCAGCCGTTTTAACGTGAAAGCGTTACAAACAAATTCACTTTCGCATTTATAATATTAGTTAGGATAATATTATCTAGCTGTGCCCCGCGACTGGACCGAATGGATATAATAATTTTAAAAGTTACCGGGAAAATTGGAAAATTCGCGAAAACTGAATAGGACAAGGGCCACCGGGTTAGCTAGTTTGTAATAGATATAACAACTTCTTAAATTGCAGTCATTATCTTAGATACAAATCCTGTAGACTCTAGATGTGTATTGCTCTCGGGTCTAGATTTCTGAAGCAATCCGTATTATTTAATCAACAAAAAAACTGTTTCTAACTGTTTTATTTTTAGAATAGATTATATTATTTACCCGTCACTAAGGTTACTTATTACTTTCAAATAAACAAATCTTTTTCTTAAGGTACATATGTTTTCGTCCCATTTTAATTTTGAAAAGCTGGCGATCTTACATCGGAATCTGTTGACTTAGACTTCGGTATGCCATGCGGTCGGAGGGAAGGCAAGACGGAAATCTGTGCTTAAATACTGCATAAGTTAATATAAAATATGGAGGTCTTTAACTGAAGTAAGCTCGATAAACTCGTCTGTTTTCATTTTAACACTCTCGAAATATACTTTGCAATTAAAAATACAAATCGAAAGAGTAGGTAGGCTACTATGTTCAAGGCTTCCTACTGTATAAAGGAGGAAAATGGCAGAAAATTCACGCGTGAGGAAATAAAGGGCTTAAAGTAAAACATAATGTTTCTCTGTACCTACACTTGAATAAACCTGTAACTGGCTAACCCGTGGCTATTAAAAACCCTTAATTTACTGTTATGAAGAGGAAAATGTCTATCAAGGAAAAAAATAAACAGATTTTGATATCAAGTCATAGGTCTCGAGTTCGAACCACGCACCTCTGACTTTTCGGATTCATGTGCGTATTGTATAATCATCACTTGCTTTAAAAACGGCGAAGGAAAACATCGTGAGGAAACCGGCATACCTGAGAGATATTTCTAGGCGGCACGTGAAGCCAAGGCAGGTCATGGGCGGCTTTAAAAGTCTGACACCAGGTTAGCCACTAACTGCACTAAAAGAAGAAGAACAACTTTTGACGGACAATCAACAGAATTTTTTATTCGCCCAGTACAGTGCACACTAGCTTTATATAAAACAATATAAAATGGTTAAGTATGTTGTATGCAGCAGTAAAACTTGATGGGTTATTAAAGTTACTAACGTTTCATGCACGTGATACCATTTATAAAATAATTATGCTTATTTGTTAATTGTAGCACTTAAAATTAAACACACAATGTAATTACAGTCAGTAAAGTGGAATGTTCCTATGAAACTATAACGAGTTCTTTGAAAATTGATTCCATAACATAACATAAAATCATGCCTGTATTCCCCGAAGGGTTGGGCGGACGTGTACCTGTATAATACCCCCTCATTTCTGAGAGCAGACTCCCAGCGCTGGTTTTCAGTGACAGCAGGCGTTGACGTCATGACGTAAATCGGTGCAGCAATTATAACGAAATAACAATCCCGCATTTGATTGTTACTTTACTGACCATATGTTGCAAATGAAATCGCGGGCACCAGCTTGCATGTATTTCATAAACGGTTTTACTGCACGTTCTTATCAAACAAACCCACTTTACGCGCTCGAAGCCTTTAACCTAAAATATAATGGCTATTATTGCTATTTATAGCCAAATTCCACTTCACATGACCATAATACATAATTGTCTGATATGGAAACAAAGTGGTTTTGATATCCAGCCCTTCCCCAATTTATACATTATTAGGGCATTCTTTTTACTCCATTTTGATGTCTGAGCAGCCAAAGCCAAATTAAATGTCAATAGAATTCAATTCTACGACGACATAAGAATCTTAAGAGCTTTTAAAAGAAATAGGTTTCAACATACAAGCCTGAATTACCCATAGAAAATTATGTCTAAAGGGTAAACCACAAAATGATATTGTTTCGTATAGGATGACGACTTAGTCACCTGCGATCGTCAAAGAGCTGCACCCACACATCGAAAGATTTTTTCGATCTTATGGAGCCACAGATATAGATAGACATGGAGCAATTGGATTAGACATTTGTTTCAAACCGATTCCAATTATGACCGATCGTGCATTACGCAATTACGGTGCTGATTCAAACTGATAAACTCATCAACTTTCCTCATAAACTCATCCCTTTCGTGAAAAACTTCAGAAAAATTCATGCTATCCTGTACAAATAAACACACCCACGTACATAATTATACATGCCATACATGCCCTTTCTCATGCATGGGCTATTGATTTCTAATTCACGCCTACGCGATGTTCTAAACGTATAAGCTAGGTGTTCAGCGTTGAACGACGTGGAAAATTGCATACACAATGGAAAAGTCTACATTATATTCGGATGTATCGCGGTTAAATCAAAAATCTATCAGTGTTATCAAATATGTGTTTCATGATGGAATTGACACATAAAACGTGTTTTATGTAACGTACCTTAGCTGAGTGGCCATAACTATTGAAATTCAACTTTAAAACTTAGTACTTTATTTTATCGATAAGAGAAAAATAGAGGCAAAATTAGTGTACAATTTGTATTTTCAATTAAATTAAAACAATTTAGATACACTTACTTGATGTTTATACAGTTTGAAGCATGTCGGAGTAAGCAGTCTCTAATCGAATCAACTAAAATTCAGTTTCAATTACCGCTAAATTAGTGGTTTACTAACAGTCTTGTGGTCCTCATTGACCCTTAAAATTAGACCTTACAAAAATGTTATGTATAAAAAGGGAATATAACTGTAGAAAAATATTTTAGAATTTTCCATGATAGTTAATAGCCGAAGACACTTTTATCGCTTCTGAACATTATAAAAACTTGATCAAAGGAGAGAACTCCGTCTAGTGGAATGATAGCTAAACAGATGATAACTACTTCAAAAACCACCCACGCTCGGTCTGAGGATATCATTTTGATTGCTATAGTTTTAACCCCCGTCGGAAAAAGAGGGGTGTTATAAGTTTAACGTGTGTATCTGTGTGTCTGTCTGCGCCATCGTAGCTGCCAAACGGCTGAACTGATTTTGATTTTATTGGTTTTGTTTGAAAGATGATTTGATCGAGAGTGTTCTTAGCAATAAAAAAAATCTTTTATTAGATGCTTTGAATTTGCCGGGGGTTTTTTATTATTTAACTTGTTATAATTATATGCGAAGTATCTTTCGATTCCAGAATCGCCTGCGTTTGGTTTTTTCCATATAAATAGACATCGCATATGACAGTTTGAAAACAGTTCCTGTTTTAAATGAAATATTTGAGTACCTTTACTATTTCTAACACAATGTAGGTATACCTGTTCTTTTACTTACCCTTTTAGTTCAACACTTTGCAGAATGTTAAAGGATTGTATTACCTAAAGGGACTCTAGTACTAACTTTTACTCAGTCACGAATGAAATAAAAGATACGTGAAAAGCTAAACAGAACCAAATATTACTAAATCATCGCTAGTTTATTCCGTTTTTCTTTTCTTTATTCCCTCAGGTTGGATGCTACCTTGGGTAACATTCACAAATTTTTATTTGTGCATGCAAAATCGCGAGTCTTGCTATTTTGGAAGTTTCTCACTGTACATCCACCCTTAATAAACGTCACGTAACGCCGTAATACCGTTAAGGGTGTGACAATACATGCAGAATGAATATAGGTATTTTAAAGATGCTAAGTATAGAAAACACGAAATAAACATTCAAAGAGTACAAGTTTTTGTTCAATAGTCTTATCCAGAACTTCTATGTCCATCGAATCCATTTAATACAGAATGAAACGTCAAAGGAAATTAAGTTTCAATTTGTACACGAATTGCACCCCTTAAAAGCTATCTTCTTAGTGCTAAAACAGGATAGATATTATTGAATCGGATTTCGAATTTCTCACTAACAGTGAAAATAACGTGAGTAGACATTAAATGAAAATAACAAACGAAATAAAACCATTAAAATAAAAGAAGACAGAGTTTATATTATGTTCACTCATGTATTAGTCTTAAGCCGATTTATAGCGAAATAAACTCTTCATAAAAGCTAGGAAAACTCTTGATTAAATTTTAGTTCATCGGGTTTTAATGGCATTGGTTACACAACACAAATTCAATATATCGAGCGTATTGTACCAGCACGTGTAGAGATAACGAGCCGTCGACAGATAAGCCAGTTTAAACCACTCGTTAAACGAGTATCGAGCCTGATTCAGGTGGATATCAGCCCGTGGCCATTATGCAGGGATATGGCCAGTAACGTGCACACAATGGTTGATGATGGCTCTAGTATAATGAAAGATAGTTAATTGATTCAGGCGTGACTTTGCGGAAATCCATTATAAAATACAATAGACGCTGATATATTTAGTAACCTATTCCGCTTGACTATTTTTCAAGAGTCATAAAAACCCTGTAAGAAATCGACACGTGTTTCACCTCTCAACGAGGCATCTTCAATATAATGAATACTAATGGATATTTTAATAAGTAATTTACTTAATTGATGGAGTGTAATATGTTAAAATATTTCTGTAATGGGTATAATGTACGCGAGCTAAATAATTATTTTCTGTGAATTTGATGTTTTAATATACAAAACACATAAATAAATGAATATGTGCTTGAAATTCGTAAACGAAGAAAACATGACCGATTCCTGAAACAGCAATAAATTATGCGGAAATGATCTGTAAATAGCGAAAGGATAATCCATATAAGCTGCCTACATTTGTGGAATTCAAGCGTTCAGTTTTACACGACCCGTTCCTCAAAAGAATAACTGAATTATTTTATAAACTCGTATTTTTCGCCGAATCCAACGGCACCAGATCTTATATCAGCTACTTATTACACGATAATTTATTACGACGTATGCGAGAGCTCTGAAGTTAGCTTATTTTATTAGGACACGTTTTAGTATCTAGATTTATCGTGTTTCTTCCAATGAAAAACATACTAAATATTAGTGGTTTTAGTAGAATTACTAGAAACAATTACTATTCGAAATAAAATTCCAAAGGGCAAAAGGATTACCAGTTAGACTGTAAAAATATTTCCATGAAACACCTACACAATTGTTTTATTCAAAATTATGGCGCGTTCGGCTTTTGTTTTCTGACACCATTAATAGATGAGATTGCGTTAACCTGCCAATCATAAAAGGTCAGCTTTGATGGGTTGTCTATTGAATTATACACCGAACTCGGCTGAACGAGAATTAAATAAGTTTTGCAATAAATGTCACTTAGGGCCTACAAATTGCTTGCGAAACAGATGTTCGGACAAAACAACAACTAAGGGTTAATTCAGACGGCTTAAAGCTATTGGGCGTTTCATGTTAAAACGTACTCAAATAACTATCGAATAGGTAATGAGGTGGGCTTGTGTTGAGCTAGATAAGCATGTTATAGTGTACGTTTTAGACCACCCAATTATCAAAACTAGTCTATATTTGCCTCAGTAATGGAAGATGTTTTGTTAAAACTTGCAACTGGGAATAAATCGTTAATTATCTGTGGGGACTTTAATATTAAAAATAATTCTAATACCAGTAGATTATTAAATTTGTTTAAATCATTCAATTTGTCAAATGTGTTTGTAGAGCCAACCCGAATAACTACGACTACTGCTACATGTATTGATAATGTGTTTTGTTGCTGCGACTATTTAGATAAAGGCATTATTAATTATCTCCCTTCTGATCACGGTGGGCAACTTTTGAGTCCAACTTACCTATTCAAAAAGTGCAGATACAATTCAGACCCGTAACAGCTGTTAATTTAAAGAAATTTAATAGCACTTTAGTTTGTAAATTAAGTAATCAGGACCTTTCAATAAACAATGTCAATATTTTGTATAAAGATTTCTTTTCGGTAGTTCAAACAGAGTTCAATAATAATTTTAAGAAGAACACTAAAACTATCAGCCCAAAATTTTTATTTAGTGACTGGGCAACTAAAGGACTCAGGAAAAGTAGGGAAAAGCTCTTCGAGCTGTATGGCCTTAAGCCTTATATTAACACGGAAACTTTTAATAAGTATATTGCTACTTATTCTAGAACTTTTAAGAACACTTGTAAAGCAGCTAAAGCCTTATACATTAGCAACAAGGTTAAATCAGCAGACAATAAAATACAGACGGTTTGGAAAATTATCAATAATGAAACGAATAGGAACAAAAAGCATAATACCGATTACACACTGGAGACGTCAGGTGGTGGTCTCATTTGCGATAGCAAAGAAGTAGCTCAAGAATTTGTACATTTCTTTACCAGTATCCCACTTAAAACTACTGAAACCTTAAACTCCTCGCCATCGCTTTCTTTTGATTTAGTAAGGGCGAATGTTTCAGCCTGCCCAAGTGAATTTAACTTTAAGCATATTAACCCCGTAATAGTAATAAAACCTTTTAAGCAAATCAAGATCAAATTGACCGAGGATCTTTGGGGAATGTCCATTAAAGTCTGTACCTCCATAGTTGAGACCATAGCGCCTTAATATTTAATTTGTGTGTGGATCAAGGAGTCTTCCCGGATTTAATGAAATACAGCAAGTTAATACCACTTTTCAAATCCGGGGACAGTAAAGACACCAATAATTATAGACCCGAATCCGTGCTACCAGTTTTCAGCAAGGTGTTTGAAAAGGTAATGCTGAATCAAATGCTCAATCATTTTAACTCAAATAAAATACTGCACGACCAACAGTATGGTTTCACCAAAGGACGTCGTACGACCGACGCCGGTGTAACCTTATTAAGACACATTGTTACCGCGTGGGAAGAGGCCCAAGATGCTATAGGAATCTTTTGTGACCTCTCTAAGGCATTTGATTGCGTTGATCACGAAACCTTACTCTTGAAACTTGAGCATTACGGACTTGGAAAACTCGCGCTCAATTTAGTAAAATCTTATTTAAATGATAGACAATAGCAAGTCCAAATAAACGGTATCAACTCACTAGGTTTAAAAGTAAAAATGGGTTATCCACAAGGCTCGGATTTTGGGTCCTTTCCTCTTTTTAGTATACATTGATGATCTACTCCATTTATTAAAAAATCAGCCACACATGGTGTTATTTGCTGACGATACTTCCTTAATTTTTAAGGTAGATAGACGTGCTACAAATTTTGACGAAGTAAATAACGCCCCACTGCAGGTCTAAAATTGGTTCACTGCTAACAATCTAGTATTAAATAGAAAAAAAAACGAAGTGCATCAAATTTTCTTTACCAAATGTCAAAAGTAGTGATTGTGAGATTATATTGAATGAAGAGAAACTAGAATTCGTCGATAAAACTGTTTTCCTGGGGATCACGCTCGACTTAAGGATACAGTGGGGTCCTCACTTAACATCTCTTGCAGGACGGCTAAGTTCATACCGCGAGGCTAGTCTATTTTACTTACTTTCATAGCATCATGTCTTACGGTATTTTACTAAAGGGACGGGCTGCAGACATGGAGTCTATTTTTATTCTGCAGAAAAGAGCTATCAGAGCCATTTATAATCTCCGCAGGCGCGATTCTTTAAGGGAACTGTTTAAGGATATTAACATCATGACGGTACCTTGTCAATATATCTATGAAAACATCATGCACGTAAGAAAAAAGAACATCTTTTTAGTAAAAGAGGTGATAGACATAATTATTGTACTAGAAATAGGGACCTATTAGTTCAACCAGGTTTCAGACTGGCTAAAGTAGATATAATAAACTTCCTTCCCACATAATTCAACTGAATGAAACGAAATTAAAAACTTGTATAAAACGCACACTATGCAGGCAGGCATATTATAAGTTGGAGGATTACATCGCTGATAAAAATGCTTGACTTAATGCTGGTCCTGCTCCTCAACCACAACTAACTAATGAATATTTGAAAATACTGTTGGAGCTGCTGAAGATTGTAAGACCATCTCTTTGCATTGTATAAACTCAACCTCCTTTGTATTATATAATTGCATAGCAACGGTGTGAGTACTATGTACTGCAGAGCTACCATTTACCGGGTAATATGTCTTTGATTGACTTGAATGTACCCTGGCGGCTGGGAATATGTCATGCTCACTCAGATGTCTCGCTGATGGTGGCGCGTGTGTTGGATCATTTAGCTCCCTTCAAAATGGTTGAGCTGAATGGTGCTGAGACATGCGTCATGTTCGTGAACGGGCGCCGTCAGTTGTGACGGTGTTATTTCTTAGCTGCCACGGCTTATTTTAATTGTTGAATTGTTTTTTATTTTTATTTTATAATTGCGGACGCTTTTAACGTGCTTTCTACATTTTTTTTTTAATCAATTTTTTTATTTAAAGGAGAGTCCGTGGAGTTTCTTGCCCGTTCTCCATAGGTACAGTCACGGACTTTGATTGATGAGCCACCTGGCACTGTTCGTATTTTAGCCGTGTAATGCAAATCGGGTTTATTCGGTTCCCGACACGCAAAGTCATATTATGTCTTCGTATTAGAAGAAGAAAATTATATTTCATATTTTTACCGGTTGGCTAACCTGAGCCAGAACTACAAACTTGACAGCAGAGTGACTACTCAAAGTCAACCAATTGCAGGTCTAGCAACAGTAACCTAGCAACGATAAACAATTGTTGCTAGGTTACTGTTGCGATAGTAACGTTGGCGTACGGAGAAATTCTCTGACACCGATATTTCAACTGTCACTGTCTTCAGTTAAGTTTTCAGAATTATTGATTTAATGAGCTATGATTCAAAGGAGGTCAGTATCAAATAGATTGGATAAACTTAATGCAACATTGTATTTATTTTTATCATTAAGAACTTATTAGTCAACCTCTATGGATAAGACTATTTCCGATTAAAAGTAATTTATTTGTCATCTTGATATTTCAACTGTCACTGTCTTCAGTTATGTTTTCATAATTATCGAGTTAATGAGCTATGATTCAAAGGAGGTCGGTATCAAATAGATTGGATAAACTTAATGCAACATTGTATTTATTTTTATCATTAAGAACTTATTAGTCAACCTCTATGGATAAGACTATTTCCGATTAAAAGTAATTTATTTGTCATCTTGATATTTCAACTGTCACTGTCTTCAGTTATGTTTTCATAATTATCGAGTTAATGAGCTGATTCAAAGGAGGTCGGTATCAAATAGATTGGATAAACTTAATACAACATTGTATTTATTTTTATCATTGAGAACTTATTAGTCAACCTCTATGGATATTAAAAGTAATTTATTTGTCATCTTGTTTACGAGCTTGCGATTTGAGTTCGTGTTTAATCGTGTAATCTCGTGAATGTATGAAAGTAAACAAGATGACAAATAAATTACTTTTAATCGGAAATATCCATAGAGGTTGACTAATAAAGTCAACCTCTATGGATATTTCCTATTAAAAATAATTTATTTGTGATCTTGTTTACGAGCTTGCGATTAGAGTTCGTGTTTAATCGTGTAATCTCGTGAATGTATGAAACTGCAAAATTGAAAAGTTTGAAGGTGGCTCATCAATTAAAGTCCGTGACTGTACCTACTACGCTTTGGAATGGGCAACTAGCTTCATATTTCTGACTGACCGACTCCTTGACAATTCAAAAGTGCCTGTAAATGGTTTAATTGAAATAAATGCTTTGAGTTTGAGTTGAGTAAGGTTCTGCTTATTCGATAGTTACTTTCCAAGTTTACTTGGAAATTCTGCTTATTCGATAGTTATTCGAGTAGGTAAAATAATATGTGGATGTGTCATTCATATTCACGTTAAATGTTAAACTTTATTAATTAAAATATACAAATCTTTTCTCTTTATAATATTAGTGTAGTAGCTATCATCCATAATACAGGCTACTTAACCACATCTGTACTACGTGTATAGATGTTTTAAATTAAAACAACTCAAACTACTCCGTAAACTTATAAATTGAATCCTTACTGCAGTCATTAAATGTTCCTTATGTTATTCCAAAGTATCTTAATATAATGCTAAGTTATGCTTAAAGTTATAATTCATTTTAGAGTAGGTACCTGAAACTTAATTTTATAGAACACTATTTTTTATGTATTCACTTCACGTACCTACATTATGTTACTTACGTAATAACTTTATATAAACTCGCTTTCGAAGTTAATACAGGTTTTTTTTTGTGTTTTCTATAATAAATTGTACGTAAGTACGTACGTAGGTGGCACATTTCGTCTAGTGGAATTTCAATAGTGTTCGTGAAACCTGTCTGAAGAATTATGGTTTTAGTAAAAAGGAAGCGTTTCAATAGGTGTATCAAGTTTATAGAAATGTAATCTGGCTCTGACCTTGTTCTGTCGCCGTATAGTACAAGATTAAACCAAGATAGGTCAGGCTAACACGTGTTGCCTCTTTTGGAAATGTGAAAGTACTTGTAATATTTACTTTTTTTTGGTAAACTGCTAATCTTTAATTTAACTATTCAATTAAATCTTCCATAAACAACATCTCGTTCTTGTATTTCGAAGATCTTTTATTTACAGGAGAATTTATTCACAAAGATAGTTGAGATTAAATAAGTAATTTAAGCTGGTTAAGTAAGCAGAATTCAATTTCAAATAGAATTGGTGCTTATTTGTAGTTCAGACAGTTCGATTTGATATTCGAAGCAAACCGTAAAGAAAAAAATTCGAATTGCTTTTTCTTAATCAACATCACATTTAAATGTAGCGTGTAATTATTACGTAATTATCTTAGTAATACGTGCATCGCAGTGTTCGAATTAATTACGAAACTCTATTAAATTGTACCGAGACACGTTGTTTACTAATTCATTAAGCTAAGGGTTCTGAGAAACCGTAACACTGTAAAATAACTTGTTTTGTGTTTACATTGAAACTCGTGGCCTCATTTATTACGACATTAACTTTCACTTGTTTCATTGGGAAATCGAAAACATGTTTGTTAGATTTTAGGATGAAAATATTTTTGTGAGAAAATTTACTTTTTAGTCGTAAACATAACGTTTTCAATAATTATGTTGATTTGAATAGGAAATTAGTCGGAATAACAAAATGCTCCAATAAAATATTTAAAAAAAAACTTAGGGACGAAACAAAAATACTGGACGATGGCGCGTTTCTTAAATAAAAAGAATAATTAAGCAAATTGGTGGAAACATTAATCTTACCCAAGCAACAGGCGGCTGGGAAAAAAGAAAAGTAAATAGAAGCAACAAGTGGATAAAAATCACTGAACCTTGAACCTTTCAATATAATAACTCAAGGCAATATGAACCCATTATAGTAACACTATATCATAAAACATTCAATACAATCTCTTACATACGTCAACAGGGCGGAGAAAGAAAATGTTTATCACCCCTTTCGTGTCGTGCATACAATCGTGAGTCATGACGTCATATGTCTGGTCGGCAACTCGTGTTTTACGAGCCATATCGAAAGTTTATAGGTTTATTGCTAATGTCATGTCAGAGGCATTATGTTAAGTGCTTGTTGTTTAGGTTTATTCCTAGTTTAAGAAATGTTGTTAATGATTTTATCTACACCCATGCTATAAATCCTCTATAAAAGTTTCTGAAACAGTTAGCTTATTGCTAACATTAAAACAACCAGTGTCATAATAACCATAATATCATCCAAGCGGGTGTTATAATGTTGTACTGAATTTCATAATGCAACTCATTTAAAAAAAGAACATTGTCATTCACGAGCGTTTCACTAACAAAGTACCGTAATTTAAAAACAGAATATTCACGTCGTACCGCGCCATTTTTGTTCGATATTGGTATTGCAAAGAAACTTTTATAGAAGATTCATATCATGGGTGTAGATAAAATCTTGTATGCAACTGTTAATAATTAGGTATTAAAACACTCATGTGATACTATTATCGTGTAACTCACATTCGTGTTTTAATACCCCTTATTTTTTTTATTTTTTTTTTCTTGCAGTATTTAATTCAATTTCCAAGATTTACATAATTTAAAAACTAACAAAGACTTATAATATCTGTAATAATAATTATGTACAAGTATAGACTTATTATATACCAATTGCATAAATAACTATTATCTTAATTGACAAGCGACGAAATTCAATATTAGTTTTAGTGAGGACTTTGTCATAGTAACTGACGTTTATATTAATGGTCTCAATTCCAACAATAAAATATCAATATTTTCTGTACATTTTTATGGGCTGATATCTTATAGAAAATAATGAGTCATCCAAAAGGTAGGTAGGTATATTTTCTATAAAGCTTCGGTCAATTTAGTACAAAATAATAAGACTTATCTTTTTGCTACTGAGAAGAAAATACTTTATTTCCTCAGCTTTCGTTCGTTATTTTATACATTTTGGTACCTACTCCTGTACATTAAATACCACGAGTATTAATGATTTAATAAAAATGTAAGCTTTTTGTTACTACCCTTGGTTCTGTAATTAAATAAACTGAGTACTCTTAATGATAACGATACTTGTTTATATAAAGGAAACAACAGCCCCGGATCTAGGGGGGGGCAAGCCGGGGTCTATGCCCCGGGCGGCAAGTTCAGAGGGCGGCAAAATTCACACTTTACAGACCAATGGACAACTATCATCATTTACTTAACTTTGACCACAGAATAAATAGTAGTACAAGTATAGAAATTTCACTCTTGTTTTACTGTGGCCATCGCAACTCGACCGATACCTAGGGGCTTAGGTACACACGGCTACACATCAAGCTATACATTTCCAGTATAAGCTGCCCTCACATTGTACGAAAATCCTACACAATGCGAGATCAGCATAAACTGGAAATGTATAGCTTGATGTGTAGCCGTGTGTACTCTACGCTTCCTACTACATCCGCAAGCTATAAGCGAAGTTTTAGCAAACTAAAACTAATTATAAATTATTTGCGATCTTCTATGAGGCAGGAATGCTTATCGAGTCTTTGCAATAGCGATAGAAAATCGAATTGAACAAGAGCAAAATTATGACAAAGCCATAGATTTATTTGCAGAACAAAAAGCTCGAATAGTAAAATTGTAATTTCAATTCAATTCACAAATGCAATTTTTGATTTGATTAGTATTGACTGTAGGAGGTACACATTCATGTCTATACAGGGTCTAAGGGTAAACACCGTTGCCACTCAAACCATGGGGAGTTGGCTTAAATATAATAAAATATAAGTAAAAATCTTTTTAAAAACAAGCTTTAATGAACTAAAAAGTACTAAATAAAACTTACGTAAACAATAGAACTATAATATTTTCTTAAAAACTTGAGGCTCATCTTCAAGTTTAGTGTAAGAAGGACATTTACGCCTCAAGTTTTTAAGAAAATATTATAGTTCTATTGTTTACGTAAGTTTTATTGAGTACTTTTTAGTTAATTATAGCTTGGTTTTAAAAAGATTTTTACTTATATTTTATTTTCTACTTTTTAGCATTAGGATTTGTTTAAATATCTGGTCTATCATCTTCACAAATCCAACGAATTAGGTTTTCCCATGGCTTCCTTCTAGCTCCATCATCAGGCCCTGAACACCACCTAGTGTCAAATTACTTGTTAATACAACATGACCAATGAGTCCAAACACGCATATCTTGTTTGATTGAGGTTATCTCATGTCCACCTTCCGGCTCCATCATTAAGCCCTGAACACCACCTAGTGTCAAAGCACTTGTCAATACATAACCATCGAGTCCAAACACGTTGGTGCCATCTGGTTTGATTGAGGAGTTCCCATGGCCACCTTGCGGCTCCATCATCAGGCCCAGAACACCACCTAGTGTCAAAGCGCTTGTTAATACATGACCAATGAGTCCAAACACGATGGTGCTGTCTTGTTTGATTGAGGAGTTCTCATGGCCACCTTCCGGCTCCATCATCAGGCCCTGAACACCACCTAGTTTCAAAGCACTTGTCAATACATAACCATCGAGTCCAAACACGATGGTGCCATCTGGTTTGATTGAGGAGTTCCCATGGCCACCTTGCGGCTCCATCATCAGGCCCAGAACACCACCTAGTGTCAAAGCACTTATCAATACATAACTAATGAGTCCAAACACAATGGTGCTATCTTGTTTGATTGGGGTTTTCCCATGGCCTCCTTCTAGCTCCATCATCAGGCCCTGAACACCACCTAGTGTCAAATTACTTGTTAATACAACATGACCAATGAGTCCAAACACGATGGTGCTATCTTGTTTGATTGAGGAGTTCCCATGGCCACCTTGCGGCTCCATCATCAGGCCCAGAACACCACCTAGTGTCAAAGCGCTTGTTAATACATGACCAAAGAGTCCAAACACGAAGGTGCTATCTTGTTTGATTGAGGTTATCTCATGGCCACCCTCCGGCTCCATAATTAAGCCCTGAACACCATCTAGTGTCAAAGCACTTGTCAATACATAACCATCGAGTCCAAAAATGTTGGTGCCATCTGGTTTGATTGAGGAGTTCCTATGGCCAACTTCCGACTCCATCATCAGACCAGCTCCATGGTATCATTTTTTCAAAATGTCTCGGTAGTTGTTTACGTATGCCAAGTTTCAGCTCAATCAGATGCCAGGAAGTGCTTGAAAAATTGATGACAAAAGGAGTAACCGGAAAGACATACGAACAGAGCAAGCAAATATAAAGCTTGTAAAAAAAAAAATGACCGAGTAACAACAAAAAAAAAGTTATTTTCATTAAACGACACCGTGCTCGCTAGCGAAATAGCTGAATGACTGAGGGAGGGGTCGCGCTCGCAGCCGGTCAGGTCACGTCCCACGCCCCCCACCCGTTTTGAGACGCAAGTTCGTTACCTTAGAGCATAGGGTGAAAGGGTAATAGTATAAAAATAGTCTTGTGATAAAACGTAATTAAAATAAAAAAGTTGTAATTTTCCATTGATTTTACGTTCTATAAATGACACCAACCACTGGTTTCAAGGATAACGATGTTTACCCTAACACCCTGTTTATCTGTAAATAAATAGGCTTAAATAAATTATAAAGATAGGTAAAAATAAATATAAGTGGGCGGGGGCGGCATTTTATCAGATTTTGCCCCGCCTAAAAAAAAATGAAGATCCGGGGCTGGGAAACAATGTTCTGACTTTGTTTATTTGATAGGATAGGATAATAATATATTTGTATTTCAGTTTAAAATAATATTTCATGTTCTCTTTATTTCGTTATTCTTTTGTAACATGTTGCGTAAAAATCGACTAGGTATATATGTAGCATCTGTGATGTGTAGCATAAGTGAATCTAGAAATAACAAGGCACCCAGTGTGAGGTTTTTAACAATGTTTCGTACTAACCAATTTTCTGAAAACCAAAAGCCATTGCTGCACTAGCCCACTTCCCCACTAGGCGTAACAGGGACCGGACACAAACATGTGCTTTAATCCGAACCGGTATTTCACGAACCGGTTTATCTCTAAAGCTTCTGACTTTGTTAACGTCCACCTAACGTGAAACGAGTTACGTAGACAGTGGCTATCACAGAGTAGATTTACTATAAGGGCAGTGGCTATGCCGTAGGCGTTCTGAGCCTAGACAAGTGACAATCACTTCGAAAGCATTTCATATTTCTACTACGATTTTCAACAAAATTGACATAAGCTTTTCGATAGCTTATGTTAGTCCCATACATTTTTGCCTTTTCCATCATCGTTATCGCTGATAGAATCTTACTTTTTCTAGGGCCTCAGAACAGTGTAGTGTTTGAGCTAAAAGTCCGCCTACTCCGCTACCAAGTAGTGAAAACCTCGTGCAGACTGGCGCGACGCGACACCGGTCATTGTTATGCTGTGAAGTATTCTTAGAAATTGTTTTGTTATAGTCGCACCCGCCGGTCTGTGCGAGGCTTTAATAGTTTTTTTTTATTTCAAGACCGTACCGTTGGTGGCGTAACCTCGTAGGCAGTATTTTAGAAAATGTGGGCAAATGAGATAAATGTTCATTCTTTTTTTGTAACTGAAAAATAAGTTGCTCAACCGAATCCGTCGTTTTGAAAAAGTAATTTTGAGGCATTAATCTGGAGATATAAGTCTTATAAATTGCCTAATGAACAGTGTCTTTTCAGAAAACTACATTTTTCGCTACGTCAATTTGCAAAAGTATGTAGGTACTGTGACTATTTGCCTGTATTATTCACAAAGACTATTTAATTCTATTTCAAAATGCCTTATTGATCTAGTGATCGCAAGCGCTACTGCTGAGCATGGGGTTCTGGGTTTGTTTCCCAGGTCGGGCATACTGTCATTGGGTTTTTTATCAAGAATTTCTCAGTAGTACCCCGGAGTCTGGATTTGTGCCCGGTTGATAGCAATAGGCTCGCCCTCTATTACATGGGACTTAAACATCACTGGTGAAATATGGGTGTACTATAGGTACACCTCTGCCTAAACCTTCGGGGATTACAGGCGTGATGTTATGTTACTATTTAATTCTAAATGCTTGTGAAACATACAGCCAAATAAGGTACCTTGTCTTAACTAATAACACACGTGTTAGAAACAGAACTGAATTTTTCGCATAATTTAGGACATTGTTATGGCAGAATGTTCAAGAATTAATGTTACGTCAAAATTATTTTGTAGGTACCAAGGCGATTCATATGAATGGATAATACACTCCTTTCCAAAAAAAACGGGCACCTTAACAGTCATTGGCTTTTGTATGGATAATATTAATATTTTTACTATGTCATTAGCATAAATGACTAGTAATTTTTTATAAGAATATAGTTTTTTGGCTACACTCCTCTTCCAGCAGCGCTATAATTTTACTAGCTCTTATTGCTTTTTCTGCCATTACAATCAGACACAAAGATATCACTTTTAAGTCACAATAAGGCTGGATATGCGAATATGCGACAAACATAAATGATTCTAATAAAAATAACGAGAAGTTAGCTTTAGTTGCCAGGATAACCTTCTAACCGCAAACCTGTAAAATGTTAGTAAAAGTCACAAACGGAAAACGGGATTATTCATGTTTTTAAACAAAAGTTTTGTATTTGGAATTCACTTTTTTTCTATTAAGTGCCAGTAAAATAATTTGGCTATTAAAACTTCCTTACAACTAAATGATTACCAATAATGTACCAAAATCAAAACCGCCCGTTTTTTTTTGCAAAGGGGTGTATTTAGCGGTTTTCTGTAGCAGTATTTACACAGGATTTTTTTTCAATGATCATTGAAAAAAAAAACGAGCGAGGCTTACAACTGCAGTCGCATGTCATGTGTAACATCTGACATTCTCGTCACACTCACTGTTGGCTGACAGTACCAACCTCTCGGAAAATGTGTTGGTACCATCTGATGGCCAACTATAGTAGCGCGCGCGCTCATAGATCAAATCAAATAGTGCGTGTTTCTCCTGCTTCCTGTTACACACTTCCGTCCCTATTCACGAAATAACTCCCACAGACTGCAGGAAAGCGAGAGAAAAGATGTTACTAATCAAAAATCTATTAATAACGAATAGCTACATATCTAATTACTGTAGTTCGGTTTGAATAAAATTGAATTGTACAATATTGTAGACATGTGCCTAGGTAGCTGGTTGTTCGGAAATTCAAAGTTAGTTTGTACGGAAAACTGAATGAGAAAATTTCAATCTAGATACGATATAACAGAAGAAAATCCCGTGAATTTAATGAATTATTCCATGAATCGAGTAATAGATAGCGAGTTTTTATCGATACAACCCACTTTCTCACACAATCTCGGTTCTTCATCATATGGATAATATTGACGTGACATTAAAGAATCTTTAGATCTTTTGATAGATGTTAATGTAGTATTTTCGTTTCATTGGCTTTGTGGTAGGATATACTTCAATGCAGACATGTGTCATTTCTTTCACTTAAAGTATAGTCTGATATCATTGATTCTGAATAAAAAAGTTTCAGGTTTGAACTATAAATATAATAAGTAGAAATTTCGCTGCAGATTTGATTGAAATTCAAATTCAGTACTAAAAGCTAAAAGCTTTCCAGAACTAATTAGAAAATTGTTACCTGAAAGACATCAGCCTTGATTTAAAATTGTTTGCACGAAATTACCATCTTTACCTACTCAACTAATGAACGGAAATGTTAAAAACAGGAAAACTGTAACAAAAGTTTGTAGGTACCTATTACACCATCAAGTTTTACTAAAAGTGGTTATCGAAAAACAAATTACGATCACGTTTCATCGGTCCTTATTCAAACTAGGGGTGTCGGTTTCACAAAACGTGTCTTTCGTGTTACATAAACTAGTTTGCTATCTCAATTTTCAATAGAAAATAACTAAGCTTCTATTCAATTAAGTTTTGTCTCATAACAGGTTCTCTCTTGGCAATGTTCGTCGCTCTTTTGTTAGACAGCGGTACATCATCTACATTGTTTAAATATTAGGCACTTATTGTATATTAATGGGCTAAGATTCGGTAGGGATGGTTTGTCTAGTTAACTTAGTAACTACGTAACAATGCTGTAGTTTCCAGGCTATTTCTAAACAATGTCTAACATAATGAGCTATTCTGACTTCAATACCTACTCGACCTAAATGTATGGGACGGCTGATTATTTTTTCGCGATTACGATGTGGATCCTATGGAGAAAGTTGTTCACTTTGATGGTCTGTACCACACCCTTAAATATGACCACATCTTTCTAATACACGCTGTATAAGGAGGTAAATATTAGACACGTTGCAGTATCCGACCGCCGTAAATAGATAGAGGGCATATCAAGTTAAAGTAAAAGTTCGACATTGTAGAGCGTTTTCTCTGTTCAGCTACGGTCTCATAACAGCTGCTGTGTGGTATAGTTTGACCAAGATCGCTGTACCCTGCCTTAGGAACGCAGGGAGGCGGGGGGCGAGACGCCGTGAGCGTTGGCGAATGAGTGGCCTGCACTACCTAAGGCGCGGTACAGCGGTTTCTGTCAAACTATAGCCACCGCAGTCTAGGAAACCCTAGCTTCTGTAAAAATTTGGCACTGTAGAGCGTTTTCTCTGTGACTCATACTTGTGTGGCGGTCTCTTCATAAAACTCTATTTTTCACCCTTATAACTAAGCTAAATAAGGTTTGGAGTGGGTTCATTTCAATAACGCAAAAGTTCAAACTCAATAGGTACCTTCCGCTCATCAGTCCGATATTTAGCATTTGGTCAAAATGTCAACAGGCCATTGTGGTTTGTGAAGTAAAACCCACGCAAAAACATTAATTCAACTGGTTATTCGAACTTTCCTTTTAACTTAGATATATATATAGGTACAAGTAAATAACTTTGATGAAAATATTATTGAACACGAGAAACCATTCTTCTGCTAAAAAAGTTTAGGTTGTTGTTTTCTTAAATAAACATTTAGGGTTAGAAATAACCATAATTATCTTCAAGTTGGCTCCTAAAATAAATAAGTTGGTACTTATCAAACCTTGGAGTTCAAAGACGCTTTAGAAACAATATGACCTTTGGGTAAATTGTTGCTCCGTCAAACTCAACAACAATAATGGAAAATTAAATGTTATTGATGTTCTATTGTTGTTCACAAGCATCTGAGCAAGTTGAGGTATTTAAACTTTGCCGGTGTTATAAATAGCTTGGCAGCAAGGTTTATATTGTTTGTGATTTTTAACTTTATCTATTGGAAACTCTCCTAATGCAGAAAAGTTATTCGTTCATTAAATCAAAAATTATTCAATCATTCGTTGTAGAAAAATTAAAAAAAACAATTGTGACTAATCGGACTTTAATTGATGAGCCACCTGGTACTGTTCGCATTTTAGCCGTGTAATGCAAATCGGGTTTATTCGGTTCCCGACACGCAAAGTCATATGTCTTCGAATTAGAAGAAGAAAATTATATTTCATATCTTTACCGGTTGGCTAACCTGAGAGTAGAACTACAAACTTGACAGCAGTGACTACTCAAAGTCAACCAATTGCAGGTCTAGCAACAGTAACCTAGCAACGATAAACAATTGTTGCTAGGTTACTGTTGCATAGTAACGTTAGCGTACGGAGAAATTCTCTGACATCGATATTTCAACTGTCACTGTCTTCAGATAAGTTTTCAGAATTATTGAGATAATATAATGAGCTATGATTCAAAGGAGGTCAGTATCAAATAGATTGGATAAACTTAATGCAACATTGTATTTATTTTTATCATTAAGAACTTATTAGTCAACCTCTATGGATAAGACTATTTCCGATTAAAAGTAATTTATTTGTCAGCTTGATATTTCAACTGTCACTGTCTTCAGTTAAGTTTTCAGAATTATTGAGTTAATGAGCTATGATTCAAAGGAGGTCAGTATCAAATAGATTGGATAAACTTAATGCAACATTGTATTTATTTTTATCATTAAGAACTTATTAGTCAACCTCTATGGATAAGACTATTTCCGATTAAAAGTAATTTATTTGTCATCTTGATATTTCAACTGTCACTGTCTTCAGTTATGTTTTCATAATTACAGAGTTAATGAGCTATGATTCAAAGGAGGTCGGTATCAAATAGATTGGATAAACTTAATGCAACATTGTATTTATTTTTATCATTGAGAAGTATTAGTCAAAGTATTAGTCAACCTCTATGGATATTTCCGAAAAAAAGTAATTTATTTGTCATCTTGTTTACGAGCTTGCGATTTGAGTTCGTGTTTAATCGTGTAATCTCGTGAATGTATGAAACTGCAAAATTGAAAAGTTTGAAGGTGGCTCATCAATTAAAGTCCGTGACTGTACCTACATGGACATTACGAAATTTACACCTTCGCATAAGCGAAGCTTCAAACTTCTGCTCAACAATGCTAGAATACCTATCCATATTACAAGAACAAGTTTGAGAAACAAGTTTGACGTAATGTTACGACATGACAGAATCATGTCATGACATTACATCGAACTTGTTTTCCTAGGCCAGAGCTTTATTGTAAGTGGATTCATTATATTTCTTAATTAATTGTTTCAGTTTCAATTCTGTACATAATACTTACTACGAACTATAAAATAACAAAAATAAATATATATCTATGCACAAGTTTTATAATTATCTCGTATTTTGTGTATTTTGCTAACATTGCTAGATATGTCAACAAACCACCGCTTGGCTCCACAAAACCACCTATTTTTTCAAACACACATTTGTTCGTACCGCCACGATACCGCGGTCAGCGACAGTGGTATGCAAACAGCGCAGCGTTAGTTTCACGGCACTTTTAGTGAGCATTAGAGATTCCTGACATTGCGTTGGTGGGACGGAAAATGACCTAGCTTATTCAAAAGGGCTATTCCTAAACTGTCAAAGTTTCAAGTTTCTGCTTCAGGCGACTGTAACAATTGAAAATTCCCTGTTCCTGATGTGAAATTTTCGAAAAATGAAACTCCAATCATACGTTCTATTTGTCTTTGTCAATAAAGTTCTCTCGCGTACTTACTAAAGTCGTTATTTTTTTACCAACATCAAATAATCTTCACTTTAAACTTATACCTATATATAATGATCTCATAACAATTCACTCTACATATAAAATGAAGTTGCTATAAAACGCGTGTTTACGACTGACGTGTCAAGCTATACAAACTCGTGTAGTTGAGAATGCATCACATTACACGTTCACAATAAACATCGTCAGATTATGGCATACCTACCAACTCTATGTTCGGCGATGAATATGCAGCACTCGAACAGGAACGATTCGAGTGTAGCTGCTGTCATTACAGAATGTTTATGAAAATCGAGTTTCATACTAGCGAGCCGTTGTAAATGTACTAGAGAACTATTGAAGCCATGGTTATATGCATCTAAACCTTGTTGTGTTGAGTTCATCCGAATCGCAATTGATCGAGCCTTAACTGTTATCGACATTTGATGTTAAAACCAATTTTTTTTTGTAACTTTAAATAATATAATAGAAATATTTTCCTTTGATATAAAATATTTCATTTCTACGTTTGCTTGACACATTTTTCTGTCCATTGCCCCAACACAAATTCGATTGCGTGGGCGAGTGATAGCATGGTCGGTCCATTGAGTCGTGATTGGGCCACACTGATACAATATCCATACCTCTGGGAACACATCAATTGGAATAACCAATAACATCTGTTTTGGTCATGACCTTTGAACTTCCATCGGCATCGGTCTTTTGCGTCATGCATGATTAGTTTGGAGGTTTTCCAGTTGTGGTTTCGTCGGGAGTGACTTTTTGTGCGAAATAGTCGCAAATTCACGATACGAGAGCAAAAAGCACAGTACACAAAAGGGATGAGTTTCGTTCCCACTTTTTTGCGCATCCGCGGTAGGATCACTTACGCATCTATATGATAATTCTTTAGTGGTTTATTTGCACTTAAAAAATGGTGTGTTACGTTGCAATCAGGTGTTCTTCAACACATTTTTTCCATCATTTTACCCACAAAGAGAGGGGCTCCTTGCCGGAGGTTTCCCAAATAAGTATTACTGAGTATCTTGAAGTCTCTAGTGACAATTGGTTTCTCAATAAACACTTGTGCGTGGACCCCATTATCGCTAACCATCAGATGAGATTAATCAGGTAGTGGGTCAAACTTGAGGATAACAACTATAAACAATGGTCTAGGTAGGTACTGTAAGGTTATATGCAATAAGCAACCTACATTTGTACTGGCTGTTAAGAAAGGCTTGATTCGAATGTTCTAGCAGTTTGTATTTTAGAATAGGAAGGATGAGGGTGACAGCGCAAGGCTGGCTTACGGGCTAGATTATTATAAAATGTATCTTTGATTTCTGGAGTTATTATAATTAAACTATCAAGAAGTGTTTTATTCGATCCGGTACTGGAGACTCTATCGAAGTCTACAGAATTTTATTACAAAAAAATATACTCACGATTTAATTCTCCTAACATCGCTAATTTCATTTCGTCCATCCATTGTGTGTTCCATTTTCATTTCTTCCAACTACAATTACCGTCACAAGTCCCGACAAGAGACTACGTAGCCGACAGGTAATACAGTTAAGACTTAATCCATATGCTAACTGAGGAAATTCCTAGTCCGATATTCCTTTTGTGCGCAATTTCCTGGCAGTTCTAATTTCATTTTCATTTAGCTAGGTACGTGAACGGTTGGACCATGTCATAACGGTTTCTACTATTCTACATAGAGAAGACGTGTCTTGATTGGCTTAAAATGTATTTTACGATGTCCCATAGGCACGAGGTTGTAGGATCAAATCCGGGCAAGTACCAATGTGTCTTTTTAAATGTATAATTATGTCCTTTTCGAGTGTATCTTTAATATTACTGACATCGGTGAAGGAAAACATCGTGAGGAAACCTGCACTCATAGTTATATAACTCTGAAATCACCAACCCGAGAAGAGGCCTTTGCCCTACAATAGTGGAACAGTAATATTAGTAGTATTATTATGTAGTTTTCTGTGGAGAAGAATAGGCAAAAAGACAATCTTTGTATTCTAACTTTGAACCGTATCGTATCACGAAATCGGAGATAGATGAGCCCAAATTAGTTTACTAGTAGAACAACAAAACTCGCACAAACCACAAGTTTAATTACCGGAATACTAATTGTATTTATCACCGCGTGCCGGCTAAGGGCTGACGGGAACACGGCCTAGTAGTGAAATATTCCGTCCTTGGCCGGGATTTATACAAAATACGCCGCAGACAGAGTGACTTGACAAGACTCTTTATTCAGTATGCGGCGATCGTTAGAGACTGGAATACTAAAGATGCTATTTTTATTTCGTACTTTTTGTGATATTTTTGTTGTGAGAGAGTAGGTTTTTATGTAAAATCTGTCGGCTTAGGACATGACAAGAACACAACGCATTTTGCTAACGAAATGGTTAGGTATAACAAAACATGAAGCAGCACAACAATGACGCAGTTCAAAGTGTTCAAAATCAACCGATAGAAAAACCTGCAAAACATGTTTATCACATACACAATAACTGGGTACTAAAATAAATGTTTCGGTGTTCCACCTTTTTACCATAAAACCAAACAGGAAAATAGAACGATATCATTAGGTCAACTTCGTACGATTGGAGCAGAGATGAAGCGAATAAGGGTGGTTCACAACGATTGTAAAGACCTGTTGATCGGACTCATAAATGTTCTCCATTGAGAAACTGGCGATATCTGGCACGTGTAAAATGAGATACGTGGTATATAAACCGCGTGTCACATTTTTATAAGGAAAGTCTCGAAATGGTTTACGATTTTTAAGACAGTCTGTACCTACCTAATATTGCTTGAGTAAATTGTATGTGTATTGCCCATAGTTCTAATACACACTCTGAGTGTGAACATTCCAAGTGTCTACCTATTACTAACTGTTCAAAAGATACAGCCCTGGGATAGACATATTATCGGATGGACATCGGAGCCTTAGTAATAGGGTCCCGTTGACATCCTTTGGGTGCGGTCCCTTGAAAATGCACTTTGTTACTAAATTAATGTATATTTTTAAATGTAGCTATATTTTTAATTATTCTTTACTGCATAACAATGTTGTGACAACACTCACTTTATATGCTCTGACAACTTTCGTTACTTTGCTTCGCTTTTAGCTTTACTTCATTTCGTTCGTAATTTTTTTTACAAAAAGTATCTGTTTAATTTAAACTCGAACATTGTGATTGAATAAAATACAGATTTTCTTTTTAACGGTAAAACGGGTTTTTTTTTGAGCTGACTAAATGAAACCCCAAAACTTTCGGGAAAAAGTCTCAATGACGGAATACTTTATAATATTAAAAGTGGGTGACTGCCTCGTTGGTCTAGTGATCGTAAGTGAGACCTCGAGACAGGTTCGATTCCCGGGTCGGACAAAGTTTTATTGGGTTTTCCATCTGGAATTTCTTAGTAGCAGCCCGAGACGGACAAATTTTAAATTTTAGAAAGTCTCTAAAAATCTGAAGATCCTTTAAAGCAGTCTTCATGAAAAGTGTATCAAACTTTCTAAGTGCCTAGGGTACCTGACCCACTTTTCCCTACATTCATAAATGAAATATAAAATACTGCAACAACGAGCGGCCGTCATTAGCGAACAACCTGTAATTAAGTCTAATAAATAGTTCACCTAACGAAGGCGCTATTATTAAAAGTTGAATAGGCGGCGCGGCGCTTTTTTTGTGGTCGTTGTAGAGTTGAATACTTTTTAATAGTTGCTTTGATTTATGTTGGCGTTTTTTATTAATAGGTGCTTAAAATATTCTACCTAGACTCGCAACAATCTAAGAAGTCCGTTATGACAGCTATAAAAATCCTTTGCTTGGCAATGAAAAAAAAAATTAGTTTCTATAATACTGATTCTCGAGACATATCGATTAAACATAGGTACTTAGGGCTGATTTTATCAAAGTCAGATATCTTTTATCCGTGGATTAAATTTGTCGTCTGACAGTTTTTGTATGGAAAAACTGTCAAAAATTCAAAATTTATTCGCAGGATAAGACTTACACTAACCGCCTTACTAATAAACGTTGTATAGCGCGTGTAAAGTTACACAACGCTTTGTTTTCTTCTTTCAAAAGTCAAATTACTTTTGAAAGAAGAAGACGTTGTGTAACTATACAGGCGCTATACAACGTTTATTAGTAAGGCGGTAGGTATAAAAGTTTGGTGAAATTCCTCCTTAGAGAGTTTGTAATCGACGACTTATCTACATTGCTTAAAACTGATTCTCAAGGCATATCGTTTTATTACAAGTACGAGAACGAAACGTCAAAACGGACTTCTTAGATTGTAGCGAGTGTAAAACATGTATTTGCAACATTTGATAGCTACTTGACTGCGCACAGTGGTCACGTGCTGACACTTATTCGGGGAGACCCCTGATTGTTTAGATGATGCAAGTCTTTTGTTGCTTCAAGTCTATTGAATGCCGCGGGCAAGAACCTTGCATCGTGTAAATGGGGCTTTACAGCTACTTCATTGTTCACTACACACTACATCATTACGATTGTGCTTCTGATTTCTTAATAATTTTTCACCAGTTTTTATATAATATTGTATAATAAAAAGTAGGTATACAGACCTACTTTTATTTCGTTTTTTTTGCGTTTTTGTAAAGAAATATTTTTTCACGTAAACTATTTTTCCACCAGTGCTTTGTAAAGAAGATACGCTGTGCGAGGTAACGAAGCTAAGCTGCGGAATGTATACGCAAATTAAAACAATTTTCTCTTTCTCTAAACTAAAGATTATTTTTTATTGGATAATTTTCATGTTTATACTTGGCTGTATGCGTTTACCTGTTCCTGTATTTTTAATTATGTTAGTTCCTACTTCCGACACTTGGTGTCGCCATGTTGGCTGATCCTCACATGTGTACGTTTGTATGAGAAAAATATTATAAATTCTTTTATTTAGTTTTATTCTGAACATTCTTTTAAATATTTTTAATATGAAAAACCTTCAATATAAGTTTTTTAGGGTTTTTCTTCTTTCTTTATTTTTCTTATCGTGGCAAACCGGCCTTAGACTTCCTCAGATTCGTCCTTCCTTACCTGCCATCCCAATATCCATTTTTTATTTCAACCTTCGAAAGGCAGAAATTAAAAACCTTTGAAATTTAATATTTACGTAATTGTCACGTTATTGCGTGCCTTTCACGCGGCACCGGGTGTTGGCTCGTTTACATAACTAGGTGTCGGTTATGTCAGCTTTGGACGAACAAACATTTGTTTTATGAAGCCAGATATGGGGAGATTATTCGGTTCTTTGTATACCTACGGATACTGCCAAAATGCTCGGAATATATTCATGTTATTGTGAGTGTTATAGACTGAAAACCAGTACGATTTTATGAAATCGGTGCCCGTTAACTTGATTCAGTTCGACAGTTAATCGGGCTTTGAAAAATACAAATATAATGCATCAAAATATAGAAAACGCAAAGCAATTAGATCTTTACTGGGAACCCAAAACATTAAATACATAATGACACTCAGCGAAGTTGTCTGTCTCTGGGGATTTATCATGGAATATTATTTTGTTTTGTTTCCTAGAAAATCAATAGATACTTTTTCGATAAACAATTAAAATTGACTATTTTGGAATAAACCACACAAATGTTTTGAAATTTCTCAGTAGCAGCCCAGAGTCTCGAATTTGTGCCTGATGGTGGTTATAGGCTCGCCCCCTATTACATGGGACTGAAACATAACTGGCGAAATGTGGGTGTACTATGATGGGTAGGTACATCTCTGCCTAACCCTTCACCTAATCACGCTTTGTTTCCCATGTTTGATTTTATGTTTTCAATATTTATAAAAAAAATAGTTAAGTTGTTTTTTTTTGTACAAAAAAATATATACTTTTACATTTTGTAATTCATTATCACTGGATTCACGATATAGACACTAATAGTAGGGATATATTAATTATTATAAATGCGGTAGTCAAAACACTCTGTTCTTAGGTATCTAGGTCACAGAAAACAAGCAGTAATGACCCACATTATAACAGTATGGAATCTTACTTCACACCGACAATATATTTTATCAAAGAAAATTCTTCTCGGAAAAATCTTCTAGAAGTTTGTCCGTACGTGCTCTTAATAAACATCTTTAAAATTGAATGGACAATTCTCTCTACGATTTTTCTTTTATATTGTGTTTTGCTCACACGCTACTTGCCTTTATCATGGAATTTCTTTATATTCTTGTTAAATAAATACATTGCATCTTGCTGGTGTTCGTTATAACTGATCTAAATAATATTAAGTAAGTCTTTTCAATCAGTGCTTTAACTATAGGTAGATGTCGTACCTACCGGTTATTATTCGGGTACTGCCGGTGATTTTAACAGACAACAGTTATTCTACAGGGTTTTAGGGTAAACACCGTTATCCTTGCAACCAGTGGTTTGGTTTCATTTATAGAACGTAAAATCTATGGAAAATTACAACTTTTTTTTTCTTTTTTTTAATTCTACATTTTACCACAAGAGACGCAAGTTCGTTGTCCTATGCGCTAGGGCAACGAACTTGCGTCTCAACACGGGCGGGGGGTACGGGATGTGAACTGACCGGCCGCGAGCGCGACCCCTCCCTCAGTCAGTCAGCTGTTTCACTAGAGAGCACGGTGTCGGATAGAAACTTTTTAAAATCTTTTAATGAAAATGACGTTTTTTTTTTGTTTGTGTTCGGTCATTTATTTTTATATTTAAGTCAACTACCCATGGTTTGAATGACAAGACTGTTTACCCTTACAGCCTGTATATGCGTTAAATGTATGGGGAAGCCTTGTTTGATGAAACTATTATTTCTAATTTAATTTTAAGTCTGTGATCCTGATAATTTGACATTTAATTTTAATTTCAATTCTGTGACCCTTATAATTTGTATCTACTCATTCGTTTATTTTAATTGCATTTGACGTTTTATTTTCATTTTAATTCTGTAAACCTTTATAATTTTTACCTATTTTAATTGCACCGACATTTTATTATATTGTAATCTGTATCTTGTATCTGTTGCAGTATTGTGAATATTAATTTTACCTATGGATTTTGTCTAAATTTTATTTATTTTATTTGTATAATTCGGGCTACTCCATCGTGTGCTTGTATAATTATTTGCCCTCCCAAACAGTAAAATAAATAAAGTCAAAGAACACAGAATTGAAAAATACGAAAGCAATAACGGCTGTTTTCCCACGCAAGTTTTCAACTAAAGGAAACAAATTCTTTCACGAGAAAATTTATCATACCCGCACTGTGAAAGTTTTATATTGACAGGCATATTTTGGAAGTTACACACAATATCTCTACATAATATACATAATATACTCTTCCAAAGATGTATGTCCATAATTCCCATCAATGTAAATACAGGGTGTAAAAATCCCATTACGCATTCTGTACATCAAACTAAGTACCATTGAGCAAAAAATTATGCTGGGATCTAGTTTTAAGTATGTGAAAAATCGTTTTTTATAGCAGTGCGCAATGTAACGCACGCAAAACATTGTGCTTAAGGGTGCAAACGGTACAAGCTCGGTTTTTTATTCTTGTTGTACAAGGGTTGTCGGGGTATTGACAGTTGAGTTTGAATAACATTTAAAACTTGTATTCGTCTTCAATACCTCAGTAACGAGAAGGTTTTTAGGTACGGTAGAGTACAAAAAAAAAACACAATTTGTCTGGAAGAACAAGTGACTCTCGGCTTCGTTAAGCGTGTTTTTTTTACGCCCTGTAAAGCAATATAATATTAATAAGTATATTTAGATATAACTTTATCACAACTGTATTCAACTATGCACTGCATAGTTCGTTGCACTGGATAAGTACGTTTGACCAGTTTGAAGTGGGACCACACCGCTAACGCCACTTAACAACACAATGGAATGAGGCTCGACTCCATGCGAGCACTTACTGACGTCTACAGGACTCGCTCCATCAAGCTCGATTTGTTTGAAGAACTATTGCGAGTGATGACACATTCTAGCGTGTAGTCGTGAACGTCTTCGGAAAATTCATATGGGTATTTCACATTATATTCTTTCCATAGTAGTGTACTAATCCTCCATAATAAGAGGGCGAACCTTTAGGGTGCCTAGAGCTGATGGTAGACCCAGCTGTCAGAAAATGATATCACGCTGCTATCCATCTTCTGGGTCAAAACAATTTGAGCCGAAACAAGATAATAGGGAATTCTAGCGATGTTAGGAGATTTATGAACCTTATGAGTCCTGTGAGGCTTATAAGTCTCCTCCTATATCATTAAAAAGCACCAAGGAGTTCCGTAGCCTAGGGAGCGAAATATTTTGAAAAGGCCGTTTTCGCTAAAGAACATCCTTCATATTTTCCAAGTAAGAAAAGAAAAAGTGCGTAAAGATGAATAAGTAAACATATTGCTGTATCTTTGGCAGTTATCTTCAACAGTATTCATAAATCTCGGTGTTTTAGGTACCTACTGAATTTTCCTAGAAGCAAAAGGCGTGGGTACCGCCCACACCGCCCTTGAAGACGCACATATTTTAAGATCCTATGTTATTTCCTACTCGTCTATTGTCATTCTTTTTATAGACTACGTAGAATAAATAGCAGCACCTACATATTGTAAACGTGTCGTGACCTGTGGTGTAGGTTATTTATAGATTCAGTATTCATGAAATGACAAGTGTTGCGTCAATTGAGAACCATTTGTGTGGACTTACACGCTTCATGAATAGAGCATGTGTGGCGGTATCTACATCGCCACATGCGAACTACGCATCAAAGACCTGACGTCATACAAAAATCCTGACGTCACATAAATGCTGCATCGCGCAATTAGAGTTTACCGTGCAGTGGACATATATACAAAACCCAATATCAATCATTGGGCAGTTGCCCGCCAGACACAACACCCGTCTGGTAGGAGGATCCTCCCTTTTCTATGGTGGATGAGTGAACTTTACACCCTGTTCCTCATACCCCTAAACATGTGTAATTTTTTGGTACTTCTATTTAGGCCCTGTTCGTTCAATTTTTTTATGGCATAGATGATATACTTAATACTAATAATACTACTATTTACTATGTAAAAGAGTTTTTTGAGAATTTACCCGGAAAACCCAGTCAATAGTTAACAATCTACTGACTTTTTCAGCAAAGTAACATTGCTATGATTCAGACAGAAAAGTAAATAAGTATGTACCCTTTCAAATTACAGGCTCTACTTTTCAACTTTGCCCTTACTCAATGCAATGAATTTCAGCGAAAAGATAAACAAAAACCGGTTACATTTAATATTGCTTGGCGTGAATTTAAAGATCTTCAATGGAAATTCCCAAAGCCAAATAATATAAATATAATATCGAGGATCAAGTATTTAAAATACTTTGCATAAACTCAGGACCGTCAGATAAAGTAAAACTTTTTCTTTGACATGAAGAGCAAACGAAACTGTGTCTTAATGCTTCAAACATAAAGTCATTTTCTTGATGTATTTATAATTTATTCCGCAGCGTTTGTCGCAGGGTGTAGACGGCAAAATTCACGCTTGGTACATAACCGTGGGAAGTGCAAGATTTTATTACTTTTGCTAAAGGGTTTGTGTTTCAAACGATTTAAATGCTACAGAGGAGAAGTGATTCTAGCACGTTCGCACGTTCGGTCAAAAATACACCAAATAATCAGTTCGAAATAATTATATTTTTTTAAATTTAAGAATAACGTGCTAGCAACATACATATATACTATCATTATCCACAGGTCAACCTCTCCCACTACTGAGCTTACAAACCTTATGGATAAAAACCTACCCCCTAGTATTTTTCTTTCCATTTATTCTCATTAAAACAAGTGACTGCTCCCTAAACTCCCAGCCTTCAAAGAAACTAACACCCGGTTTCTGATTTGAGAAAAGTAGCAAATCTCAACTGATTATTCTCAAATACATAAGTATGCGCTTATAAAATCGAATTTCGTTTCTGATTTAAGATTTTTTAAACTCTAATCAAAACTGGAACGTGTTTGCATTGATCAGGAATACTTAAGTAAATGATCAGTTGATTATAGTTTAACGAAATTCGATTTTAAAAGCGCATACTTATGTATTTGAGAATAATCAGTTGAGATTTGCTACTTTTCTCAAATCAGAAACCGGGTGTAAATCTTACGTTACACACAAAAAGCCACTTGAGATTAGCCTTTACCTATCTCATGCCCAACTGCGGCCCAAAGGTAAATAAACATGGGTAAATACGCCTGTGTGTACAGCTTCACTGTGAAAGGTCCGTAAGGACTCCAAACACCTACGGTCTGGTAGACTCGAATAGCTACCTACATACCTACATATGATCATTTGGGTGTGTACCACTATGTGGCTCCAATTTGGGCGTACGTCGTTTCATATGACTTCATTAAATCAATTAGATATGTTGTACGTAATTCGATAATAACACATATTCGGTAATAACACCATCACAACATTATATCGCAGTCCACCGGTTTTCCGCCGAAAAATGTATCATTGTTTAGTGAAACAGGAACCTGTTTCAGCGCTTTATTTTAATGTCTTCCTCCTTACATTTCCCGGAGGCTTAAAAGTTTTCCTATTAAATAAGTTTTCTGACTTCATAATTATTTTGCATGCTTCAGTAAGTATTGGTCGTTTACATTTCTAATTACACCGAATTTATTTAGGTTCAGTAAATTATGGTGAATTTATTATTCAGAGACACTTCTTACCTACAAGCATGTTAATTGAAACTATCTATTCACTGAAACTAGCTACAAACCACTTTTATCTTGATTTATAATTCCCAAAAACAGCCTCGTAAACATGCATTTTAAATCTAGGTACTTTCATCTACTACCCATTGATTTACATCCCAATACTTCTACTTAATCCAAAAACCTAATACATCGCACATTTGACGTGTCACACGACGAACATCACAGGTTTCTCACATCGCACGACAAGTCTCGCCCACGCCTCGGTACGTGACATCAAACATATTGCTGCTGAACGCACTAACCATGCCAAGCACGTCTGCGCCTCCTGACTTTTGAACGTAATAGAAAATAAAGTTTACGGTCTTAAATTGCTGACGATTTTCCTCGTTGGCGCTTTTTATATCGACTTGTCGTGGACACGGCCGATTAAAAGTAAAAGCACGTAGTTGAAATTGTGTTTTGAGTACTTACTCGTGTACTTATTTATAGTAGAGATGCGCCGAATGTAGGTTTAACCGAATACGAATGTTCGGCTGAATATTCGGCCGAATCATTCGGTTCAATTCTGCGCGGTGAACAGGTTTGTACACATCGGTACGGCGCTCCGGGCGGCGTTTGCCTCTGCCCCTCGCACAACTCGCGGCCCCTCACGCTAGCACGGCTCGCTCGTAGGGTTGCGGGTTAGTCCGAAAGGGATACCGGGACCCTGGCAACAGGCAACTGAAGGAACACGGGTGGGTTTTAGTCAGTAAAAGTCTGACACGCCCTTCCGCTCCACCCAGAGCGGGAGAAGTCACTGGATGTATTCCGACCCTCAAAAAAAAAAAAAGCAGGCGATGCATCGCTCTTTCGTTTACCTACATCTCACATACTATTGTTTAAAAATTATCTCGGAACTGCATACTTTGATTGAAGTTTATTATATTACGTCGATGAAGGTTTTAGATTTCTGAAAAAGTTGTTACTCAAAGCAGTATTCTTATAATTGTTAATTTCATAGAATAATTATTTAGCTTAATTTATCATTAGTAGAAAAAAGCAGAAGCTTAGTTATTCTTTTTTATTTTATCAATAAATAATAGGTACAAAAAGAAGTTTCTGTTTCATTTATAAAAAACTATGTACACATTTCGGAATAAAACACATTTATTTAGTAATTAGATAACCTTACTGTTAAAATGTTCTTTTATTAAATATTAACAATAATTTAAATATTGGGTAATTATTCGGCTAATCAACCGAATATTCGGCCGAATACGAACAATGAAAAACTATGCCGAATGTACTGAATACGAATATTCGGCCGAACATTCGGCGCACCTCTAATTTATAGTAGATAATTTATTCGAAAAAAATAAAGATAGATTGACCTTTCTTTATCTCTCAAAGGTAAGGTGTTAGAAAACTCAACTTTGAGCTAAGATTGCCTTTGTACATGGATTCTATTATAATAGTGAGATAAGAACAATCAATTAATTAATCATTACTGATAGAGAAACCCTCCATTTTCACCTTGTCCTGATCGCCGATGACTGGAATCATGAATTGATACCAGTCATTGATACGATACTCTAAATATTGAAGTAGGTATCTGTAGTTATCAGATTAATTACTCATCAAACTGAGTCTGAATTTGAGACATTTGCAAACACTCTCGAAATCTCCATTCCTAAGTAATTCTACTTAAAACCGTTGAAAATTATTATTCACTGTTTGTTTTCGTGCTTCTAAAAGGCGTCGCAAGAAGAGTCGACCATCAGCAATGGATTAATCAAGTCCGCCAAAAGGAAATTGAAAATAGATTGTCTATTTGCGGTAAATCAACGAAAATGAAACAACGTGCTCTAAATCCGATGAAATCCAATTTGATTTTATTTACGGAAAGAAAAACTAGAGGAAGACCTTTACGAAATGAAAATTCATAAAAAGCATGGGTCGAAAAGCAATCTTATCTTATGAGCGTGTTAAAGCGTATTTACAAGTTTTATATTAGCTGGCCTTGTTCGTATGTGTTTCCAGTTACTCCAATTGTCATCCATTTTCAAGCACTTCCTGGCAGTCGATTGAGTTGAAACTTGGCATACCTATTTTTACTTTTACAACTACCGGGACATTTTTCTCACTAAGAAACTTATGATAGGTATCTATTATATATATCGCACCCCTAGATGAACACTCCGGCAACTCAAAAAACCTCAGTTTTCAGAAATGACGAAAAACTGTTTTTGGAATGTATAGGAAAGTTAACAAAGATTTAATGAGACATTCATAAAGGTAACGTTTTCTAAAGCTTATAAGTTATATTGATGTATTCGATATTCGGTATTCGAGTCAGGTATTCGATAAAGCCACTAACTCGAAACTCGTACTTTTTGAGTTAGTGGAGTTTTTATCTAGGGGTGCGATATGAAAGTTTTAGTAACGAAAAATTAGCTGTGTAACATCTTGCTACAATAATAAAATATGTATGTGGAAAGAATAGAATTGGTTACCTATCCAGTGCTTTATCCTACGCTTTGGAACGGGCAACTAGCTTCAACTTTTTGACTGACCGACTCATAACATAACACGGGGAGTGTCAAACTCAAACTCAAACTCAAAGCATTTATTTCAAATAAACCAATTACAGGCACTTTTGAATTGTCAAAGGGTCGGTCAGTCAGAAAATATGAAGCTAGTTGCCCATTCCAAAGCGTAGTAGGTTCCTATGGAGAAGAACGGGCAAGAAACTCCACGGACACTCTTTTAAATCAGAATATTGTTACAATATGTTGTTTACATCATTCAATGGAATGGATTTATGGAATCATACATGTGAGTACAATGTAGAAAAACGTGCAGGTTAAAAGAGTCCGTAAATAAAAGATAAAATGATACAAAACAATTCAAAAATTAAAATAAATCAAAATAAGCCGTGGCAGCTAATAGATGACCAGTCCCTACTGATGGCGCCCGTTCACGAACATGACGCATGGATCAGCACCATTCAGCTCAACCATTTTGAAGGGAACTTAATGATCCAACACACACGCCACCACCAGCGAGACATTAAAGTGAGCATGACATGCTTTCAGCCGCCAGGGCACATTCAAGTCAATGAAAGACGTACCTAGTAAATGGTAGCTTTAACGTACTTAGGTAAGTACATAGTGCTCACACACATGTTCTATGCAGTTATACAATACTAGGAGATTGAATTTATACAATGTAAAGATAGTTTTTACAATCTTCAGCAGCTCCAACAATATTTTCGTATGCTAATCAATTAGTTGTTGCGCCCTGTGGAGCTGGACCAGCGCTGAGCCAAGCATTTTTGTCAGTGATGTAATCCCCCAATTTATAATATGCTTGGCGGCATAGTGTGCGTTTTATACAAGATTTAAATTTTGTTTCATTCAGTTGGAGTATGTGGGGAGGTATTTTATTGTAACATTTTAAACAGTACCCCATGAAGGATGAGTCTACTTTAGCCAGTCTGAAGCCCGGTTGAACTAATTGGTCCCTATTCCTAGTCCTATAATTGTGTTTTCCACCTCTTTTACTAAAAAGACTTAGATTTTTCCTTACGTACATGATGTTTTCGTAGATATATTGACAAGGTACCGTCATGATGTTAATATCTTTAAACAGTTCCCTTAGAGAATCGCGCATACGGAGGCCATATATTGCTCTGATAGCTCTTTTCTGCAGAATAACGAATGTCGACGACGCAATCACTAACCGACTCCTTGTCTGTTATTGAAATGAATAGTTTAAGTTTGAATCTTTTTTACTGCACACTGCATTTAAGGAAGAACAAACATATAAAGGGTGACACAGTGAGGGGTAAAGTGTGTCCCGAGCGAAAAATATAAGAAAACTTTAGTGTTGGCTGAACAATGAACATGCAATATGACCCTACTGTGTGGTTTATGGTCCACACAACTGTAAGAAAACGTTTGAAAAGCTGGGTCACAGATTGATACGGAAACACGCTAAACAATATAAGTACCTATTTATATCCAATAGAAAATATGAGTGAAAAGAGGATCTAAATATAGAACCTTTACATTATATACCTATATATGAGAGGTTTAAGAGGCTACTGACGTATAATGGGATTTTCCACTTAGCATTAAGCGTTGAACTGGACTTCAAAACAATTTTTAGGGTACATGTGTAGGTCGTTAACCTTTTAGGTACACAGGACTTTCACTAGTGAACCATGTACGAAAATATAATTTAACCCTAGGTATTTAACCCTAGGCTAGGTCATTCTAACCATAGGCAATTAAGAGATGAGATAGGCACAAAATAAAATATAATTTACTTATGTGTAACTAGCGCCCCGCTCCTGCTCTACACGGTTTTTTACACTTGACAAAACATAGAGATTTCTTACTTATATTTAACTTTAATGGTAACGTATTAGAGACATAAACCTTCCGAAATAAATTCTCTAAACGATGTTGAAAGTCTCATCAAAATCTGTTGCGTGGTTTAGAAGAACAACGCGGACATGGAGACAAACACGAAAACCGACTAAAATACGTATAGATATTGCCCATTTGGGTGAGGTTGTCGACCTTGTGGAAATATTATCGTTAAGACAGTTTACAGCTATCACATCGTTAAATTCAAGTAAAAGCTCTGTCGAGGTCACGTGCAATGGATACTTGAAGGTTAAGACAGGGAAAATGGGGATCAAGAACCGATATAGTTTTCATCGTTTTCACCCTGATTTAGGTACAAAGGAACCGTTTAATGTATTGGTTGGTTATAAAACCTGTTGATCTGAATAAAATGGTTTATTTTTGATGGTAGTTTGTGATTGGATCTTTTTTCGTTGATTATTTTAGGTACTTTTTCGTAATTTAACTTCAATAATATGGTTTTAGAAATGTAATTCTCAAGAACTGAATACCATTTATTCACTTGGAATGAGAAAAACTAGTTGCATACAAATAAACGTATTAAAAGTAAAATTCTACGTAAGGGATCATACATGTGGGTGTAGGCAGGCATATTATACGTTGGAGGATTACATTTCTGATAAAAATGCTTGGCTTAATGCTGGTCCTGCTCCACAACCACAACTACCTAATTAACATTCGAAAATAATGTTGGAGCTGCTGAAGATTGTAAGACCATCTTTGCATTGTATAAACTCAATTTCCTTTGTATTATATAATTGCATAGCACAGGTGTGAGTACTATGTACTAAAGAGCCATTTACCGGGTAATTTGTCTTTAATTGACTTGAATGTGCCCTGGCGGCTGGGAATGTCATGCTCACTCAAATGTCTCGCTGATGGTGGCGCGGTTGTTGGATCATTTAGCTCCCTTCAAAATGGTTGAGCTGAATGGTGCTGATCCATGCGTCATGTTCGTGAACGGGCGCCGTCAGTTGTGACTGGTCATCTCTTAGCTGCCATGGCTTATTTTAATTTGTTTTTATGTTATAATTGCGGACGCTTTTAACGTGCTTTCTACATTGTTCTCACATTTATAATTTCAACATGAATGATGTAACCAATATTTTGTAACAATATTTTGATTTAAAAGAGTGTCTGTGGAGTTTCTTGCCCGTTCTTCTCCATAAGTACCAACTACGCTTTGGAATGGGCTTCATATTTCTGACTGACCGACTCCTTGACAATTCAAAAGTGCCTGTAAATGATTTAATTGAAATAAATGCTTTGAGTTTGAGTTTGTACTATACACCTCTGCCTAACCCTTCGGTGAAATACAGGCGTGATGTTATGTTATGTTAGATCATACATTCATTCTACTTTTATAAGATTTCTTTCCACACAGGTATAAAATTATGCCTACTTATCGAATCTAGAAAACCTAGGAATAGGTTAACCTTTCCCAGAAATAGGTTATCACCGTACTTATTATATTTACAGCTCAGCTCAACCTTCAGGCGAGCCAAGGACAGCTGTAAACGAATAAAAGACACTACCTTGAAAATTTTTAAAATAAATGGTTCAGAAGAAAATATGGCTCGACAATTTACTTGCCTTTGTACGAAATGTAATAAAAAAATGCGTTTATTTTTTAGAAGTCATATTCTGTTTAACATAGATTCCATATTAATATAGATTTATTAAATCGCTGTTTTATGAAACTGTGTTACAAACGAATCCAGGAATAAGTCTTTATGTAATAAAGATAATGCTAACTTCTGAAGATTCACGAAATTGAGAGTTGTAAACTTTCATAGCTCCATCTCTTTCTACAGTGAGTACTCTTGAATAGCTCCATCTCTTTCTCACACTGAAGTAATATTAAAATAATACTGCTAATAAGAAGTGGTGGTACAGTCTCAGTTCAAAAAGGGTGAAAAATAGGGATCCGGGATGGAAGAGAATGTATTTTGTTTGCACATGGAAACAGAATAATCCGGTGTTTAATGTTGTAAGCTGTATATTCAATATTTGGAAGATCGTGGTTTTTTTTAAACGATCCCTTCAATACTTACTTGAGATGACGACGACGTATGTAGAACAAACATAATAATGTAAGCAAGACGTGGAAATAGGACCCTTTCTTGGAGCTATATTATGGCAGATAAGGCTTTCTCACTGAAAGGATCCTATTCCGTCATCTTGCTCAAACATTATTTAAGTACGTTTTGTTTGTACACATTGCACGTATTCACTCTACATTGGGCGAGTATTCTTCCTGATTATCTTGACGAAAGTAATTTATTTCTGACGTCTGACGTCTATTTTGGTCATGGCTATTCTATTTCTGCAAATTATGAGATTATGCTATTGCTTGAAAAGTAGGAGACAGTAGGTACTAATACTGGCATTATATGGATCGATTTATCACATTTTCTTGTCTAGACATTTTCTCAAGACTCTAGGTATTTGTTTTTTTATACGTTGGTAAATAAATACCCATACTTAACCTAGAACTCAAAAAATAGCTAGGTAATGCCTAATCAGTAACAAAAATATTGATGAAACACAAACAGTATCAGTTTTAATATGCACTAAATACTGTCCAACGATATACAATTTCAATTTAAGGAAAAATATGTAGTTTAATACGCTCTAAAATAGTAGCCTATTTTAGAGCGTATTAAACTACATATTTTTTTATTAAATTGCGAAGTTTTCCAGAAGGAACTAAGCCGAGTTTTATGAAAAAAGACATTAGTATTCTAAAGGAAACTTACTCAAGGTTCAAGGTAATATAAGACAAGAAAACCATCGCCAAAACCGTAACTCAATCAAGTGTTTCATAACAGCGAGAATTTTTTTCTGAAAGTGTCGTATTTTTCCCACTTATTCTATGTGGATGATGTTATAATAACTTCCTATCACTGTAATTTACATAGCAGGTAGTGGTATTCGAATTTGTGTGGGGTAGGTACCACAACTAAAAAGTGAAAAATAAAACGTTGTTACATTTTTCTTTCTCGATTATTCAGACAAAACCAATCAGCACCAGAATGCATGGTTGAAGAAAAAAAAAACAGCTTTTTACAATATTCTCTTTTTCATTTTATCCTTTAGCAGCACTCATCTATTTTAATTTACAATCTACGTCTCACGTATCTGAAGGGACATAAAAGCATATTGTTAAGCTGGCTCTTTCACTACCTGCGGGAAAATAATCAGCTTCACACCGACTGTTTTTTTCCATCTTAGATAAATGAATGTCGGACTGTTCCAAATAGATAAGGTAGGATTCCATTTGTCTTAATATCTTACGTCTCTTTGTTGTCCTGGGATTGGTAAGCAGAGCATAGTAGAGCCATAGTAATGCCAACATTAAAAGTAAGTGATTATAAAAGGCGACTGCTTGCCTCGTTGGTCTAGTGATCGCAAATGCTACGCTGAGCATGAGGTCTTGGGTTCGGTTCCAGGGTCGGGTAAAGTGTTATTGGGTTTTTAATCTGGAATTTCTCAGCAGCCCGGAGTCTGGATTTATACCCGGTTGATGGCAATAGGCTCGCACCCTATTACTCAAACATAACTGGCCTAACCCTTCGGGGAATACAGGCGTGATGTTATGTATAAAAGGTAACGCTCAAAACACACATAAAGCGGAGCGGGTCGGGTCGTTTTCATCGCGTGAGCCGCGCTGTTCATTGTGTTCACACAGAGCGCGGGCGCGGGGCGGCAGCGGGGTGGCATCGGGTCGGGCGCGGGACGCCAGCGGGTCGGGCGCGGCACTGCAGCGGGTCGGTGTGTTTTAAACGTGTATCAAAGATGTTATGTATTTCAGAAACCGGGAACATGGCTGTTCCCAATTTAAAAAAGGAATTTTAACAATACTAAAAGAGGCCCTTTAATGTAATGCCTATAACATGTAAAATAAATCTTGCACATTAAACTAAAATTGTAATAACACAAAATAATAACACAATCCCAAATGTTTTGAACTCATTTAACTAGCAATTTGATAAAGTAAAAGCCGCTTTTGGAATTGCAAAAATAAAGGTTAAACTGAAACAAATGTTGGCTGAAAGCCAGTCTTGCTAAACTCAGAGCAAATTCGCAGACTGCTCTTAAATGAAATATTTGCCATCACAATTATGTGTAATTTATAACAATTTATCTTCATTTTCATCTAGCAATTGAATTAAAAGTTGTTGTTCATAACGCATATTCATTTTAATGCATACCTAAGAAAATTTTGGTACTTGAGCTCCGTGAAAACGCATTCAAACTCAAAGAATTTATTTCAATTACATCATTTACAGGCACTTTTGAATTATCAAGGAGTCGGTCAGTTAGTCAGAAAATTGTAGCTTGTTGCCATTTCCAAAAAAATCTTAGATCTATAGGGAAAAGAACGGGCAAGAAGCACCGTTTACACTCATTCATTTCAATGAGTTTTAAAAATCTTGCCAAAAACATTTACAACTCATCAATCTTTTAAACTTTGGCCCAAAGGCACTAACAAGAATGACTAAGATGAGAACGTTCCTTACCGGATGAAACGTCAAATTCCAATACCTACAGAGACTGCACTATTCCGCCCATAATTGCTTGCTTTTACACAATGTAATACAATAAAGAAGCTTTCTCCCTAATATAATAAAATGATGTGAAGGTAACAAGGTAGGAATCTATATTAATATGTGGCTGAGTGTTCGTGCCATCAGATAAGGTCAAAATGTCATTAATTCCGCGGAAAAATAAATAATACATTTTATTGTTTCCGGAAAATTCTGACAGAAAACTGAATGCTCGGTTGTTTTTCCTAAAGGAGTAACGTTACTTCGCTCAGTTGTAACAAGATTGAATAAGTCGTCCAAAAAGTTCTCCGTTGTCTGTCAACCAACATAATTATATTTTTGTGTATGTTTCAAATTCAGAACATAAACAAAAATATTATGTTGGTCGACAAGTAACTGAGAACTTTTTCTATTAATTTGCTCTGATGGATAACACAGTTACTGGACAAAGGCTCGACTTGCTTAGGTAACTACACCCTGTACAAAAAACGAATTAGTAGTTAAGTACAAAATTTAAATCGATGCCCCATTTACACGATGCATGTTTCTTGCCAAAACACAATTGCCACAGGTCACATTGCCTGTGGCAATTTAATCGCAGCATTTAAATTTTACGCCAGTATTTAAGCGCCGAACTGAAGTAGTTGAAATACGACTGACCTAGAAAGATTAATAAAAGCAAAAACAATGCCAGTAGTCATTATCACGTCCAACCGAAGTTATTCCACGGAATAACAAAAAATAAATAAAAAAATTGCTCTCAATGATATTCTTTTCTACAAAGACAAAAAAGGTCTATAAATGTAGAGAGAAAAGAACTTACTTAATTAATGTAAGAGATAACTTGCTGTTTTATCTACAGCTCCGCTTGCGTGTTTAATTTAAGAAAATCTCGCATAAAAGAATATTATTTTCCACACATTTTTCCTTGTAGGTGTTGCACTTGCAGGGTATAGGCACACTATTCTATTTCGATACCGTTGCTTGATTACGTTAATTAATTGTGGCCGTTTCGGTCTGGGATAAATCTCTCCATTTCTACGAAAAACATAAGACTCGGTTATCAGTTTATCCGTAAAAAGTACTACCGAAGGGACACGTTAACGTTCACATAACATAAATCACGTCTGTAATGCCTATAGGGTTAGATAGCGATGTACAACCAGATTTCATCAGTTATGTTTAAATCCCATTTAATAGGGGCGAGCCTATTGCCATCACAAATCCAGGCTCCGGGCCGCTACTTATTTTCTGATGAAAAACCCAATTACACTTTACCCGAAAAATTGTATGCAGTTGACAGCAGCAGTCACGTGACATCTCTAAAGCTAATGTCAACTCCATACAATTTGATCTTTCCGTTGGCGTTAACGCTTACAGAAAAAGGATTTTGTCTATAGCTTCAGGGAGCCTAGACGAAATCCTTTTTCTGTAAGCGTTAACGCCAACGGAAAGATCAAATTATATGGAGTTGACAGCAGCAGTCACGTGACATCTCTAAAGCTAATGTCAACTCCATACAATTTGATCTTTCCGTTGGCGTTAACGCTTACAGAAAAGGGATTTTGTCTATAGCCTCAGGGAATCGAAACCAGGCAACGTTCATATTAATATGAATTTCATAAAAAAAATGTTAGCTATACAAGTTACCTTCATTACCTGCCTTAATAACCATGTGCAAGTATAACCACCCTTTTTATCCCAGAAGGGATGATAAGAATTCTTCAGTTTTTCCATGAAAATGTTTTAATCTCGTCCATCTCCATATGTAAATTGGTCCGTCATGATGTTAAAAAGTATTAGCATTTCTTTACAACTACGTTATCTTTATTTAAAGGTACACGGAATACGTCATAAGATACCTACGTAGATATTACGTATTAAAAATGTAAATAAATGGTATTAATAAAAAAAAAAAACAACAACTTCGACCACTGGACACCTTTAACATTAGATGCTTCTCGACTTCTTATGTAGTACTACTTATGAGGTTAAAAGCTTGCAAGAGATTTACAAGATTAATAACTAGCGACCGGCCCTTACTTCTAGCCGTATACAGACTTTGCGAGGCATGCGCCGCGAACAGCGCACAGCGAATGCCTCGCAAGGTACCTTTATATTCGTCGTGGCGAGTATTTTTTTTTGCTTCGCACGCGGTGGCTCGACCCGAGCATATGTTGGTATAATTATTCAACACGCACGCCTCAAGCAGAAGCATTCGTTGTGCGCCGTTCATGGCGCATGCCTCGCAAAGTTTGTATCCACCTACGAGTACAATGTCGACATGTCAAAACATCGAGATTCCTGTGCTATAGCTAAGTTAAATATTAATGTATTATACACATAAAACTGCTTTAAATGATGGTGAAAACCACAGTTTAGAAGATCTAATCGTTCAAACAGACATACTATTTTAAACTATGTGTAGATAGATAAAGCACTGTGTGGGTGTATTTGCATTCAAAGCAAGAGCTTATTATTAATTAAGGAAATTAGCATTTTCGGATTGCATCTTGTCCCGACAAGACGATGCGATACGAGCCTGGTAGAAAAATTTCCATGAAGTTTTCATAGTAATAGGTCTACTAGAGACGCGTCGCGCTGTTACGTTGCGCCTAACCGCGGGAGCCTATATTCCCCAAGTCTATTTTAGGAACTCGGGCCTAATAATAGACTGGAAAATTCTAGGAGGTAAGTATCTCGATACCTATACCTAGGCATCCTTCTGATCACTAATAATCTTTTGATTAACTTATAATTATCTTTGATTGAAAATTAATTGGATGTAGTGTAGGTAGTAAGCATTAAAATAGAAGGTCAAGTAAAAAAACGTGGTTTACAATCTTACAAAATATCTAGAAAATGTAAAGAGTGAAGAAGGTATCTAAAAATAGGCCTTTGTCTGATGATTGGTAAGTAAACAAAACTCTATTTACTAACTCGTATTTGATTGATTATTTATTGAATTTCTAAATGCCTAGGAAAAGGTTAAGAAAAAATTAAGTTTGTTTACATTCTAAAATCAATCAATATACCTGTGTAGCCTTTTCCCAAGTACAGCTCAGCAGGTCGGCTTCCAGTCTAACCGGATGTAGCTGAATAACAGTATTTTACATGGAGCGACTGCCTATCTGACCTCCACAACCTTGTAACTGGGTAATACGATACTCCTTGGTAAGACTGGTTGTCAGACTTTCGGGCTTCTGACGACTGTCATAGATCCTCGAATGACAGCCAAGACCCGTTGGTCTTGGTTCTTAACTTGCTTTCCGAATCAGGGAAGAGTCTCGGTATGTAAAGAGTCACCCATCCACGGACAAACCCCGGCAAGCGTAGCTTAGCTTGATGGATCGACCCGTGCGGCTGTTATTACTTAGCCCCGAGATCCTCTAATTACACACCCACGCGTTTACATTCTAAAATATTACCTTCCTATTTGTTAGAAAGAAGTTAATATAATGATGCCCACTCGTAATAAAATAAATTAAAATTAAGATGTTTCGTGGAGAAATTACTTTTGGTTACAAGGTTACTAAGGGAACAACAGTTTATTCACTAAGAAGATGTCCGCCCACACTTTTATAATAAATTGTCCTTATTCAGAATTACTTTAGTATTTCGTGTACATGCTCCCACGCAGTGTCACCGTACCCACAATGTAGGCGACATCATTTTACGTTTAAGTTCACTTTTGTTTGACATGATAACCTTTTCACCTGTAATCTATAGCTATTACACGGTTTTCTATTGCCTTATTTTAATTACCTACCTAACAACCAAATTGAATCGCGTAAAAATACAAGTTAATAATAATGTCGGGCACTTTCAGCACTTTTCCATCAAAGTAAATCAATTTGGTCGAACCCTGTAATATACTATCAAATTATAATGCATTTCATCTTGCCATTTACCAGGTCCAATTTTAATCTGAAGCTGAAACTGAGAATTAATTAACAGTATTATAATCCATTATCTGGTCGAAGACCCTCGGTTGAGTCTGCTTCAATTATTTTAGTTGGTCCTGTTTCTATCTTCAACATATTGGAGCAACTAGTTGTATGAAGCTCATTATAATACAAAATAACATGAATATTTACTTTGTATGTACAGTATTATATTCCTTAATTATTGTAAATATTATGTGGGTACTTCTTTGTTCATCCCGAGGCCCTAGACAAAGTGACATTCTATGAGCGATAACGATGATGGAAAAGGCAAAAATGTATGGCACTGACATAGGCTATCGAAAAGCTTATGTCAATTCTGTTGAAAGTCGTTGTAGAAATACGAAACGCTTTCGAAGCGATTGTCACTTGTCTAGGCCCTCTGCGGTTTCTGTTTTAAGTGGCGAGAAGATTATATAGTAAGTCAGCAAGTAAATCTCATATTATTATTATGATTTCATCCCACATTTATAACAAGTTCAAATTAAATTACTTTCACTGTTCCCTCTGGAACTATTAAATACATACAACTTTATAATTATATTTGTCTTGAATGTCAAGATTGATAATATTTAACTTACTATTCTACGAAGTTTTCATTGTACGTACAGCAACTTATGTAAAGTGTGAACCGCTTCGCGTCGGAAATGACGTAGCGGCGCAATCACGCGATAAACTCTGCAAACATCCGGATTTTCCTATTTGTAGCCTGACAGGAATGTGGCCTTGAAGGCTTAGCGGCGTTTCATATCTTAAAAAGATGTTGGTAAAGGCAAATTAACATGGCATTTTAAAATCTATCTATCGACTATCTGTATGTTTTACTAAGCATGATTCCGTCTCCATTTTCAAAAACCGGCCAAGTGCGAGTCGGACTCGCGCACGAATGGTTTCGTACCATTACCTATAAAAACGGCAAAAAAATCACGTTTGTTGTATTGCCCCCTTAAATATTTATTTTATTCGGTTTTTTAGGATTTTTTGTTGTAGCGGCAACAGAAATACATCATCTGTGAAAATTTCAACTGTCTAACTATCACGGTTCATGAGATACAGCCTGGTGACAGACGGACGGACAGCGGAGTCTTAGTAATAGGGTCCCGTTTTACCCTTTGGGTACGGAACCCTAAAAAGGAATATGTTTTTGCAAATAATCTTCTGCTGAAAAGCCTCTATTTTTGAATGAAATAATGCCGCCACGTGGGTATTTTGGTATTTTTTACATAATTGGTATCCTTATGAGAATTAGTGTCATATTACAAAGGTTATTTATTTATTTACTTACAAAATTCCCAACAATGACCCTATAGGTAATTTTAATTACGTAGGAAGGTAAATCTGTAATTTCTGTATCTGTATTCGTGAGGCTCGATTACCTGTGCTAACTTGTTGAGTTAGCATTGCTGTAACAAGACTACAAGGTGAAGAACAGACAACTTGGGAAACTTTATTTTTATTCTACCTACGTTCGCAATAAAAACTCTTTGTAGGTTAATGAATACGTATCGGTTTTCACAAGAAAGACACCCGTAATGTCTTCTAACTGTTATTGCGAAAAAGTTTGATGTAGGAATGTTTCCTATAAAAGTTTAAGGTCCTACGTAAAGCTATACTTACTTCAACTTATCCATCTGTATGTGTCTGAAATGGACTATCGGCATCTGCTGATTAATTACATTAGTCAATCTATCTGCCAATACCTTGTTGTAAGTTGCAGCAATCATTTTAAGGCACATTTTTAGTAACCGACGTGATTTTGCCATTTACGCGAAATCACGTCAGTCACAAAAATAAGTAAACTTACGCCAAATTCAAACGCCATTTTCTCGTGAACGAATTATTGCTACTTTCAGAATCGACCTAGTCCTAAATAAATACTCGTAGAAATACAAGAAGTAAGATCGCTTTAGTTTGTATAGTTTCATGACCTGAAGTGAAGAAATTGCTTTCACTCTCATATTTGTATAGTTACAGGTTGCCCTCAATGTAAAGAATTTTGTGAGATTTTACATGTCGAAAATTGTATTTACTACCCAGTTTTCTATCAACAGCATGTATCAGAATCACACCATCAAACTGAACAACTTATTTGTATGTTTGGAGTGAATAAATAAATTAAATAAATAAACTGTCTCCATGGGACCATCATAATCTGTTTCGTATAAGGCGGGAGGAAACGCCCGGGTGTCACCACTGTGTGGATCGCCCGGAGGACACGGTGGAGCATACGGTGGAGGTCTGCCCCGCTTGGGCGGAGCCCCGCCGTGTCCTCTTGGAGGCGATTGGCGGCGGTGACCTCTCGCGTCCGGCTCTGGTCCAGGCCATGGTACGGAGCGAGAGGGCATGGGAAGCAGTCACCTCCTTCTGCGAAGCAGTAATGCTCGCGTTGAACAAAAGTTTGCGCCCTCACGCCCCTAACCGCCGCCGCCGCTGGAGACGCCCTGGGCGTCGGGAATCCCAGGCGGATTCCCGGCCACCATAGGCGCGGGCTTGCGGTCGGCGAGCAATGGGTAGCTCGCCGTCCGATCAGGACCAGGCCCGGGGCGATGGCGCGTCGTGTTCCACGCGCGCCTCAAAGAGAAGTCAGCACAATTGGCGGGGTCCGCTAGGACCGATGCCTGCCAGGGTTGCGGGTTAGTCCGAAAGGGATACCGGGACCTTGGCAACAGGCAACTGAAGGAACACGGGTGGGTTTTAGTCAGTAAAAGTCTGACACGCCCTTCCGCTCCACTCAGAGCGGGAGAAGTCATTGGATGATTTCCCACCCTCAAAAAAAGAAAAAAAAAGAAAATGGGACCATCATAATCGCGAAAAAAATATCAACTGTCCCATCCGAAACTTCAACTTTCTGACACATGCTGTGTAGAATGAGGAAACAGTACAAAAAAATTAGCCATATACATAAAACAAAGGAATTGCTGTGTTCGCCGTATTTGATTGCGGATTGTTTATTTTACGCGCTATTGATCTTTGTCAGATTCTGGATATTACGAATCTTACGCTTCATTACTTCACTTTATTACGGGTCCTCAAAGTCAATATAACGATCGATATCGATTTATTTTATTCTATGTCTCTCTTCTCTTCCTCAATCGCTTTTTGACTCCTGAGAATCGTGACTCAGATTCAAATTGTCACCGGTCTTACTACATCTGTTATGATCGGTGGCCTGATGGAGAGCAGCGCTGATAGATACCTCCAGTTGCTCTGATAACTGATCCGACAACCGTTTTGGGCTTCGCCCTCTACAGCTTTTGCCCTCTATCTTCTGTCACCATTAGACGTTTCATGTTGTTGGTACCTCTGCGGGCAATGTGGCCGAAATATCTCACGATACGTTGCAGGCAGGTTGAAAACAGTTTTTGATATTCTATGTCTACTCAGTGATCTAGCCTCATATAAGTTACATTGGATATTATTTAACCACCCAGCAGTAGATAGAGTCACGAGCATAAATACCTTACATTTACGCCGGGTTCAAAAATGATTTTCGAAATTTATAAAAATGTTGTGTTATGTTATGTTCTAAAGTATATTCGACATCATGCTATTATGAAATAGGTCGATTCTGAAAGTAGCAATAATTCGTTCACGAGAAAATGGCGTTTGAATTTGGCGTAAGTTTACTTATTTTTGTGACTGACGTGATTTCGCGTAAATGGCAAAATCACGTCGGTTACTAAAAATGTGCCTTAAAATGATTGCTGCAACTTACAACAAGGTATTGGCAGATAGATTGACTAATGTAATTAATCAGCAGATGCCGATAGTCCATTTCAGACACATACAGATGGATAAGTTGAAGTAAGTATTGCTTTACGTAGGACCTTAAACTTTTATAGGAAACATTCCTACATCAAACTTTTTCGCAATAACAGTTAGAAGACATTACGGGTGTCTTTCTTGTGAAAACCGATACGTATTCATTAACCTACAAAGAGTTTTTATTGCGAACGTAGGTAGAATAAAAATAAAGTTTCCCAAGTTGTCTGTTCTTCACCTTGTAGTCTTGTTACAGCAATGCTAACTCAACAAGTTAGCACAGGTAATCGAGCCTCACGAATACAGATACAGAAATTACAGATTTACCTTCCTACGTAATTAAAATTACCTATAGGGTCATTGTTGGGAATTTTAGGGGGATCATAACAGATGTAGTAAGACCGGTGACAATTTGAATCTGAGTCACGATTCTCAGGAGTCAAAAAGCGATTGAGGAAGAGAAGAGAGACATAGAATAAAATAAATCGATATCGATCGTTATATTGACTTTGAGGACCCGTAATAAAGTGAAGTAATGAAGCGTAAGATTCGTAATATCCAGAATCTGACAAAGATCAATAGCGCGTAAAATAAACAATCCGCAATCAAATACGGCGAACACAGCAATTCCTTTGTTTTATGTATATGGCTAATTTTTTTGTACTGTTTCCTCATTCTACACAGCATGTGTCAGAAAGTTGAAGTTTCGGATGGGACAGTTGATATTTTTTTCGCGATTATGATGGTCCCATTTTCTTTTTTTTTCTTTTTTTGAGGGTGGGAAATCATCCAATGACTTCTCCCGCTCTGAGTGGAGCGGAAGGGCGTGTCAGACTTTTACTGACTAAAACCCACCCGTGTTCCTTCAGTTGCCTGTTGCCAAGGTCCCGGTATCCCTTTCGGACTAACCCGCAACCCTGGCAGGCATCGGTCCTAGCGGACCCCGCCAATTGTGCTGACTTCTCTTTGAGGCGCGCGTGGAACACGACGCGCCATCGCCCCGGGCCTGGTCCTGATCGGACGGCGAGCTACCCATTGCTCGCCGACCGCAAGCCCGCGCCTATGGTGGCCGGGAATCCGCCTGGGATTCCCGACGCCCAGGGCGTCTCCAGCGGCGGCGGCGGTTAGGGGCGTGAGGGCGCAAACTTTTGTTCAACGCGAGCATTACTGCTTCGCAGAAGGAGGTGACTGCTTCCCATGCCCTCTCGCTCCGTACCATGGCCTGGACCAGAGCCGGACGCGAGAGGTCACCGCCGCCAATCGCCTCCAAGAGGACACGGCGGGGCTCCGCCCAAGCGGGGCAGACCTCCACCGTATGCTCCACCGTGTCCTCCGGGCGATCCACACAGTGGTGACACCCGGGCGTTTCCTCCCGCCTTATACGAAACAGATTATGATGGTCCCATGGAGACAGTTTATTTATTTAATTTATTTATTCACTCCAAACATACAAATAAGTTGTTCAGTTTGATGGTGTGATTCTGATACATGCTGTTGATAGAAAACTGGGTAGTAAATACAATTTTCGACATGTAAAATCTCACAAAATTCTTTACATTGAGGGCAACCTGTAACTATACAAATATGAGAGTGAAAGCAATTTCTTCACTTCAGGTCATGAAACTATACAAACTAAAGCGATCTTACTTCTTGTATTTCTACGAGTATTTATTTAGGACTCCTCACAAGGGATACAAAAGCAGCTAGAAATAGAAAAGAAACAACTAGATATAGGTACCATTTTCCGAAAAAATCAACACTGTTTAAGTCAGTCTTTTTGGATATGTAGGTTTTTTTTTAATTTTTATAACATTTTTCTTATTTATCTTCATGGAGCGTGCACCCTTTTTTTTTGAGGGTTTTTCATGGTCCTTCGAGCCGGACTTTAGTCGGAAATCATCCAATGACTTCTCCCACTCTGGGCGAAGCGGAAGGGCGTGTCAAACTTTTACTGTCTAAAAACCATCCGTGTTCCTTCAGTTGCCTCTGTGCACCCTGGCGTGTGCCTTTAAATGTTTGTTGACACACTAATAAAAAATGGCCAGCTGCAATGGGCAAAAGCCTAAACTTGAACCATGTTAGAGACTAAACTGCCTTGTTTTACCCGCATACCCGGTTCTGGACTATAATCTCCCCTATTTATTTTGAGCTGAAGTGAAGTGTAACAGCAAGTACCAACATGAAAACTCTTTATCCTTTCGTATAATTTGAGTTAAAACATTTAAATCACAGAATAGTTTCAAGCGACAACATTTTCATATCCATTTCTGTCTCACAATAGATATAGTATGTGTTTTATGTTTTAGCCGGCGTTAATTTTAGCAGAACAGTTGGAACTACTGTAAACTTTTAATCGTAATTTATTCTAAACCAAGTCGGGTAACACTAGAGCCATTCTACGAGCTGTGTTTCAACACTAGTGTCTGACACTAATTTTGTTAGTGTCAGTCTAGCAGACATTTATTTGCGGCTTTACTATAACGCCATAAAGAGTGAGTGACACTCAACTAGCTAGTTGAATTCATTAGAGAATCCAAAAAGCGATAGTCAGCTGTTTTATTATGATAACTTTTATTCGTTTTGTGTTCAAAAACAGTTGAATCATAGCTTGGTACACGTTATAACATCGAATAACTGTGCCTGATTTTACAAAAAAATTGGAACATTTTTTTTCATAAAAATTTAGAAATCCAATCGACATGATACGTAAATATTTATCTACCCTTTAAGTAAACATATCGAAGGACGCAATATGTTTATGCTCGACGTGAGCGCAAACACTTAAGCCATTACCCTTGCTCTAATTATGTTAACCCTGTATGAAGATGACCTATATTTGATAGGTACAACTTTGATAGGAGACATAACTGATAGTTAGATTACACATAGCACCTACCTATAAAACTGTAAGCGTCTTTCAATCTTCTAAGAATTCAAAAAATCACAAGTGTATACTTTCTGTGCGTATTCGAACGCAAGCTTGCTAAAAATCTAATTTCGAAGAAGTCAATTAGGTATAAGGTCTATATGAACATTTAAATACAGTTTGCGCTGCAAGGACTTAGGATTTCTTAATAATCTTTTGCTTCAAATGCGGATCTTTAAACAAACTAATGTAACTATCAGAAGATTTTTCTAATAATGCGAAGTGAATTAACTAATAAAATGCCTAAACCTCTTAGCGCGCCGGCGCCGACGCGACGCCTAATATTCCCTTTCCATTGACGCCTTAAATAGATTACCTAAACTGAAACATAATAACAACACCCGCACATTATTGTCGCTGAAACTTCAGGGGCCTCTATATGCCTAACATTTAGAAACTATATGTTATTATGAAACCTACATAATACAGAAATATAGTGCATAGGTACCAATATACCTAGCTACACGAAAGCTACGTGATATGCCAAAGTAAAGACTGCGGGGTAATTGCGTAATAGACTAACAGTAGCAATGGCTTTCATTTTGGCAGTTCAACAGCTTTCATTGCGTTATTTAAGTTGTTGAGCAGACAAATTTTTCGAACATATGAAGCAATGGATTAGCAATATCCTTCAAAGTGATTCAGATTGTGATTGAAAGTGTGTTAAGCAATAGGATGTTAGTTACGAGTAGTGAGACTAAAGAGTCACATTGCAATGATGCTTGATGCTATTGGAATAAAACCGTGAGTGTTCTACAGTGATTTGAGCCGATTCCGTGTTTTTGCGTAGGATTCGACGTCCACGTTCAAATTTTTCTGGCTTTTTACGTCGTTCAAAGTTGGCTTTACATCATTCAAACTTTACCGTCATTGTTGTAGCTTAGCATAGCTATGTAAAGGACCCACCCATAGGGGAAAGCATTGAGCCGTCCTTGCTCACTGCTTGTGGATGATATTATCAAAACAAAAGTATAATAAAATATAGATATGCTTACTATTGACTTACTAAAACGAAATAACAAAAGATTTTTTACAGTTACTCTGCCTATATTTTACAACAGGCGCTCTATACGAGTACCTAATACCAATCCTTCTACGCAAATGTTATTAACAACTTACCTATTTATACGTTATGTAGTATTTAATTTATTACCTAATGTAAGTTGAATAATAGTATAGTTCATAACATCACGCCTGTATTCCCCTAAGGGTTAGGCGGAGGTATAGCTAGGGCCTTGGCTGTTGAGTACAGCCACATTTCGCCAGGCTTGTTTTAGAACCATGTAATAGGGGCGAGCCTTTTACCATCAAACAGACACAAATCCAGACTCCAGGCTGTTACTGAGCCTTCCAGGGTTGCGGCAAAGTCCGAAAGGGATACCGGGACCTTGGCAACAGGCAACTGAAGGAAGACGGGTGGGTGTTAGTCAGTAAAAGTCTGACACGCCCTTCCGCTCCGCTCGAGCGGGAGAAGTCATTTGATGATTTCCCACATTAAAAAAAAAAAAGCTGTTATTGAGAAATTCTAGATGGAAAACCCCAATAACGTAATGTAATGTGTAGGCAGTGTATTTTATACACTTTAATTTTTATAAGTACAATAAATTATTTTAACCCAACTATAGGTAGTGATTATTATTAGAGTACCAGCGTATGATAACAAACTATGCGAAAGTTAGTGTCGCGTGTACGATCAAAGCTTATGCCCTAAATGTGCGGTGGACCGCGAAGACGATCCTCAGATGAGCTCATCCTGCTGGAAACCTCACACGCATCAATACAAAGTCTATAATTATGGGATAAACAACTAGATAGATTATGTAAATAGTGGCGGCTGCTGTAACCTTTATTGAATGAAAGGTCATAGGATCCATGCGGTTTTTTTTTTGGGATCCAAATTCAAATTCAAATTCTTTATTGCGAACTAAGGGTACAATTTGGAGATGGTAACAATAGGTAGGTTCTTAGAACTTAGTTGCCTGTAAAGGCATTGCAAATTGGTTATAAATATTAAATTCAAAATTTAACAATAAACATACTCAATATTCCAGTTATACAGTCTAACATTATGTTATTATTAATGATCATTATTCATACATTTTATATTAAACTGCTTCGTTCCTATCTTCAACCTATACTTCAAGTAGGTACCTATTTACTGTGATCAAACTACTGTTTGATACTAAACTTAATCGATTACTAATCAATGGTTAAATAGCTCGTGATATTTATCCTGACAATATTTTATTGTTCGTTCGCATGATTTCAATTTTGGTCAAAGTTGACAACAAATCAGTTATCGTGGGGCATCGAATCGGAAGTTAAACAACAATTACCTACCTAAATATGAGTACCTTTGTACTCATATTTTAATTATGTCGTATCTATTATGTATTTTACTGTGTGTAAATAAATAAACAATGAAAAAGGGGATAAATGATAAAGGTTTTCAATACCTTTTTCTGTGTTGTATAGCGGATAGACCCGTAACGACTGTCAAAGATCTATACAAACAACAGCCGGGAACAACGGCTTAGTTAAGTGGAATGTTATAACAAAAAAATATAATCTAAACTTTGTTTTTGTTTTGTTACAGAAAATTATGGATTGGGCACCAAATCGGTAAGTGACAACCAACTTTCTTACATAATAATTGTTAGGTATATTAACTTTCCTACACAAGGCAAAATACCAGGAGGTTCCATTTCAATAAAATGTTTATTTCACAATTTCAGTAAATCTAATATCTGTCGTGGTAAAAATATATTTTCCTATAAGTTTTGAAATTTTTCTCTATAATGAAGTTCTTTGTATAGATTTAATATAAACGTCTTCTTATTACTTTACAATTTGTGAAAATGTCTTTTGAATTAAAATAGGTTCTGAAATTAGGGTGTGAAAAGATAATAAGTAGATAACTAATAAAGGAAATGACAATATTTTAATAAGATATGGAATGAACCTTCGGGGATATTTACAAAATCATATTTTAATTAAAATATGATTTTGTATACTTTTATCAGTCTTATTGGTCTACTACGTAAGATCTACGTATACTAATATTATAGAGGTAGGTACAATTTGTGAGTTTGTCATTAGGAGGCTTCGGAACTACTGATCCGATTCCGACAATTCTTTCACTAATGGGAAGCAACAGTATTGCCGAGTTTCATCCTAATCCTAACTTAATATTATAAATGCGAAAGTAAGTTTGTTTGTTTGTTACTCAATCACTCAAAACCGGCTGAACGGATTGGAATACAGATAGACCATTGGGAAACAGATAAACCATGACCTAGATTATGATATAGGATACGTTTTATCCTTTTTTTTTTTTTTTTTTGTTTTTTTTTTTTTGAGGGAGTTGCGGAAGGGCGTGTCAGACTTTTACTGACTAAAACCCACCCGTGTTCCTTCAGTTGCCTGTTGCCAAGGTCCCGGTATCCCTTTCGGACTAACCCGCAACCCTGGCAGGCATCGGTACTAGCGGACCCCGCCAATTGTGCTGACATCTCTTTGAAGCGCGCGTGGAACACGACGCGCCATCGACCCGGGCCTGGTCCTGATCGGACGGCGAGCTACCCATTGCTCGCCGTCCGCAAGCCCGCGCCTATGGTGGCCGGGAATCCGCCTGGGATTCCCGACGCCCAGGGCGTCTCCAGCGGCGGCGGCGGTTAGGGGCGTGAGGGCGCAAACTTTGCCTCTCCGTCACGCGTTCCGCCTCCTCCTTCGCGAGCATTACTGCTTCGCAGAAGGAGGTGACTGCTTCCCATGCCCTCTCGCTCCGTACCATGGCCTGGACCAGAGCCGGACGCGAGAGGTCACCGCCGCCAATCGCCTCCAAGAGGACACGGCGGGGCTCCGCCCAAGCGGGGCAGACCTCCACCGTATGCTCCACCGTGTCCTCCGGGCGATCCACACAGTGGTGACACCCGGGCGTGTCCTCCCGCCTTATACGAAACAGGAACCTCCCGAAGCAACCGTGTCCGGTGAGGACCTGCGTCAGGCGGAAGGTGAGGACGCCGTGGCGCCTCTCTAGCCACTCCTCAAAGAGGGGACTTATCGCCGCAATTGTGGCGTGCCCAGCACTGGGTTGCGACAATCGCACTCTCCATGCCGCCATGAGATCCTGCCGGAGCTCTGTCCGCTGAGCCGCGATTTCTCGCGGCAGCGGAGTTACGCCCCGGCGCTCCCATATGTGCGCGAGGACCTTCGCCTCCAGATCCCATGGCGGTAATCCGGCCAGGAGGCTCGCCGCCTCGCGGGAGACCGTGCGGTATCCCCGGGCCAGCCGAATGGCCATGACCCTTTGGGACGCGTTCAACCGGCGGGCTGGCCGCAGCCTAAGGGAACGCGCCCACACCGGTGCCCCGTAAAGGGCCATGGACCGCACGACCCCCGCGTAGAGCCTCCGGCAGGAGGCGTTTGGACCCCCCGGATTGGGCAGGAGACGCCCCAATGCAGCTCCAGCCCGGTCCAGCCTGGGAGACAAACGTCGGAAATGCTCAACGAAGTTCCACCGGCTGTCGAGGACGAGTCCTAGGTACTTCATCGTCGACTCGACGCCGATGTGAACCCCTCCTACCGTAATTTGGGAACCCGACGGTGGCGCGTTCCGAGGGCCATGAAAACACATGACCTCGGACTTGTGCAAGGCCACCTCGAGTCCCAGCTGCCGGATTCTATCGACGATTGTCGCAACCCCGCGTGTCGCTAGTTCGGCCGCCGCCTGGTGCGACCTCCCCTGTGCCAGGACCAGCGTGTCGTCAGCGTAGCAAACTACACTGACGCCACTGGGGAGGTCGACGCGCAGCACCCAGTCGTAACCGATGTCCCACAGATGCGGCCCCAGGACCGATCCCTGTGGGACACCGCACGACATCTCTCGCGGGTTCCACACTCCCTGGTGACCGGGGTAGATGACGGCCCTGTCCGTCAGATAGGCCTCGACCACACGACAGAGGTAGGTCGGCATCCGGTGGTACCGGAGTGCCTCCCTTATGCAACTCCAGGGCAGGGTGTTGAAGACGTTGGCGATGTCGAGAGACACCGCCAAGACGACCCCACCCCGGGCCACAGCATCCCCCGTCGTGAGGGCCCGTACGCGCATGATGGCATCCACCGTAGAGCGCCCTCTGCGGAAACCAAACTGGCTCTCCGCCAAGTCCGGCCCCACCCGCACCAGCCGCCCGACGAGGCGGTTTGCAATTACTCTTTCAAAGAGCTTGCCCACCTCGTCGAGCAGCACGATGGGCCGATAAGCGGACGGAGAGTCCGCAGGGCGCCCCGGCTTCTTTATGAGGACCAGTTTCCCCGTCTTCCAACGAAGTGGAAACTGGCCCCTCTCCATGCATGCGCTTAGGAGACCCCTTAGTCGAGGCCCGAGAGCCTCCATGGCCAGGACCCAGGCCTTCCCAGGTAGGCCGTCAGGTCCTGGAGCGGTGTTTTTGGCATTCAGCCTTCGCACCGCCACTCTCATTTCTACCTCGGTCACCTCCGGAGCATCGTCGTCTTCGTCGGTGTTGTGGTCCGCATCAAGCACCGCAGTAGGCGGAGCCATGAGCGGGGAGGTATGTTCCCCTCTCGAGGGGAACAGAGCGCTCACCACGTCCTCCACAAGCTGAGGCCGGAGACTCTGCATCAGCGGGGGAGCCCATGGGCGGAGTTTCTCCCGCACCATCTTGTATGGGCGTCCCCACGGATCTCTGTTCAGAGTCTCCAGCATCTCCTCGCGGTCCACTGCCCTGGCCCGCAGGATCTCCGCCTGGAGGGCGGTCTTCGCCGCTCTGTACCCCTCATACAGCTCCGCCTCAATGGCTTCCATATCCGGAGGACGGATACGGAGCCTGCGGTGCCTGGTGTACTGGTGTCGCGCAGCAACACACGCATGGCGCAAAGCCGTCAGCTGCTGCGACCACCAGCTCACCTGGCGCGAAGCACGTCCGGGCTGGGCCCGGGGCATTGCCACGTCACAAATATTGGACATGGCCTCCCGGAACCACTCCGCCTCGTCATTGATGTCGGCAGGCCTGTCCGGTGATGACACCCAGGCCTGCACGATCGAGGCTTCCAGGAGGAGCTCCCGGTCCAGCTGCTTCAGCGCCCACCGCGGACCACTCGGGGCCTGTCGGACCGGCGCGCTCGAGGACTGGGCGGAGACGTCAAACCGGATATACCGGTGGTCGGAATACGTCTCCACCCCCTCCATGACGCGCCAGTCAGTGACACGCGGTGACAGAGCGGGGCTGGCGAACGAGATGACCACCACCGACTCACCCCGCATCCGCACACACGTGGGGACAGAACCCCGGTTTAGGACGACCAAGCCTGTCTCCAGAGCCCAGTCCTCCACCATCCTGCCCCGTGTGTCCGTATACCGGGAACCCCAAGCCACATTCTTGGCGTTGAAGTCCCCGAGGACGAGCACGGGGAGGGAGCGGAACCCGACGACGACGACTTTCAACTCCGCAAGGGAGTTGTGGAACTCGGCGAGAGTTCGGTTCGGGGAGAAGTACACCCCTACCACGACAATCTCCCCGAACCGTGCTGCCACGCAACCCCGTCCTCTCTTGACAGCCTCGAGGGACGGGGTACCGGCGGCGGCCGACGAAATAAGGGTCACTGAGCCGCTCAGGTCCTCCACCCAGTCATCCCTGGGCGGGACAAAGTACGGCTCAGCGACCACGGCGATATTAATCGACCACTGCGCCATGCTCTGGAGCAAAAGATCCTGAGCGGTGGCGCAGTGGTTGATGTTTGCCTGGAGGAGGCGAAATGGGGCCATTATTGGCACTCCATTTCAACCCTCTCCCGAGACCCATGCGAGGGCCCTGCCGCAGCGGCAGCGGCGGCGACGACGACGGTGGTGGAGGCGGCAGCGGCGGTGGCGGTGGCGGCGGCTGCGGCGGTGACGGCGGTGGTGGCGGTGGTGGCGGAGGGCTTGCCCCTGCCCTTGGCTTTGCCAGGCTTCGGTGGAGTGCAGGCCTTACTCCCGATCCGGTGGTCGGCCTGCTTGCCTGCCGCCGCACATACGACGCAGTGCGGCGTGGCCTTGCACGTGCCGGCCTTGTGACCGGGCTGACCGCAGCGGTAGCAGGCATCGCTGTGGTCAACCTCGGAGGTGCATTTAGCTCCCACGTGGTCGCCCACATGGCAGCGGAAGCACCTCCGAGGTCTGGGTTCGAGCAGTTTGACCTGCGCGGACACCCAGCCCACCAGTAGCCTTTGGCCCTCCCCGGCTATTTTCTTGGCCGCCGCCACGGGGCAGCTCACCGTAACAGCTTGCATGCCCCTGTAGTCGGGACCGATGGTGCCAGCCTTAACCTGCTCGGCAGAGCACCCCCCAGTCCCGACCACGGCGGCCACAACCTGTTCTTTCGTGACCGAGTCGTCCAGGCCCTAGATGCGCATTTCAGCGCACTTAGTCGGCCTGGACACTCGGGCCTCGTCCGCGTTAAGGGACGCCCTGAGCTTTTCAGCCAGGGCGTCAGCGGCCGTGCCACCAGCCGGACCGGGGAACTCTAGCATTCGGGCCCCGGTGGCAGCTATCCTCAGTCGGATACCTCCGGCAGCACCGAGCTCCCCTAGGTCCACCACCTCCGCCACTTTGGCAAATACGTCCTTATAGGACACGCCCTTCGTTGCCGCTTCCGGCTGTAGTGTGACCACTACAGCTGCGGATTTCGGGGCGTGGAGCCTAGCCGCAACGCTTCGCTCCTTCCGCCGCTGCCGCCTCGCCTTTTTCTTATTGGCCGCCCTTGCCTTCCTAGCCGCCTTCCTCTTCTCCCCGGCCACTTGCCATTCAGCATCGGCTTGGGGAGGTAGGGAAGGTGCGGGTACAGTCGGAGGTGGGGGCGGTCGTTTAGCCACCGGGGCTGGGGCCGGAGCCGGGGCCGGGGCCGGGACCCTCGCCGCCTTTTTGGCGGCTCCGGCCTTTTTAGCCGCCTCGCCCTTATTCTGCCTCGGAGAGGCTGGATTGGCCGCGGCAGATCCGGCGGCGACGACGGCATATGTCGTCGCCTCCTTCCGCTGGCCGGGGGCTGGCTGGCTTGCCGTCAAGGGGGGGCGCAGGACGATGGCTTCAAGGGCAGAGAATCGTCTCCGCATTTCGGCCATCTCCCGCTGCACCAGGGTCAGAACCCGGTCCCCAGCAGCATTAGGCACGGGCCGTCCCTGCCCATGCTGCTCCCCCCTCTGCGGCATCTCCCGGGGGCCGGCTCCTCGGAGCTTAGCCAGGTCCGCTCGGAGCTCCGCGTTCTCCTTTTGGAGGAGCTCCATCGCGGCCGTCAGGCGTGCGACCTCCGCTCGCATTTCGGACACTCCGTCCGACAGGGTCCCCCTGCGGGAGGCCTCCGCTGCCGCCACTATGGAGGCCGTGGCCTCTGCTATGGCCTTGTCCTTGGAGGTCTTAAGCCTCTTCAAGGCCACATTGTTGATTGCAGAGGCCACGATCTCTGCGAACCCAGCCGCGCCCCTTGGCCTGGAGCCACCAGCAGCGACCGGCTCACCACCTGTTACTTCCGAGGGGGCTGCACTGGGGCTCGCGACTCGCTGAGCCGGGTCGGCCGGGCTGACCGGACTCGGATCACCAGCCCCCTTGGTGATGAGCCCCCTACCCGCACCCTTCTCTTGGCCTCCACCCCGCCGGCCGGAGGGGATTTTCCTCCGGCTCCGGTCGACTGAGGACGACCCGACTTGGGGCGCTTCCGGAAGAACTTTCTCCCGGAACGCCCCACCACCACAACCTCGCGCTCCACGCTCGTACAAGAGCTAGAGCTCGATGCCGCGTCGGACTCCGACCGCGCATCGCTTCCTTCCTCTCCCTCTCTCTCTCCCTGTCTCTCTTCATTTTTGTTTTTATTGTTAACCATAATTGTTCCCACGAGTAAAAACTTTAAAACTTGCTCAAAAACTGTGGTTCGCACTAGCGACTGATTAAGCTACCCATCAGCCAAGCTTTCAACCTCCCTCACAGTGCGCCGCCGCTTGGAGGTTTGGTGTAATTTTTTATAGAGGATTTCTTCCTCGCGGCCCGGGCGGTTAAGCCAAGACCCTCGACCCCCGTCAAATGCCAGAGACATGACCTTGACACTCTTCGGGGCTACGAGACCAACGGTGGCAGAAGGAAGGACTTCCTCCTGCCTGCCCGACGGCAGGGTTAGTGCACGCCAAGCCCGCTCAAGACGCTACTAAACGTGTACTCCTCCGAGTACACATTAGAGCGTCCCACCGACAGGATATTGGCATACGGGCAATGCCTCTCCACTAGGTACTGTGTGTCTAACACACAGCACCCATTGGAGAAACATTGCCCGCACCCCAGGGTGCACCGTCCCAGAAACTGGCCTTCCCCACGGACGTATCCGTAAGAGAACTCCAGCCCCCGGGCACACGGGGAGGTTTCCTGTCCACGCACCCCATACGTTTTATCCTGGAAGTACGTTCCCATGTGATAACCTCCACCAAAATTTAGTAGGATATATTTATAGCTAAAAGCTTCTACGAAGTCGCGGGCAGAAGGTAACTAGTTTATAAATTTATTTGAGAAGATGATCGTCATTATTATTGTGTTCACTATCTTTTTGATTCGAATAACAGTTAACTAACTCAATACTATTCCCCTTCCCCAGTGGCTCAGGGTGATGAGGTTGAGGTGATTGAGGTGATTCCCCAGTGGGTCGGGGTGATGAGGCTGAGGGTGATGACCAGGAATGCGCGTTCGCTGCATGCTGGTGGTCAGGATACCCGTTGACGCCTCGGGTGTTGGCTTGGCTGTGTGACTCGCCTCACTGAAAGCTTGCGGGAGTGATGATGATGACGTCACGCTGGAGTAGTTGCACGAAGGCTGCGTTGACGTTCATATTCGGGGTCACCAATTTAGGGGTATGAGGAACAGGGTGTAAAGTTCACTCATTCCCTATAGAAAAGGGAGGATCCTCCGACCAGACGGGTGTTGTGTCTGGCGGGCAACTGCCCAATGATTGATATTGGGTTTTTGTATATATGTTCACTGCACGGAAATTCTAATTGCGCGATGCAGGATTTATGTGACGTCAGGTCTTCGATGCGTAGTTCGCATGTGGCGATGTAGATACCGCCACAAGATCATTGACGCAAAGCTAACGAACTCTACAGTTTGACAATTAAGAAAATCAGTCATAAATGCAACAATGGCCATGTCTTCAATTTATTTTTATGTCAGCATTTTCTAGGCAAAACATGAGCTATTTGAGTAAAGAAATATCGTCAATTTTTCTCGGGTACACAATCTGCAATTGTACATTGATATCCTGATTAAATAATTTATGACGATTTTGTCCCAGTTACGGCATCGGGACAAAATCGTCTACTACGTTTAAATACTTTAAATGCATATTGCATCGGCGGGCGGTTCCCTTCTGGGATCTCTTCAAGTAAATAAAGACTGCAATTGTGAGCAAGCTTTTGTGCAATAAACGTTAACAGTACCTTAGAGGGTAATCGAAAAGAAGAGTCGTATTACAGATTTAAGCGCATGCATGTTGATATGTTTGTACATATCTACATGCATGCGCTTAAATCTTAAAAATACCATAAAATGATGCTCACATTACTCGTGTATGTGAGCATCATTTTATGGTATTTTTACAATTTCGTTCTTTGGTTGAAACTCTGTGCAAAATTTTTGAGTGTGTGTACATAAATCTGAATTATTTCGTAGAGGACAAACTTGTGAGTCAAGGTTTTCATTAAATCACAAGAAATGTCATTTCGTGGACCATACTTATTGAATATTTCATGAAACATGACTGAGACGGGCCATTGTAGCTGCCATCACTGGCCATAATGATCGGCGTTAGTAGTTAGTTATCTAGAGTTGATTACTGTTAAATCTCATTTGAGATAACTAGATTGCTGATAAACTTGGAGACCGCTGGGCTCATCAGGATGTGCTATAGTGGTGCATTCATCGGCAATGAGATTATACTTTTTTTGGAAGTTAAAACTTCTTTACGCGCGTTGATCACTTTTTGGGTGAACAAAAATCATGGAACTCGCGTCATCGTCACGCTTGAATTGATTTGTTTTTCAGCGCCATCTACCGTCTACCGTTTGAATTACGTTGAGGTTACGCATTGTTGTTTAATTTTCACTATCGGCAGTCCCCAAAGACTGCCCCGCATGTTTTTTTTTTAATTTGGATGAAACAGCTAGTTTCAATCATGTAAACTTTATAATGATTCAAATTGGCGATTGATTCCAACTTCATGTTTAAATTGTTAACATAAAAGTCGATCATTCAATATCGGCCATGCCCTCTATTTTTTTGGTTATGAAAGATCTAAAACCGCCATCTCCACAGACGAGAGATTCGCGGCGATAGTCACGCTGTCCCTTCAATTTATCGCCGCGATGAAATCGCCGTGTAGAGATTGATTCATAAGGTTTCTATTGAATTTGATGCATGTTTCAATCTGACGATGATTGCACGGTGAAACTGCCGCGATTTTCTCGGCCCTGGAGATGGGCCAAAGTGAACCAATTTAGTAAGTGGTGCGGTGCTATTATTAGTATAAAGGGTAGGTAGGTATAGTTACGATGTTTCAGAAATTAATACTTGATTATTGGAAAACTTTTCAGGGCTTTTTCTTTCTTAAAAGATCACTATAGCTCAGTTAAGCTCGGAGCATCATATTAGTTTACAGTAACTAATATCAGTGAGCTTTTATAACTTCTAGCATGTTCTCAATTTACGACTTGACAGATTAAACAAAACACGCTCTTGGCACAAGGGAATAAAGACTGGTAGGTATAATTACGCCTACCTTTGTTACGCGTAATTGCATTATCCCACCTGTGTGAAAACAAACCGTATATTATGTAAGTAAATAATGTTTTGATGTTAACTCCCTAGGCGTGGGTTCCTAGAAGTTCTAGTACTTTGCGTACAGTTATACAACCATACGCGTAAGTAAAAACCATATTATTATTATTATATTTTTTGAGCTTTTTCGATTAAAACTAATGTTCTTATTTAATTTTTTAACATTTATTAAAAGAATATATATTTTATTTTCTTTCTTTTTATTCCTAAATCGTTAAAGTATTATTTGACTATTATGCTGTTTGTTTGTCATCTTCAATGAAAGAACGCGATTTTGAAACCTGAATTATTTCCTAGATTACCTATATTTTTTCATCTAAGCTAAAAGCCTTAGTCTTTCTTCCGGTTAAATCTGTAATGATAAAATATGCTAGTAAACCTCTACTGAACCTTGAACTAACTAGAGAAAACTGTAACGAACCTATCGCAAAATAATTATTATTTTTGGTATACCTACTATGTATAAGTTACGTGGGTACACACTATGTTGGTATATTCCCTTTAATGTGGCGATGGTTCTTCCACTCACTAAACATAAGCACATCAAACCTCTATGCTCATGACCTGTCTGGGTATTCCCGAAATAACTACATTGAATACACGTTAGCAAAAACGTACAAACGATTAATAAAAAAATACTGGGAACTCTTAAAATAACTGCAGAGCTTATAACGATCTATTATTGCGAATGGCAACAATAGCTTTTGTTTGTGGGAAAATTGTTCAAAGATTCCATTTATGGTTACTTATACCTTTTTAATTAAAAAATAATCCAAATTATCGCTTTTCAGTTATTTGGGGAAGTTTCTGTTTCTTTTTAATATCCTGGGTATTGTTGTAAATTATCGCGCTGCCAAAAAAACTAAAACAAACAAGTCAACTTTGTTATGCTGACGTGCGTGACAGCTGCATCTTACACTCGCGCTATGTCACTGTGCATCCATTTAGCGGCCAACAAACGTTTTTTTGTATAGGTATGCCCATGAGTCACTGTGGCTCAAGTAACAGTTTTTAGTTAGTAAAGCAAAGATTTTGGGGGAGGTCATGACTGGGCTAAGAACAAATTCCAAATTCTATATTATATTGTTATCTGAAAGCTGACATTGTGGCCAAATAAAATAAAATTTAAATGTAAAGTAGGTATGCGAAAATAAATGGGGCTCATTGGAATTTAAAACATTAGACTGTTGAGGCAAAAAGCGGGGATTTCATTGATCACATAATAGAATTGGCATTTTCAGCTTCGAGATTTTATCGATTGGTATCTTAAGTACTTGAAATACGAGATTTATTAGGTACCCTTGGAGTGGCTACCTACGGGAACCCTAGTTTAATACTTCAGTCCCACAAAGTGTTGTATAAGGAGGAATTTTATTATTATTTTAATTTCTGTGTTTTTTTGCGCCGGAACATTACGGTAAAGTTTAATGTAATAAACCAAAGTCTAACGGAGAGCTATTCGAAGTGTGCAAGTGTTTAAATTATTGACGTTAGGATAATTATTAAAAAGTTTCATATCTCTCTCTGATAACCCTTCGGAGAAAACAGCCATGACGTTATGACTTGTGTTATCTTCTGTACTTTTTACTGGGTGTTTATCGCGACTGCAGAGCGTGGAGTCCTGGGTTCGATTCCTGGGTCGGGCAAAGTGTTATTGGATTTTTCCATTAGGAATTTCGTAGTAACAGCCCGGAGTTTGGAAGTTGGCGGTGTGATACCCCCGTGCCTCGGAAAGCACGTTAAGCCGTTGGTCCTACGCCTGATCTCTCTCCGGTCGTGTCGGATTGCCGTCCCATCGGACTATGAGAGTGAGGGACTAAGAGAGTGCACTTGTGTCTGCGCAAACACTTGTGCACTATAATATCTCCCGCGCCGATGGCTAGTCTCCGTTGAGATTGGCCGCCGTGGCCGAAAATACGGTCTGGAGGACTATTATTATCATCCAAAATAAGTACAACAATGTCCTTGAACTCAATCTGCCTAGCCTTTTCCCAACTACGTTGGGGCGACTTTCAGTCTAACCGGATGCAGCTGAATTTTACATAGAGCAACTGCCTATCTGACCTCCACAACCCGGTAACTGGGTAATACAAAACCCTTGGTAAGACGGGTTGTCAGATTTTAACGACTGTCAAAGATCCACGAATGACAGCTTGGACCAACGGCTTAACGTGTCAGTGTTTCCGAGGCACGGAGGAGTCTCGGTATGTTGATGGTCACCCATCCACGGACCGCGGTAAGCGTAGCTTAACCTGATTTATCGACCCATGCGGCTGTTATTACTAAGCGAGCTCCTCCATTGTCAACAATGTCCTTGAACTGATAACAAATTAATAACAGAAGCCCTAAAGCCTAAAATAAAAGAGCTTTTCATAAATAGTAGGGCTCCTTAAATATTCAAGTCAGCGATTCCCGCAGCATGCAAATAGGATTATATTACTTTAGCGAAGGATATTTTGGTGTTTTCGTCTGCCCGACGTAATTATCTTATTTGCTTCTAGAGTGATGAAGATGGGATTTTGATTATTTTTACGTGTTTTTTGACCTTTGTAAATTTTATATCCTGAGGGATGAATGGACGTAAATCTACCTGACTGTAATATTGTACGGTAGTTCAATTGTCTTAGTAATGTGCTTAATACGCGGGAGCACCTATAGTTACCCAATTAATAAGACTTCGAAGAACACATCCGTACGAGTATACGTAATAATACGCAACTACGTATTATCTATTTAAATAGTTATGTCAAAAGTAAGTGTCCAGAAATGTGTGAAATCTGAATCCAGGATCATATACATCGCACTCTAGTTACTTTCCACTTCACAGCGTCTCCAAATATTTTTTTTTTACCGTATCTATGTACCTAATAGCCTATAATAACACCTTTCTTCGCGATAGAAGAACATCTGTAGGTATCGTGATAGGCAAGCAGTATTTTACAAATGGCCAATCATCCATTTGAATATCGAGTTGCATAGCATAAACAGCCTATAATGTTCCCACTGCTGGGACACAGGCCTCCTCTCTGTGAGAGGGAGTGGCCTGTAATCCACCAAGCGGGTCCAGCGCGGGTTGGTCGATGTCACACACATACCTTCGAATTTTTGGTTCTAAGACATGCCGGTTTCCTCACGATGTTTTTCTTCACCGTTTTGAGAGCAGTGGTTGAAAAGTAAAGCGCCTGTCAGGGTTCGAACCTACGACCTACCTACAACCACCACTGCTCTGCACAATAGAGTTGCTAAGTAAGTAATAATAGGTAATAAAGTAATCAGGTTAGCGTGCTCCTTGAATATTCCAGTATCCAAACTCATAGTAATTTAATATAATTGCTCTATTATGTGAAACAATATAGCGGTCCCCACAAAGCTAACCTTCCTCACAATATCATTATTAATGTGATTTGCTTCACATGACAATATTGTTACAATATCAAGCAACCAATACTAATAGAATATCGGTACATGGCGCCGTTTCCTTACATAAGTTACTGGCGGTAAAAAATCTACGCTAACTAGTTTCATCTTTCTGACTGATCTACCCGACCCCTTGACAATTCAAAAGTGCTTGTAATTGGTTTATCCTAACTAATATTCTAAATTCGAAAATGAGTTTATTTGTTTGTTACGCTTTCACGCTAAAAGGGCTGGACGGATTTGGATGGGGTAGAGCACGACCTGGAATAGGACATAGGATACTTATCATCCCGATATTCCCGAAGGATCGAGACTTACGCGGATGAAACTGCGGGGCGCAGCTAGTTTGTAATAAATGCTTTGAGTTTGAGTTACGCCGCTTCTTCCAAAATATTGAACTTAAATGTAACTATGTAACTGAATTTGTTTCATACAATATACACCATGTTGTCACAAGCAAAGCACAAAACATTATTATCTATACCGCCGGGAGCCGGCTAGCCTTGTCTGTGGAAAACACATGTTGCGTAGCCTCTAGCCTTCGTAAAGAACAGGGTCAGACGTATAAATAGAGATCCCGAGATGTAAGTAAATACTCTAAGGACCACTACCACTAGGTCATTTTATAGGATACGCTGACTGCGACAAAAATAGTATGTAGGTACTCGTACATTTACATACAATAGAAATGCTAATATGTTGTCGTCCTCGCTGGTTGTTTTTACTCTGAATGGGGTAAACAAGCGTCAGTTCGATTGTAAAACAAAGACATACTGAAAAAAAAGAGGGTACCAGTTTGGGAAATATTTACCATCTACAAGTGCGAGGCTATTGAAGCTCCAGTTGAAAACCAGCGTCAGGCACTAGTAGTCTGGCATTTTTCTGAACTGGCTGATTCGGCGCAGAGGTGAAGCACACAATATTATTTTTAGAATTAAGTTTATTTTGTCTTTGTTGTTTATATTGTGCGCTTTTATAACATGTGCCGAATAAACATATTTTATTTATTTACTTTTTTTTAACCAGCTGTCTTTACAGTAGTCGCATATGATGTGTAGGTAACATCTGACATCCTGGCTGACAGTACCAACCTCTCGGAAAATTGGGTAGGTACCATCTCATGGCCAACTCTAGTACCGCGCGCGCTCATTGGTCAAATCAAATATCGAGTGTTTCCCCGGCTTCCTGTTACATACTTCCGTCCCTTTTCACGAAATCATTCCCACAGATTGTAGGAAAGCGAGAGGAAAGATGTTACATATCAATAAAATACACTTGAAAAAATAGAGTTTACTTTTGCAATAGGTATTGTACAACTACGCTGCTAACATTAATTTGTGTTAGCGTGATTCTATACAAATTACTGCTAATTATTAAAACCCTGAAAAGCTACTGCGGCATTGCGAGCCAAATATGTTGCATTAAATGCACGCCATAAAGTTCCGAGCTCACGCCGTTTGACTTCATGTAATGAAATGAAACAATAACATTGGTGGTTTAAGATCGTCTCTGGTCCTTTATAACTTGAATGTTGTACCATACAACTTGAATGGTACTAAATACAAGTTATACAGGACCAGAGACGATCAGAATGTTTTATGTTTTTGTATCTCAAAAGTTTATCAAATTAAAATATAAAAAAAGACCTTAATCGTATCTTTTCAGTGTAATACTTTGTTATTTCATTTTGACAACTCATGAATTGAAGCGTGAGAAACCACATAAAACTTAAAGGATTCAGTTAGTTTGCTAACAAGCTTTTATCTTTATTAAAGAGTTTTACCTATACTTAGTTACGCCGAAAATTTAAAAAAAGAAATGAAGCTATTATTTTTGCATTTATTTTGTTGCCATCATCATCATCTTCCAGCCGAAAGACGTCCACTGCTTGACACAGGCCTCCCTCAAGCACCGCCACTTCGACTGGTTCTGTGCTTCTCGCATCCAGCAGATTCCCGCGGCCTTCACCAGGTGCTCAGTCCACCTTGTGGGAGGCCTTCCAACGCTACGTCTTCCGGTACGCGGTCGCTACTGCAGAACCTTTCGGCGCCATAGACCATCTGTTCTGCGAGCAATGTGCCCTACCCACTACCACTTAAGTTTTGCTGCTGTGTTTGCGGCGCCTTCTTACGGTGATCGAAGGCTGCATGTAAATTTTATTATTCACTATTTACCAAACATAAACTTGCGAAGTATATAAAATATTGCTATGTAGATAACCGAAGATAAATGTGTGAAAGAAGATGTTTATTATATAAAAGCTTAAAGAAATATGAATAGGTAAATGACAAGGCATAAAGGTGCAAACGCTTGCATAAGTTTGAAGTGACGAATGGATCAGGAAAAGGCGATTAACATATTATATGATTAACAGAAGCCAGAAGAAGATAACAGATGTTATAACACTCACCACATTTTAGGAAGGGTCACCCAAATTACCCTCTTTTGTAGGAGCAAAAATTAATATATGGAGTACAGTAGTCCCCAGTTCATATCTCTTATCTGAATGCACCTTAAACGGATTTACCTTAAAATTATTTGGCTTTAGTATGCCGGTTATAGACACACGCACGTCGCACCTATAAAATGTTCTCACTTTACGTAAACTTTGTCATGACCGAATGAATTAAATTAGGTCAATAGACAGGGTCACGAAGTGTTCAAGGGCTAGTTCATGTCGTTGATAAATATAGAAGTCACATAAACTCTAATGTTTATTTTTCGTTCTAATTTTAAATTCATACCGCGTTCCATTAATTAACTAATGAAAACAGTTATAGAAATTACCTATTCGTTCTAAAATCAAATTCAATTGAATTTATTCAATCTATAGCGTACACAGCATGACGCAATCATGACCTTTCACACTTCACATTTCCATACATCTAGTAATGAAAGAGCTCGTATAAGCTATTACTCGACTCACACAGCGTGATAGGACTATAATCAGATGCCCTAAGTTCTTCATAAGACAGTGGGTACACCAAAGTCTGCTACAGTTTTGTCTGAGGTACATAGAACAGTTTTCTCTTGTGTGGCAAAACAGTTTTCTCAGATTAAAATCAAAATATTTTATTTCACAAAAACCTACGTGGGCACTTATGAAACATCAGAAGCTAGGTGCACCATTCCAATTGGTCGTTTCTTATGGAGAAGAATGAAAAATACTCCACGGTTACTCTTTTAGAAATAATTGGCGCTTTAACAATATTTTCAAATAACTGTGTTAGTAGATGTAACAACTTTGACTATTATGATTATTTTCATAGAGCGATGGTTTGTGTCCTGTCAAAGAAAGCCTCCACTCAGGTCTGCATACAGCCTAAGATAAACCTTGTAACTCCCGCTCTCTTCGTTTTATTATCAACGAACCAGCATTATGTAGGTGCTAATGATACAAAGTGTAATTTCATGTTAGGCTTAAAATCTAGGTAATAACTAGGAATAAGTAGGTACTTTTTATGCACATTTTCACCGACATCTCCTAAGTTTAAGGGATCCCCTAAGCATGGTTAGGGGGCTGTTAGAAGGTGGCTGGTTGCTTACCAACAGTAAGGGGTAACTGACCCCTTACTGTTGGTGGAACAGCAACCACCTTCTAACCATGTTTACGGGATCTCAAAACTTAGGGATGTCGGTGAAAATGAGCATTAGTCTACGTTCTGCGTTCTATACACTAATATTAAATTATTTTTGTTGCAGGATGTACCAGTGGAACAACTCGAAAAACTTAAAATGGGTAAGTTAAAGTAATTTATTTTAGACTTGAGCACTAAGCTGCGCTAGTATACAGTTTTAGACGGCGCTTTATTTGTATGCAGTCGTACTCCGCTGGGATTAGTAACTATTAAAATATTAATAATTAAAATATAACTTTCAAATAGTGTTAGGTCAGACTTACTCCTCTTACTTAATAAAATAAAATAAAACTCGCGTTTTTTTTTATTTTTAACAATTATAGGCTTCTCAAAGCAGAAGAATCGAGCTATTCTGACTTAAGGCTCCTGAATTACAAATTAAATTAATTTAATAAATATTCGGGTCGCCGAGAAAATTACATCAAAATGATGGATTATTAATAAATTGTAGATAATGGATGGCAATTATTCAAAATATTCAAATAAATATTATCATGACAATTCTGACTATTAAGGCTCCTCTTTTAGTCAGAATTGCTGGATTCTTCTCTTTTGAGAAGCCTTTGTTCTGCAGCGGGAATAAAAAATGTTGGGACGGTATAAATGCACGTTGTATTAATATTATGAAAACGCGAGTCATGATAATATATTTATTTGAATTTTAAATAATTGCCATCCATTATCTACAATTTATTCATAATCCATCATTTTGATGTAATGTTCTCGGCGACCCGAATATTGATTAAATTAAAGTAATTTATAATTCAGTTAAATTAATTTATTCATAAAACTTTCATGAATGTAGATGACTTCGAGTTTTGGTGTTGAAGCCAAAATTAATAAATATTCTCACGTTATCTATGTAGGTGGCGTGGTAAGGAGGACATCTTACTCTTAGCTTGGTTAAAACAAGGAAGAGGGCTCTCAAATTCTGGTCGATTTAGATTCTTTCTTTTATTTCCTTCAAATTCATACCCCTAAACTTTTGGCGATAAATAAGGCGACTACTAATTAGCTACCTATGCTACCTGCTGAATATAATACGGTGCTAAATTGACAGATTGTGTGGGTAGCATTCACGCCTGATGCATCAATCATGATGATTACCTAACCGTCCGTAAACCCAACCTGTATACAGTCTCTATGGATTCAGTATAATCGCCAAATTAGCCACGTGCGCGGTCGAGCATAGATTATTAATGGTAATACCTATTACTGAATAGTACAGTCAGTATCATCATAATATGTACAGTCGAACACTATTTGGTATACAGGCAAAATATATTCATTTTCCGCTACACTGCCAAAATTCGTCGTGTGTGTAATTTAACTTTTTGAGCTTATGGCTTGGGGGAGTGACGTAAAAGGATTGTTGACTACTGAAAACACTCATAAAATTGTTTAAGTAGTAGTTGCAAGTTATCTGCATGTATACTAAATAGCTTGTTCGACTGTACGACTCTACGAGATGTGATGTGCGTAGATTACACTGTCTTATGGTAGAGTGTCGAAGTGCTGTGATTAGTGTCTTATGTGAATATTTGATTCCACAATTTTATGTTCAGAGTCTAACCCCATGTCCTAACCAAGAAGATCGTTCGCGCCAATACGCGATCGTCGAGTTCATATGTCACTCATTTTTTCGGAAAACCGGAACGCTCCTCTCTCGAGTGGCATATGAGCGTCGATCGCTTATTCGCGCGACCGATCATTTTGGTTAGGACGCGGGGTAAAGATAATAAAATATCTAATAAAATGTACCTAAGTTTGACAGTCAAGCCAGGCAGTTAAATATGAAAAAACTTGGGAAGTAGTATGAAATTATACCAGCATTAAATATTAAAACAAGCATTTTTTCGTAGCTTCTATTATTTACTTATTTATTTATTTATTTATTTATTTATTTATTTATTTATTTATTTATTTATTTATTTTAGGACAACCAACAAAGCTTACACCAAAAAAAAGACATGTTAATCTACCCATATTATTTTTACAATATATAGTGTAGCCTTAATTAAAGGCTGCCACGGCATGCATTTATTTAATATAGGAGTATGAAACCAAAAAAAAAAAAAAAAAAAAGCAGATTTCACATAATTAGTTACTAAAACACTGACAATTGTTACATGAATCCAAGATACAAATACAAAAAGATGAAAAACTTACAATGCTGGCTTGGTGCGATTATTTCTATAGATTCAATAAATTTTGTTCGACGTTGTGCCAACCAATAACAATAAAACTAAAACAAAAAAGAACAAACACAATCTAAATCTACTAATCTACTTTGTAATAAAAGTCTAATGTGTCAGTTGTTTATTCGTAACCAACAACGCGAAAACTTTACTTTTAAACACTTTCCATAAAATATAGAACGAAGCTTTTGTTATAAATCTACACGTGCGTAATTTGTTGAGAGCAATAAACAAGAAAGTTTGCCCAAACACTAACTAACAACGGGGGCATAATTTATACAGTGTAGGTAATTATTACGCGGATCTTTTGTATGCCCTATGCGGGGTCAATATATCGTTAAAAGAGGGTGTAAGGATACTGGTGCTTCAATATAAGTGAATTAATGGTCTTGTCCACTAAATGTTATTTTTAACGCGAGTAGGTATAGTTAATGTGGATAGCTAGTAGGGTTCCGTACCCAAAAGGTGCCAACGGGATCCTGTTACTAAGGTTCCATGGTAATAGCAAAACAAATTCACAGAGTGTGTAAGTACTAATATGGTCGCTATAATAACAATTTTTTTGTTTCCGTTTTTGTCATGCGATCAGTCTTTTAGACTATGAGCAGATGATTTGGTTCTGTTGACTTAATCATAAAAATAAAAATAAATGAATCCCCCTATAAATTGTACGGTGGTACAAATTCAACTCGCACTTGGCCGCATTTTTACTATAAATGTGAACAAAGTTTTCAAGATACATAAAACACTAATTTATCTTTAAGCACCGAAGTTGCATTGCAATATAGAAATGCTTTTAGCATACCAGTGACCTAGTAAAATTATTTATTTAATATTTATGATTTTATGGGTAGAGCTTATCAGTTTCAAAGGGAAAAAATGATTGCAAATTGACTATATAATCCCTACCGAAGCTCTTGCGTAGTCACTCGAAGTCAGCTGTTTTGTGTTATTATTATTAAACTTCATCATGATCAGCCTAGCCTTTTCCCAACTATGTTGAGGTCGGCTTCCAGTCTAACCGGATGGAGCTGAATACCAGTTTTGGTATTATTGATACTTGTGTTTTTTCTTGGTATCGAAGTCCAAAGCTGTTTTGTTTTTAATTCATATTTTTTTAATTTTAGGTATTGTTTAATTAAGTATGTAGTATAGCGTGCACCTGTAATTGGTCTATACATAAGAACTCATACCTATAACTTATAATAATTAATGTTTATACTGTTGGCGTACCGGTTTTAAATAAATAAATATATCGACGGTAAAATGATAATAAGTTAAACTTAGTAAAGCATTTTAGAATGAGGGCTCTTACATGTTTGTGTCCCTCAAGTCCACATATTTATTGTTAAAAATTCACCATCCATTTCTGAATCCCGATTTCAGAATTCAAGGACCTGTTCACCTGTATTGAACCAGACTTTTGTCGCAGGATACAATTCCAAACTTCGAACTAAAACGAAACATGTAGGTATTTACCAAAATATGGACCGTGTTATGCAGAAAGCAGCCATATGGCACTTTTTCCAAAAATGAGTTATAAACACAGCCATACTAATTTCGACATACCAGATTTTTTGCAAAAACAGCCATGTCGACATCTCTATTTATCACCGAGATATTTGCCGTGAAATGCAGCCATGTCTACAAATGTTTATTTATTGTAAAAACAGTCATCTTCATGTAAAATGCAGCCAATTTTGACAAAAATTAAAATACCTATTTTGAAGAAGTCGGCCTAACCTATGGCCGTTTTTTACAAATTTAAAAATATTAGGAGGTATCGCTGTTCGAGTTACGTAAAAGGCAGCCACTGTATGAAGGCTGTTTACTGTAAATTATTTATTTGTTGTTTAATCGCAGTTGGCTTTTTTTATTTAATTGATTTTTTATAAGACCTAAAGGAAGTTTACCTAGTTAAAGACAGTAAAAAACAGTATGAATACAATATACAACAGTCGGATTATTTTAGTGAACTTAATAAACATTTTAGTCAATAGCTGCTGTACTTAATACTTTCTTGTCTGTTTTTATTTTGTAAATAGTTGCAGATCACATTTTAATATACAGCCAGCTTACATGGCTGGTTTATTCTTTATTGTGATTTCTACAAAATATGCTATTTTGTATAAAACAGCCACGTCTTAAATCGCAATTATTGATATTAATATCCACGTTTCAAAATTCTGGATGTGATACAATAAATTACAATAGTTATACCAATATGTCTCAAATATGAAATAATCAGAAAATTAATATAATTATGTACAACCGAAGTGCAACCATCGACAGAAAAAGGCTTATAACTCTGTTTGTACTTTTCCCGACATGGCTGCCTTCTGCATAACACGGTATATATCAGCTTGTCCGAATTAATAATCAAGGACAGGACCTACCTTTTCAAAGCTACATTTGTGACCACATTCTCGAATAATAATGAAACGATATTCATAAAATACGTTCTCCGTATATAATAGATAACTCGTCCTAACAAAACGTATACAAAAGGGACCTAAAAGTAGGTCAGTCGTGTTCCATTGTAGCGCAATCAGCGATAACGGTTTTCAAAACTTACTCGATCCTTTGTAGTTTAGATATACTACTTACACTTAGGAACCTGTGGATATCTAGGTAGGTTTAGGTACATTTGGTTTTTATACTTATACTATAAATCATCATCTGCCTAGCCTTTTCCCAATTATGATAGGGTCGGATTCTAGTCTAACCGGATGCAGCTGAATACCAGTATTTTACATGGAGCGACTGCCTATCTGACAACCCAGTAACTGGGTAATACGATACCTCTTGGCAAGACTGGTTGTCAGACTTTCGTGCTTCTGATGACCCGTAACGACTGTCAAAGATCCACAAATAACAACCGGAACCAGCGGCTTAATGTGCTTTCCGAGGTACGGAGGAGTCTCGATATGTAAAGATGGTCACCCATCCGCGGACCAATGCCGGCAATGGTAGCTTAACCTGATGGATCGACCCGTGCGGCTGTTATTACTTAGCCACGAGCTCCTAACTTACCTATACTATACAAGTACGTAGAATAAGAAATTAGTGTATAAGAGGAAGTCTGAAAAGTTGTGTGGAAATAGGTCGTCATAGTATGTGACGCGGAGGAATGAGGGAAATGTCGGCAGGAAAGTTTTGAGTATAAATGTGGATAGCTATACAAATAGGGAAAGACCAAAGAAACGATGGATGGACTGTGTGAAAGATAATATGGCTAGAAAGGGAGTGATTACCGAGATGACGACTAATAGACAAGTATGGAATAAGAAGACATGTTGTGCCGAACCCAAATAAATTGGGTTAAGGGCAGGAGAATGATAATGATGACAAGTATGTAGCAAACTTGATAAAGTACCTACTACAGTAACATTACGTTAACGACTGTATTTACTGAAGGGGTAGGTAGAACTGGCGAAATGAAGGTGAACTATTAGGTACAGTTCCGCCTAAGGCGCAGGCCACACATAAATGCCGTCGGGCGAGGACACGGCGCGGGCGGCTTTCTGTTCCATTCAAATTTTATACCAAGTGCATATTAGCGTGCATAATTTAGGATACACGGAATGTCGTGGCTCGGGCGTGGAGCCACGACATTTCGTGTATCCTAAATTGCGCTTTATTTCTGCTTTCGGCCTGCGCCTTACCCTTCGGGGATTACAGACGTGATATTATGACGTGTAGGCAGTACACAATATGCACATAGTAGGTATATAAACTATGTTTCTGAATCCCATGTGATAAGGGAAGAACGTATTGATATTTACCGGGCACAAATCCAGACTGCTGCATGGCTACTTGTATCTACTTAGGGTCCTAATGAAAAAAAAAACATTATACAACTTTGTCTGATCTGAAGATTACACCCTATGCTCAGCAAACACACTTGTGTCAAAGTCAAATAATTTATTTCAATTAGGCACTATTGCACGTCAAAAACAAAGAAATAGAACTGATTCTAGTCGCCCCTTCCAAAAGGTAGTTTTCGTATGGAGAAGAATGGGCAAGAAACTCGGCCGTTACCGTGTAGACAAGAAGATTGGATCAACAAGGCAGCAGTAACTTTTACAAGCCTTCGTAGCTCACAGCTACAGCTACAAGCAATTAAGCAAGCAAGTCGGCGCGCGACTGCTAGTCACCGCCTGAGGTATGTGTAGACAAAGGCCAAGCTAACTCAGTCTGCCAATTTTGTCAATGCTCCTCTGTCTCACCGCTCAAATTATTATACCTCAGCACGCGTGACCATGACCACTACACAAAATGACAGATCGCAATCTGTCATTTTGTCTATTCTTCAGTCGACAAAACCCATTCCTACGGTGGTCATGCTACGCGTGCTGGTGGTGACTAGCACTCACGCGCGGACTATCCATACTAATATTATAAATTCAAAAGTAACTCTATCCGTCTGTCTGAATGTTATCTTTTCACGCCTAAACCACTGTACAGATTTCAACAAAATTTTAGATTTTGCCAAAGAGATAGATGGCACCCTGGGGAAGGACATAGGCTACTTTTTATCGACATACCGTGCGGGCAAAGCCGCGGGCGGAAGCTAGTACTACATACATTAAATAACGTCACTCGGTAAGCCAGAGCACGCGAAGAATTTACAACTAATAGAAGAGATTTATAAGGAATACGGGATAAAAATACTCGTGATGCCATGCGCATAATTTGAAGTCTCTCATTTATGGCATGTGTTCCCTCTCGAAAATTCCATTTCCCCCAATTTAAGGCGGTGTTTAATGTGAGTTATTCGATCGTTTATTTTCTAAGCGATTTGTACGCGTTCTACGCGCCATGATCGTACGAAATTGGATTGTTAAAGGATAATAAATTAAGTTTTTTTTTTGCTTTATTATGTGTAACTAGAGTGTAAAGTAAAAAATATCTTTAATTTCGCTGGTCGGTGGCAAAAAAACGAAAATACAAAACCGGAGACACCGACTTCCGAAATTAAAGTTATTTTTCACTTTGTAGTGTTTTATTTGGAATATAAAAACTATTACACGAAACACGATAAAATATGGAAAACTAGCTTCCGCCCGCGTGGTATGTCGATAAATAGTAGCTATGTCCTTCCCCGGGATGCCATCTATCTCCTTGCCAAATTTTATCGAAATCCGTTCAGTGGTTTAGGCGTGAAAAGGTAACATACAGACAGACAGACAGAGTTACTTTCGAATTTATAATATTAGAATGGATAATAAAAGCGACTTGATTTGAAGACACTGAAATTGAAATCCTGAGGCTTTAAACCTAAAGCTTGGATCAACAAAAGTTTGTAAAACATGTAGTCAAAGCACCAGGACACTAAGAAATTGAATTCCTTGTTAAATGCAATAATTTCAAGCAATAGTAATAATGTACATATTTTGAAATATTTTAAAATATTCTTTAATTTAGGATTGAACGTTATATTGAATTGCTACGTGTAAATCAGCCATATAAACATCTTCTGCTTGAAGCAATTTCGTGAATAAAACAGTAACAATGTTTACCTACAGAATTGCAGGTACACCTTGAAACCTTAAATGAATTATAGTTGAAAACATTTCATTCCCGACCGAGCAATTTTCATCGTTGAATAATTGCGTTAATAACTGATAAATTGTTCACTAATTGCTGCGTGCAAAGGCATATTATTTACTGCTTCGGACTCGGTTTGACGTCAAAGTCAAATGGTGTTAATCTAATCTAATTGATATAATTTAGGACCTAAAACACCCTCAAATTGTTACTATTACTAAACGAAACTATAACTACTACACTCGCGACAATCTAAGAAGTCCGTTTTGACGTTTCGTTCTCGTACTTGTAATAAAACGAGATGCCTTGAGAATCGATATAATTTAGGACCTAAAACACCCTCAAATTGTTACTATTACTAAACGAAACTATAACTACTACACTCGCGACAATCTAAGAAGTCCGTTTTGACGTTTCGTTCTCGTATTTGTAATAAAACGAGATGCCTTGAGAATCAGTTTTAAACAATTTAGATAAGTTGTCGATTACCAACTCTCTAAGTATGTTTAATCGATATGTCTCGAGAATCAGTGTACGATTTTTTTTTTTCATTTCTACACAAAGGATTTTTGTAGCTGTCAAAACGGACTTCTTAGATTGTCGCGAGTCTAATGACTAATCTTCTAATTTCCTACTGTCAAATATTAGGGGACAGTTGATAATATTTCGTGAAAAAAATATCAACTACCATAATAAAACTTCAATAGATACCTACTCGACCAAAATGTATGGGATGGCTAGACATTTTTTCGTAATTACGATTTTGGACCCATTGAGAAAGTTGCTCCGTTTGATGTTCTGTTCCACACGCTTAAAGTTGACCATTCCTTTTTGGTACATCCTGCATGTCCCATAACCTGATTGCCTTTTACATCTAACCACAAGTTTCCAGCTAATATTTCAATAGACTTAATACTTCATAGGCGTTGTCCTATTTGGCAAAGATCGCACGATCAAACGCATCGTACGATCGTTATTAAGCATTCCATGTGCTCGCACGATTACTTGCGCTCGATGACACGATGCGTTCTCGTCGTGCGATGAGTTCTAACATACAGATTTCATCAGAGTGTCCTATTTGAACCTCGCAAGTAATCGTGCAAGCACATGAAATGCTTAATAACGATCGTACGATGCGTTTGATCGTGCGATCTTCGCCAAATAGGACAACGCCATAGGGTTTCCACGCAGCCTCGTGTAGCTACAAATCAATCACGACTCGATAAAACTTTAGCCTTTCTTTTTTGATCTTGTATTTGCACTTTTATAACAGATGAGGCTCATAGAGCTATTTATAGCGTCGTAACTTAAGCTCCAGTACACACTTTATATCGCAGGAAATGGGTTCTTGGACGAAAATAGCTCGCTCATAGAAAGTGCGGGAGATGTTATATAAGATGGAGGAAAGTAACGGTCAAGTTTTGTGTGAGCTAAAAATAGCTAATACTATGTATGAAATAATGAAGAAGATGGGGGGTTAAGTCGTACGCAACTACCCCACCTCCTTTCTCCACGCGCGGCTGACGTAAAACGCGACTAAGGGATAATTTGAAGAGGTTAGGCGAAAGCATCCTACGTAGGCTGCTGCGTGAAACTTGATCGCAAAACTTATCTAAGTTTTGCGATCAACTTTTAGCTGTTAGGTTGTTTTCGTGTTTCTTGTCTTTATATCTGTATCTATATTATTTTAGCCTAAGGACCTTTGTAGGTACATACACGTTTTTCTTGCCCTCAAAAACTAAGGTTTATTAGATAGATAGATAAAACGTTTATTTGGTGCCATCACACAAAAGACACAAACAAAAGCACGGTAGCACGGAAGCACGGTTATTCGCCGTGCAGTAATAGGCACGGTCGTCAGTATTGCAAGGATCACTATGGAAGCTTGATGACGGACACGTTTTTTCTACAACACGGTTTATACGCCGTACTGTAAAAAAACCGTGCCGTAGGTATAATGTACAAAGGGCGTAAAGCCTTGTTGACCTTTATAAATTATTTTATAGAATACAAGTAGACTGCAGACTAGACATAAATCCGCCTTGTCCTGAATATTTATGAAGGTTGGTAGGAAACCGTTTTCACCTTCAGGCGATCAAGTACCTACCTAAACCGGGTCAGTAGATTATTTTATCAGACATAAAGTGTAAGATTACCGTTACATCGTTTATTTTATTTTATTTGACCCTTGATTTATGTTTTGAAAAACAGGTCGGGCCATAATTGGGTTCAGGATTATGAAAGGACCCCAGAAATTATTATCTTTTTGGAGGACGTTTTTTTGCGCTTGTTTTTTAAAGTGTTAGCGGGGATGTCCAATATTTGCACTTTGATAATATTATTTAAAGGGGTTACAACCGCCAGCCCTCGTAAATTAAAGAAATTAAACCGACTGTTGAGATGATGATTTAAATCGTCTTCCATAACTTTGTATCGTACCTACGATAAGATACTTACGACAAGTTTTGCGGCTAGGATTAAATGACAAATACCTATTAGTGGATTATATTTTAGTTTTTATCTAGTTCACATTGTACGATTTTGTTGGTCCGATCCGTGATCTGTAGGTGCCTATATACAATATAACGTTTCCGGAATTCCATATCATTTAGGACCGATCACTCACTCCTCTCTTACTTGATCGATTACCCATGTTTTCGAGGCCGAACTGGGTTAATGATTAAATGTAAACATTATGTTGAACAAATATTTTATTTAGACGCGGTAGGTATACGGATGTACCGTTTCATCAATTTAGGTTAGCAAATTCCAGTTTTTTTTTATAATATATGAGTCAGGGTCATCGACGCGCAAACTGTAACCATAAATTCTAAACCGGCGTTGAAATTTTTCGTAGGTAAATAAAAAAATAATTTGCTGTTACATAGTAACAGGTTGCGCGTTGATGTCCCTGCCACCTGTGTTTATGTACATACTTTATAGTAGGTACACCAGAAAATACATAACAAAAAAATATAGTATTGCCTATGTAGGGTTAAAACCTGTCCTACCAGCAACTACATGCATTTCTATTGAGAAATTGACACTGAAACTTACAACTTAAAAATTATGTCCGTCATGCTATTGCCACTGTACCTAACTGTCCCACTGAAAAGCAAAAACCCCATACAGAGACCAAACGTACTTACATACAATAACGTTTCTTTCAATATTTTAAAATTTCTAATCAAATAAAGGTTATTAATTGTTTATTTGTATAGTTAGTTTTAATTAATATTAGTTAGGATTTCATTAGTTAAGTAATAGTTAGTTGTATAAAATTAAATTAGTTGTTAAAATAGAACTCAAATAAAAAAATATGTAATTAAATAAAGAATGATCGAATTCAGCTTTCTCCCATTCGGATGTAGGTATCCTGTAGGAAATTGAAACTAATTCTAAATCTTATTACAGCGGAGACCGGCAAGGAAGGCGAGATGAACAGTGATCACGTGGAGTTTCACCGACTTGGTAAGTAATACTTTACGTTGTTATATTTTTTAGCTGAATCATAATATTCTACAGATTTCTACTGCTAACTCAATGTACTGAGATTTGGAAGATGAATAATTCGTCTCAACTTAGTTTGATACTATCAGATAATATTTAATAATTATTGTGAAGGTTGGTTGAAAAAATTAATGAACTATTAAGAGATATATTATTTTTCTTTGAAATCTATAGGTAAAATAATTTTAATTTCATTACAAACAGGTATTTCTCTTTTTCTGGGGAAAAATAACTTTTATACTTACATAAAACTGCAAACAAAATAAATAGATGCAGAAAATTGCAGACATGAGTCCTAAACTGGCCACATTAGCAATTCCTCTAGCTAGAAGCAGTTCACTTCCTGAAGCAATTCCTCTAATGTCATTGGCAATTCCTCTAATTTGACATAAAAGCAATTAATAATTTGTGGACCATTTTACGAATCTCCATACAAAACTGTCAAACAGATGAAATATTTCGTGATATGAATTATACACAAATCATTATTATGAATTGTCAGTTTGTGACATTTTACGATGATTCATTATATTTTCTTATGATTCTGCTAAAGTGACCGTTTTAAGCCCTTGCCAAAAAAAAATATAAAAATAATCAAAATCTAAAGGTTTTTTTTAATACCTGGCATTCTCCACAACTCTTCAAAAATACTATGAGAATATTCGTCTTTCCACAACACACGGTATTTTCCAAACCTTTCAGTTAGAACATAACACGTAGGTACCTAGTTATTCAGTCGACGCGCCCAGCGAGGCAGCTCAATGTCACGCTCGTTTTCACGCGAACAAAGCTAAAAGCGATACTATCGGGGTCTAGATAACTGAGCTAAGCCACTAATAGCCCCTTGTTTACTACATTCGCTTCATAATAGTTACTTTATCAGGGACTAGCTTTTAGACTTAACGTAGAGTGTATGTTTTGTGTCTTTAGACAATTAAAGTGAATGATATTTATGTTTGTATGTATTTTGTACAATCATTTTCAAATATTCAATCAATAAAAAAATTAAGTAATAAAAACTAAAACCCAACTACGACTGAAAAGGTACAAACAAGACACCACAGACAGACAAATAAAAAATCCGGAATCACACGTGTTAGGGCATAAATCGAACAGATTACGTGTGACTCCTACTTAAATGCATACATACATACCGATCAAAATCATAACCCACCTTTTTTCTTTGCCGTAGTTGGGTAAAAAGAGGGCTGGTACAGTCACGAGCATAAAATGCGATACACTTTGTGAAATTTTCTCATTTAGAGCAGGTATGGATTGAACGTTATGTTAAAAAGTTCTGTCTGCACAAAACCCTATGATTTCAATAATTTAAGAGTAATTCGTTCTTGAATACTTACTGTTGCTACCATATTTTACTGTAGGATAACTGAAACTCGGACCTTTACTGTAGCACTTATGCAACATAAAGCCACTACTCAAACGTGTGTGTTATCGACTTACGTGTTCAAGACTATGTTAAACATTTAAAGTAGGAACTTCAGTAGGAACTACAGTTAAGGTTTCTCAACTTTCACAGGTGAACTACACTCCAAGTAGTTATGTTATGTACCTACATAAGTACCTACGGCTGTAAGTGACCGCTGATGGCGATCGATAGCAACAGTAAATGTAGTTTCGTTAACCTATTAATAATATTCTAGTTTGTCCAATACAGCAAATTATTTGTTAAACAGACGCAGTACAAGCCAACGGCGAACTTGTCTCGAGATTAGAACAGCATGCATCAGCGGATGCGGTAGGGAGCGAGAAGCCTCACTTGCATGCCCAGGCGCAACTCGACGTGCCGTCTGAAGGCGTGCATCGCGTGCTTGTCCAAGATGGCGGTCATGTGAGTGTGCATGACGCGACTTCAGCCACTAGTGCGCCTAGCGAGGAAGTTACTACTAAGGTAAGATTTGAAACTACTGGATACTAGTACCAGTAGGTAGTTTGAAAAGCTGCCCGATTATATCAGACGATTATAGTTTAGTATAAATTAAATAAATAAATCAGAGCAGTGATAGTCTAGTGGTGTGACCGTCAGACTATCAAGTCATAGGTCTCGAGTTCGAACCCAAGCCACGCTAGGATTATTCATAGCGTAGTAGGTATCCCAATATGTAGGCTATCTATGACTATGAGTAGGTTACAACCTCAGACCAACAAAAAAGGAAAGACAGATCACGCCGTGCATCAAAAGTGAAGCCACCTTTTTATCTATGTGTGTATAAAAAGGGTTGTCAGTTGTTAAAGTTTTTCCCCTATAACTTGGGGAATAATATTTTGGGTAGGCTAATATTGTACGAGTAAGATATTGTTGAGTATGGTATTGTACCTCAATTTTTAGGAAGGTTCCGAAAAAAAAACATTTTTTTTTTACATTGCAAAATAAAATAAAAACACAATTAAGTACAAAGTGCATTTAGGAGATTACCTTTATGCAAGAATTGCTTGTGTTAGGAGACTCCGCTCTTTCACTTAGAATTATCCATTAATTTTCAATTGAGTGTTAAAAAAATATATATATATGTATATAAATAGGTTAGTAAATTAGCTAATATCCATTTATTTTTATTTTCAGTATGGAAATCTAAAATATTAAATGCATAAAAAAACAGACATATAATTACTCGAAGTATAAAATATCGAATGGGGAAATTTGAAATCATATTATGGCAACCGCTCTTTAAATGTCACTGTTTTCGTTCGTTCATTCGTTCAGGTTTTTTGTTCCAAGTAACCTAAAATTCATAGTTATCTAAATTAAAAAATGATGTTATTTGAACTACTTACAAGTGAAAAGTGATTCCGTGAGACTTTTTCTATGATTTACTATTGTTTTTACACGTTTTCACTACACAGGAAGGCATGATTATATTTGTTTTGGTGATGTTAACTAGACGACGACTCGTGACGTACTAGGAGCGATGAGCATGGTTTTAGTGTAGGTGTGTGCGTAAGCCTGTGTGTTTACTTGCAGGAGCATGGTTTTGTGGCTTCACTTTTGATGTACGGCGTGATCCGTCTTTCCTTTTTTGTTGGTCTGAGGTTACAACAAAGTTTTAATGGTTAAAAACGTGCAATCGAAATTTTACTAAGATTTTTTTTATCATTCGTGTTCTCTTGATCCCAATTTCACGAATTCGGGTCAAACCCAAAATACGGAACATGTAGATTTAATTTCACACAGCCACTAATTAAAAGGTCAGTTCTTCAATAGACCCATTTGCAAACAAACAGAGCTACGAGAGAGAGAATATGCAAATATACCCACATTTCATTCATCTCTTGAACATGCAAAAAAATGGGAATCCTTAGCGTCACAATAGATCGTCGTGCACTGGAACATCTATTGTAAACCACACTGTCAATGAAAGTCTATTGGAAACCGATACCATCTGAATACATCAAGCTGCACTCAGGCCATTGTTAGATCGGATCACGTCCATTTTTATCGAGTCTCGACTTGATATAACAATTCAAAAAAAACATGGATTGTTCATACGTTAAAGTCAATTTCGTTAATAACTAGCTGAGAATATATGCCTACCAATGATATTATATTAATTTAATATAATATCTAATTAATATATAATATATAATTAAAATTAATATAGGTAATATCATTGATGCCTACATTTTTTTTTCTGTGGTAGTGTCGTGTCGTATCAACCTGTAGCGTCGACCATGTGGGTATGATTAAAATGTTACTGATATTCATCCTATTTGGAGTATTTTACATCGTCATATTTCAGCCAATTTACACAAACAATTACACAATGAATTAAACACCGTCCATTGGTGCAAAACGTATGAAAATTCGTTCGGTAGTTTTTGAGTTTATCGCGTTCAGACAGACAGATAGACGTGGCGACTCGGCGAGGGACTTTGTTTTATAATAATGTAGTGATGGTAATAATACCAGCCTATGATTTTTCGACTGCAGGGAGGATTTTTGAGTTATATTTACTATAAGTCCAGATTTTCTCTTCTCACGATGTTTTCCTTCACTGATTGTAGTTAAATGGATAAAAATAATTCATGGTTCTCTGTTCTACAACGATTTTGATGAAATCCGCAAAGACGTCGAACCCCAAAATGGATGTAAGATTAGTGTTCATGCCGGAAAATTAAAAATACACATAGCTGCAGGCACGTAGGTAAATTTAGGTACGGTAATGGTCGATGAGCCTGGGTTACCAATTAGTGTGGGTGGCGCAATTTTCATACTTTTCTAGGTATATTTTTTACCCGACTGCGCGACAGCAAAGACTATACTTTTATTATAAAAGTAGTATAAGGGCGAGGTTATGTTACAGGTTCTCATTAAGGACCAAAATCTAAAATCATAATTTGATAGTCATATCCACCGATTTGATCACTATTAAATTCGATAAGTAAGTACATAGATTTCACACCAATCTGTCAATCAATGCATATATATTGTTCTAGAATACCCTATAACTCTTCCTACCTTATCCAGAATGATTCGGTAGACTAGTTTTAGTACAACCCCTATCTCAATATATAAGGAAAATCGAACACCCACACTGCTGCGTCGAACGGCACCTATTTCCTCATCATTTATCACTTCGTTCGCAATATCTCGCCTCCGAGCGTCTTGGGCTAAATTGCCAAGCGAAGGTATGTACTAAAAATAAAACTAACAGGGGAACGACCTTCTTTACTGAGACCAGGAACAATTTGCTTTAAAATAGTATAACAATTGAAGAACTTTTGATTAGTGATCTTAAAAAATATAGCAAAACATTTTCGAACATAAATTATTATACTTATAGCTACTGATCTAATATTTCTCTCTTTTCATGTTAGTGACTAACCTAGTGGTAGAGTTTTACATGCCGTCGAGAAATTTCTCTCACACACGATGTTTTCCTTCGCAGTTTTTTGAAGCAATTGATAATTATACAACTCGACACCTATGACTTGGCAGTATGACAGTCACACCACTAGGCTATCAATGATCTTATTAATTAGCTAGATGTCCATATTATTTAATATAGGTGCTAGTTTTATTATAATAAAACACATGTGGCAATCAACAACACATTATTAAGTATGTCATCAAATAATCACGCAAGCTCTGCAATGAAACCAATTCATTTATTCAATCAGTGAGATTAAAATAATTGGTGTCACATTGTGCGTTGTAACTGGAAATGCGATGCAATTTAATTTAAAGAATTATCTTGTAATTACAAACACATGATATTAACATTAATTGGAAACTTGATTTAAGTACCTAATACCAGAATGTAAAACCAACGTTCATGTAAACGCATAGGAAGTTATTAATATTGAAGATAAGGTTAACGCAGGTTGGAGCGGGCCGCTCCGCAACGCGAAAAATCCTCCTTCATCATTTTCGTACACATTTTATGAACTAAAGCACAGAGTAGTTACAGGCGGGTCGCGCCACACTTTCTGTATGAAAATTCGTTGCGCTGCGATCTTATGCGCCTTTTATGTGCGCTTTAATACGTAAATACCTACCACAAAATTGCCGGCTTACAAATAATTAGAAACGTATTTTACTTCTCAGGTATTTCACGGGGCCGCCCGTCTGGTACAACCAGGACAAGCTACCAACATTCCTACGGGACCACAGCACACAGCTGTTCGTAGAGCCTTCAACGCAGACATCACCAAGGAGACCAAGAATAACGTAAGAAACCTTTATCCCACGAAGCCAAAAACTTTTTAACACGGCAGAAATTTTTCTTATTTATATTATTATATGTTATACTTACTGAAAATCAGCAGAAAACTTGTGTGGAACGGGAGAGGGAAGCATTTGCCCAGCAGTGGGACTTTATATGCTAGATAGGAGAGGATATGGTAATAACAAATAGTCTCAGAAATCTCGCTCTTAGTTTTCCAATTTCACCCTTCATTCTTTATTGTAAAACAAACACTTGACAATAATGTTCGTAGGTATATAAAGCACAATATCCAAAACTCAGGATAAAAACAAACATCAGGTGTGCATCGCACGTTTCTTTCGACCTTGCGTCATTCAAACGACATTTTCTATTACACCTAATTTTCTTCTCATTTCCCTTAGCTCGCTTTTACAATTTTCCTAGAAGGCGAAGCAGCGAAACCCATTTTGTTTTTTTATATAACCCACATCAACGTAGAAATAGAATTTGGATTAAATAAAAGAATTTCACTAAGTATATAGGTATGTAAGCGTAGGTGTGAAAGAATGTGCGATTCTCTTTGTGTCTGCCGCAAAAGGTCATATAGGCTGAATCGAGAACATCCTTTTACCTACGAATCGTAGATATCACTCGGAAACTTGGCAGATCATTAACTCCACTAATCAATCTTCTTGGAACTCGGTAAAAGTCACCAGCTGGAAACAAAGCCTCAACGAACACCATGATTGACAAACAGATTAGTTCATGGATACATACCTAGATATAGTGCGTTTCATTAAATAGTTCCTATGTCGTAATGTTGGCTTCACTGTTGTAGGACCAATATGAATACGCTACGCCGCGGCGGCGCTACCTGATAGGTCCGTTTTTTTTATTATTTAACAGTGGAGCCAACATTACGGCAAAGGAACTATTTGCTGAAAGGACTCACTACGGAATGCCACCTGCTACGATCCTTACATACTCCTTTTGCTTCGTTTACGTTCATCAGAAGGCCAATTCTCGTACTTCAAAAACGTTCGCATTCAAGTCGCAATCTGTCAAACTCGTCAAAAATGTTGGTAAATTGATTGTATTTTTGACGGATTGCGAATGAGATGCGAATGCGACCCCTCTGGTCATACTCGCACACAGGTCGCGATTAAGTATCGCTAACAATATAGAGAAAAGGATGCTGGCTACTGCTTATTCCCCTTCTAACATATACTATAGCGTTACAACCACCATTACATTTTGGTTTGTTACAGATGGACCATTACTCCGCATACTCCGGGGTCCAGTACTCGCCCCTGGATATGGCAGAATATGTTTTCTGGACTGGAGACGAGCGAGGAGTGACTACTGCCATTGAGACCTTCCTTCAGGAGGGAATGGTAGGTTTCGACTATCATATTACTAGTTTTTCCGACTTGAGAAACCATCGAGATTTCCTTACTATAATTTATGAGTCTAAGTTTAAATACCTATTACCGATGAACCTATAAATGACGATGAAAACCGCATCAAATCCGATGCGTACATTAGAAAAACGCGGCACACTGACGGACACAAAAAGCGACTTTCATATATAATAATTATGTATTAGCGCTTGCCTTGGCCATGCAGAGGGAAAATACAGGCTCCTAACCGACTATCTTCTTAGGTTGACTGGATATTTGAATCGGACTAAATCCAATCTTCTAAATTGCATTCACAAACAACATTTTTATAGCCAAATACGTATTAAATGGATAATCGTAAAATATCGTATGATATATGAACCTCGCTTGCGCGTATTAGATTGAACAATATTTTATGTTTTTGGGTGAAATAGTTTCGGTGTTCGTAATTTGAAGGTCTCGTTCACATTCAAATCGCAATCTGTCAGACTTGTCAAAATGTTGGTAAATTGATTGTATTTTTGACAGATTGGTAATGAAATGAGAACGTTCTCACGGGACTACCGAACGGGAATTGCCGCTCTGTTTCTAAACAAGTCAACAACAAAGAGATAATAAGTCGAAATTTGTTTGAGTTTCTATAAAACGTTTAGGGCAACTTTTAATTTTCAATCAGTACTTTATTTTACTGTGTCAATTTCCAGATGTCAAAGGAAGAAGCTATAGCTTTCCTTCAAGAAATCAAGTTCAACATCGACTATCTTCGAGCACATTATTCCCAGAATTTGAAAGCGGCAGAGGAGAGTGCGCAGCAAGAGAAATTGAGAAACATGCTGATTGAGCAAGCTGAGGCTAAGGTAAGGAACAATTTTTTGGGTTATTAACTTTACGTAAACTAAACCTGACTTTGAAATAGCTATCGAGAGAATTAGGGGGAAATCGATTACCCTATTCGCTTAGAACGCTTACAATCACAGTGTCAGCTAAACTACATTACTTACAAAATATACGATACAAGTTGATAAAGACAACTTTTGATGCTAGAGTACTCGAAATAAATAAGTAGGCAGCTCACTTGTTAACAAAAACATACTAGGACAATAAAAACTGGCATTGTTATAACGAACTCACAAAAAACCACTTAAAGTTTGGTATACGTACAGGTAAAGAGAATTACAGTAATACAAAGTACAATTAGAATCGCGACAGAAGTTTTTAAGTGACGCATTTAAAAACGTCCTGGCGAACTTTGTTTCGGCATTGGGGAAATTAATTTATTGTGGTACCTAGATATATTTTTTGTGCTACTTTAATGTCACGTTTAATTAAATACAAGGAAACAATAGAATAGTCTATCGTTTGAATAAAGTGGAATATCGTTTGATGTATGAACGTAAACGAGACAAAAGGAGTATGTAAGGATCGTAGCAGGTGGCGTTCTGTGGATTTTGCCTACCCCCATGGGAAGAAGGCGTGAGTTTATGTATACAGGGTGGCCGGAAAATAGAAGTCCAAAAAAAATAATTGGTCCCCCCCATTGGTTGGTGATTCGGATACCCCACGACACGAGAGGCCAAAAATTTTTTTTTGGACTTCTATGTCTTCCCAACCTTTATGTAAAGAATAGTAAATGCTAGTAGGTGATAGGTACTGTGCCGTCGGCCGTGTCCAAGTAGAGGCGCGATACGGTTCCACGTAGTACACCTACGATCTACTTTATACAAATTCATTCTTTCATATCCAATGCTTAGACTTCACTTGTCTTGATGCCTCCATATATCATGGGATCAAAACATAGCTGTAGGTACCTACTCCTATTACTTATCAGTTAAAAGCACACTAGAACAAAAAAAAGCACCTGATTTCTAAATTAAAAAAAAAACTTGTAAACCCTAGTTTTACCATCAAAATTAATTGCGCAAGTCATTAAAAAGAACCACAAGAAAATAATCCGAACAAGATCAAGCGGACGCTGAAAGTATTCCTATCTATTTATTCCGCCCCACACCCTTTAAAGAAGAAAAAGTTTGTATACCAATTTACATTCCCTTGATACCTAAAGAAGAAAACTTTAGCAATCTTTAATTAAAGGCGGCTTGTTGCAAATTCCGTTTAGATTAAGCTTTAGGTTATATTTATGTTGTTCAAGATTTCGTCGTGCAGTTTTGTGACCCGAAGTTAATGCGAGTTAATGGAACGACTTCGTTCGAATGAGGCGCACGTGTCAGACTGTTAATGAAATGGTTTGATTCGATTTGACTGACTTTGGGTCACTTTGCTGTTGCCACGTGTCGTCGGCGTCGATTTGTAACTCGAGAGCGCAGTTATTGGGCTTCGTTTGGCAATCATATTCGTGTTATTGCGGTAGCGTGAATGTTCACAGAAGCGCTGTGGTATGATTGCGTATGCAACGATCGTATTTTTGATCAAAACATTCGCAAAATCAAGGCAAATTTCGATGTAGGTAACGCGGTTAGGCTATATAGGTTATATTTAGGGCTAACTGGCTATTCGTTAGCTTACCGTGGGGGAGTTTTACACATTTGACCTTTTGCATACCTGATGTACGAGACCTTTGTCACACAAATACATTATCATACGAGTATACTTAAAAATATGTGTATAATTTAAACATCATGATACTTTTTACATTTACTTGTAGTTACGTTGTGTTGTGTGCCTTTTAGTTTTTGCTAAATAAATGCAGAAAATGCATTTATTTTTTATTTATTTATTTAACCATTTATGTACACACATAATATATAAACAGATAAGAAAAAAAGAACAGAAAAATACGTACAAAGGTGATGCTTATTTCTAAAGAAATCTCTTCCAGCACACCTGCGATAGGAAAGCAGTTTAAGAGATGTAAACACCGTGTGTAAAATTAGAGATAAATGTAAAATACATAAAATCAAAAACAGTTCACTTAATAAAATAAAACAAATAATATGATAATCCACCTACATACATACATACTTCATGAATATATGTGATGTACCTACATGTGGTGTCGTAAACGTGCTTTTTATTACTCTGAGATTAAAATTAACGGCTTTGGTGTTACTGTGTGTGTTTTATTAAAACTGTCACATAGTTGTGGTGACACGAGACACGTTTATTTATAGCCTTAAGCTCAAAAAGTGTAATTAAATGTCACTCAACGGTTTGCGGTAACCGAACAAAGAGCTGTGGGAATAACATCGAAATACTAGAACCGCAGCCATGTTAAAATCTGCGTAGGCGGTGGCGAGACATACATATTTACAAAGTAAATTATTTCAACACATTAATAGAATTTTAAAGAATTATACAACGCTGCGGTGATTGCTTTTTATATTATTTCCAAGAGATCTAAGAATAACATGCACGCACAGTCTGTCGGGAATATGTGCGAAAATGTTTTTATTTTTTATTGGGTTTTTGTTTTCGAATTTTGTGTAATTATTTAATTCAATAAAGCACTTCAAGTAATTATAAACATTCATAATACATACAGTTGCATTATTTTTATACTTGAAAGACGAATTTACATACGCTACGGAATTTCGTAGCGGTCGTAGCAATGCGCTACGAGGAGTCTACGACGCGTAGCACGTGGCTACGAGAGATTTACGAACCATGTTTCTCGATCTTTTTCTTGCAACTAAGTTTTTTTTTATTTCTGTGTTTTGTAGGAATACTTTCTTAACAAGATTGAGGTTTTACGTTGTATTTCATGGAAATCATTGATATTTTCGTGATCAAATTGTTTTAATAAGCACTTCATATACGGTCATAAACATGGCGATAAAAATTAACTAGTACCTACCTATCAAAGGAGTTCATTTAATTTTCACGTCGTTTCAGGACATAAGTACTCGGTTTTATGTGTCTATTAGACCCATGTGTCACATTTGGTACACTCACTTGAGTGATAATGAATCTTTACTGTTCATAAAAGTGTTAGTTATTATATCGTAAAAGTATAAATAGACTCAGATTGTTTTCTTGTTTACATGTATTATCACTTATCAACATTTATTAATTTGTAATGTTCGAGCTTTTCAAAGTAAGTATCTATATAATTTTCTGGCATACCTAAAACGGCAAGCGTTTTAATTGTGATTCCTTGCACTGGAGGACTAGAGTATCTCCTATATCAACGGACTTACAGACAGTTATAAACACCAGGCTTCGTGCAAGCGAAACAATAAACAAACGTAGGGGTAGTTAAAACTAAGGGTCCAGTGTATTCTAATGTTATCGTAACTTAAATCGTGTAATTTATTATTGCTAGTACTGCCGCCCGCGGCTTCGCTCGCGTGGTATGTCGATATAAAGTAGTCTATGGTCTACCCCTGTACCCAGGCACATCCATTTAGCCATTTCAGCGTGAAAGCGTAACAAACAAACAAACTCACTTTCGCATTTACGAGTATAATATTAAAGTAAAGTAAAGTAAAGTTTATGTACCAAAATAGTTACAGAAATGTACACAAGTAGATATAACTAGTGGGTAGACTTATTCTAGGCATTACAGTGTGTTGCAAAAATTTCTGTACATAATTATATGTAACCCTGCCTCTTAAACTAGGCTATCCTGTATTTTAAGAGACAGTGTCTAGCTTATAAATTCACCATTTTTATACAACAGTGGACAGTGTCGATCTACCGTTTAAACTTGACAACAGTAATAGTTGTGCGTGTATGAGTAAAATGTGGAGGGGATGTGTAGTGGTGTGATGTGTTATGTGCTTGTTGTGGGTTTGTATGTGTGAATGAAGGGTGAATGTGTATGGATGTATGTGTGAATATGTTTGTAAGTGTGCGTTTTTTCATTTAGGCGATGTAAGTGAGTAAAGACTCCGTGTATGTGTAGTCCTTCTGTAGTAGCCACTCTGTTAATGTTTTTTTTAATGTGTGTGAATTTAAATCTATAATTTTTATATGTTTATGAACTTTCTCGTAAATGTGCCCACTTAGGGTATAAAATTGGCGTTTAGCGAAAGAAGTTTTGTGCTGAGTATTATTAGTTAGGATTTATTTAAATCACAATTATAACACCTTTACAGACTCATGCAAGGCAATGCCTCAATTTCTACACTTTACAAAAAAATAGAATGACCTCCGGGCAAAATTACTAAGATTCATAATACCTTAGTAATAGGAATCTTAGTAATTTTGCGCGCAGGTCAGCTGTCATGTTTATAATAACTGTCATATTACTTATAATATCACAGTTATTACAATTACTATTTGTATCATTTGCATGAATTTCGGCAGGTTTTAATTTAAAACATTTTAATTATCGTTACCCCAGTTAGTTTAGCTACCTGCCTTGCCTCATAAGCTAACTTCCAATCTTTAGGAATACCAGTACCGCAGCCCGGCCCTCCAGTCGTTCCCGTTCGGTAGCAGCCCCGACATCATCCGAACGATTGCCAACAAGAACTGGGAGCTCAGCAACAATCTGTCTCCGGTGCCGGCACTGCCAGTCAGCAGTGAGCTGAGACCTGAAGCTATCAAGAGGACTTTTGACCCTATGTTGCAGCAGTCTATGCGTGAGTAGGCAATTTTTTTTTACACTTTTATTATTTACTAGCTGTTCGTGCCAGGCGTTGCCCGGGTGTAATTCCGACTTTTCGGTGGATTAACAAAAAACATTTTTCATACAAATATAAATATACGATATATAGTATTGCAGATACGAATAGAACAAAAAAGTGAGTGTACTATAAATGTACTTAAAATAATCTAAACGTGAATTCATGCAAGCCTAGTACTTTCTGTTAGGTTACAGCTCGGAAACTGCACAATTTCTTGTGAACAGAATACCGTCAAGCGCTGCACGTAATACCCCGATAAAAAAAAAATCATAAGTGTTAAATCCACATATCTTTTGATTCTGCAGGTCGATTTTGATGAAATAAAGACTAAATGTTACTCACAATAAAGCTTCTTATTGTTCAGTAATTCCATTTGGAATCCAATGAGTGGCTTTTACGTGATGCGCTCACACCCGAACAAACAAACAGACAAAAATTTCAAAAAATATTTTTTTACTTTCTATTACTTATTTCTCGCGGCTTCCAGTACTTTTTTTGCAAAAATCTTTAATGTACAGATACGGACCGTTTACGATTTTATTATATGTATAGATTATCATGATCCTGGAAAGCTGATCAACCAAAAAATTACTACCTCTAACTCAATACGAGATTTGACAACAGATTAGGCCGATGTTCAAACCATATCATACGCCGCATACGATATTTAAATGTAAAAACTTGGGATCATACGCCAACATCCCACTGTTTATACGGATAAAAACAAATGGAATGTGATCCCAAAATAATACAGTAAAATCGAGTAAAATAAAAGTAGATCGGTGCACAAAAGGAGAATAAATATCGCTCACCCACTGAAAGCATTACTGAAATAAAGGAAAATGGTATTACATTAACAAGTCCCAGTAAAATTGCAAATGCATTCAACGAGTATTTTGTAAATCAACCACGAATACTTTCAAGCACCACAAAGTCTCAATATAACAAGTACCCACACGTGGACCATCCCTTGTTTAGTCAGTCCATGTTTTTAGCCCCTACCACCCCATACGAAGTACATCGTATTATTCTAGACCTAAAAAATAAAACTAGCGTCGGGTTTGACGACATTTCTACAAAAGTTTTAAAATTCATGTCACAAATAATATCAGGTCATATTAGCCATATAATAAAATTATGTATTTCGTCTGGAATATTTCCTGAAAGATTAAAACAGACTATTATAAAACCGCTATTCAAAAAAGGAAATAAATCTCACATGCAAAATTATAGACCTATTGCGCTCATACCTGTTATATCAAAGATATTTGAAAAGGTAATTTACCGATCCTTACAGTCCTACCTAACTAAAAATAAAATTCTAGCAAAGGAACAGAAAGGATTCAGACAAAACATGACAGTGAATGTAGCAATTTATGATTTACTTAATATTGTAGTGCCAGATATGGACAAAAGAACCAGAACCAGTGCAATATTTATGGATATGACGAAAGCATTCGACCTAGTAGACCACGATATATTAATAAATAAGCTCAATATGTATGGAATAAGAGGAAATGTACTCTCGTTAATAAATTCCTACCTTAGTAATAGGAAACAATACACAGAAATCAGACGAATTTGTAAAAAGACCAAGAAAGAAATTAAATATATATCTGAAGTATATACAAATTCTTATGGCGTGCCACAAGGCAGCGTGTTAGGCCCTCCGCTTTTCCTTGTGTATATAAATAACTTTCCTAGGCACGTGAATCATCCAATGATTCTTTTTGCTGATGACAGTACTTTAGTAGTAAGACAACTTGATGAGAATAACCGCGAGACAGAAATAAAAAATGCATTGAAACAATCGACTGAATGGCTTGACCAAAATAATCTTATCTTAAATTTAAGTAAAACTAAAATTATAAATTTCCGACAAAGAACTGCTTCTACTGCGTCTGATATAATTTTTAATAAGGAAAAAATTGAAGCAGTTTCAAGCACTAAATTTCTAGGCCTAACAATTGACTACAAATTGAATTGGAAAGAACATGCAGCTCTACTAATAGCACGACTTAGTAAATATTCATTTGTTTTATATAAACTTAGCAAAGTAGCCAATAGATCAGCAGTCGTTGCCGCCTATTTTGGTTATGTTGATTCCATACTTCGCTATGGTATAATTTTTTGGGGCAACTCCTGTGAAAAAACCTCTGTTTTCAAGGCACAAAAACGTTGTCTAAGGTCCATATGCAGTTTGAAATCGATAGATAGTTGTAAGCCATATTTTATTGAGCTTAAAATATTAACATTACCATGTCTCTATATATATGAAACCGCAATTTTTGTAAAGAAAAATATTGAACTATTTCGCAAAAAAACAGAACATCATCCTAAATCAACAAGACAAGTTTATCGTCATGAATTGTACTTAAGGCCTTCAAAAACCGCCCTTATGCACAATAGCATACTGTGCATGGCACCTAAAATCTATAACAAATTGCCTAATTCTATTAAAGATTATAATTTATTGCAGTTTAAACGAAAATTATATAATTTATTAATCCAAAAATGCTATTATTCAATTACTGAATTTCTTTATGACAAAAATATTTAATTGACAATTTGATTATCTGACATTACTTTATATAGCTTCATGTACCTTGCATAATAATATAATATACTTCAGTAATAATGAACGAATTTTCTTAAAAAAGTGTAAGCCCAATGGGTAGTTTTTTGAGCACAATGTTTGTATTTTATAAGACCATGTAACCTCACCAAAAAACACACTTAATAAATGATTTGATTTGATTTGATTTGCACAACAAAATGAAATCGTTATTTTATTATGCAAATATGCAATGTGAGGAACACGTAGCCATCTCGTAAACATTATTATTTGACTTTTGTAAATATTGCCATAAGGTTTAAATTACAATAGAATTATTGGCGCACGCTAGTGATATACATCATGTTGTTCGATATTGTATTAACTGTTATAACTTTCAGGAGCTCAAGAATACGAGCGCGATACCCAGGCCTTCCCTGACGAGGAATATGAAGAAATAATGGAGAAATTGCAGAAGCCAACCAACATTCCCTACAATGAATACACGCTTGAGGAAATTATCTATCAGCTGGCTAAGGTAGCTATAGAATTGAATAGAATACTAGTTATTTATGCAACTGTTATATAATAAGGGGTATTAAAACACACATGTGATAATAGTATCACATGAGTGTTTTAATACCTAATTATTTACAGTTGCATACAAGACTATACCTAAACCCATATGCATCTTCTTTAATAAGTTTCTTTGCAATACCAATATCGAATAAAAATGGCGCGGTACGACGTGAATTCGAATGTATGTTTTGTTTTTAAATTACGGTGCTTTGTTAGTGAAACGCTCGTGAACGACAATGTTTTTTTTTTAAATGAGTTGCATTATGAAATTCAGCACAAAATTATAACACCCGTTTGGATGATATTATGGATACTATGACATTGGTTGTTTTAATGTTGGCAATAAGCTAATTGTTTCAGAAACTTTTAGAGGGGGGTTTATAGCAAAGGTGTAGTAAAATAATTTATTTAGCAAAAAGAAGAAATACTATTAATAACAATGCATGTCACGTTATTATGATATTACATATGCTGTGCTCGCTTGTGAATAATGACCCCGATGCTAGGAAAATCCTGTCCTGTGTCTATCACATCACGACGTTCGAGCAATAACATGAGTAAACCTTCGTTTCGCAGATCCCCGCGAGACAATGGTTTTTTAATTGTTTCTGTAATTACGGCATACGAAAGGTTAATCGACCAGGCTGAAGCCGCTAGGAACCTTGGACTGACAAGCTGCGGTTGTCTGAAAAGTGTGGATTTACCGCCAACATTGCAACAGTTGGGCTGTTGCAATGTTGGCGGTAAATCAACACCTAGAACACATTATTATAATATATTCACCTTAGTTTACAGAAATATGTAGCTCATATTTTTGTCGCACATTCAGCGCTGACCGCTGGTTTCCCAGTCGAAAAATATAGATGTGTTTTCTAGACATATTTGTTTCCTGACTACCTAAAAAAAACGTGTGCTGTCGGGATACCTCGCCCCGTCAGGCACGAAGTTCCTTACACGATACTCGCACTCACACACTCTTATACAATAGAAAGAGACAGAGAGAGAGTCGCTGAGGGGCATAACGTTTTTTCCTTACGTGACGATTTCTACCACAAGCCGCGTTGGCTCACAGACAAAAACTCAACTTATTATCACGGCTTTCAGATGATGTTCTCGCAGTCTTTGTCACGAGACCCTGCCTCAGCACGGTCGGCCACGCGACGATTCATGGCATTCTTAGAGCTCCAAGCAGAGAGGGGACAACTGTCGCGAACCATTGAGAAGAAAGTGCTTGGTACGTTTGTTGTTAATAACCAATTGTTCTTTCGATTGACAAGCATGCCGATTTTTTAGGTGAGCATTTGATGCAATAGTGTTGTGATGATCAACAGACACAGATGTAGGTACACATTACCTTATGTGGATTTATTGACTGAACTGTTAAGATCAAGCTTTTCAATTTGTCACCTTTAGATAATTAGGATTGAATGTGAAATTCTAGGCCATATTAGCCGTAGAATCGATGACCGTTGGAGTAGTCTTTTCCAACGGTCATCGGTCCTACGGCTCAAGTAGACGTTCTTGACTGGAGACGGTGAATCAGCAAACCTAAGGTCGCCCTCAGGCTAGGTGGAGCGACGATCTTCACAGGGAGGCTGGTAGTGGGAGGATGAGAGATGCCGAAAATCGAGTTGAATGACATGTAATAGGAGAGTCCTATGTCCAACAGTGGACAGGCTGATGATGATGATGAAAACTAGTAACTCCTTTTAGGGCGCAATTATTCTAGACCAAAGGATCATTAAATTTTTATTTTTATTCTTATCCAGATTTGATGATTGCGGCTCTAACAGACACAATAAGCGATCACCCAGAACTGCTGTCAACACGCGACACAATGGCCGCCAACCCAGCTAATAGGCAAACATTTTATCCATTTACTTTAGAATAATGCTGTAGTGCAAAACACATTAGCACACACAAGAAAAAAAGCAAAAATCCACGACGAAGTAAGTCCCGTAAAATTAATAATTAAAATAGCAGCAATAACCGAATTTTAGTCGGTTTTGCTGTGACAGAGAAAAACAGATAAAATAAATACTATGCAGGATATTCAGGGTGTAAAAAGATCCATCACATAGCCGGCAACTAGGTACGCATTCTTTACATCAAACTAAGTAACAATAATTGCTGGGAAACGACTTTTTGGTGTCAACATTCTGTTGCTGTTTTCGGTAGGGCTCAATGTAACGCACGCAAAACATTGTGCTTATGGGTGCATGCAACGTGGTACAACGAGTTTCAAGTTAATTCATAACATTTAACCGTCAACTAAGTCCGCATTCTGTACATCAAACTAAGTAACATAATAATTGCTGGAAAACGACATTTTTGGTAGGGCTTAACCTATTACCGTACCTAACGCACGCAAAACATTTGTGCTTATGGGTGCACACAATGTGGTACAGCGAGTTTCATTTCTTCATTGCGTTTCATTCATAACATTTAAAACTTGTTTTTCTAAAAAAAACCTCAGACAAAGTTGATTCCCAGATATAGTCCAGTACAAAAAAAACATCACTGACCCTCGGCTCCGTTAAGCGTCTTTTTACACCCAATATAGGTACTTACTCAAATAAAAATCCTTTCTGGCAATATCTACAAACATAAGTACAGATTTGATTTGGTCTCTGAGCATAAGTTTAAGCCACTTGGAGTTGCTTTTATTCTAATTCATGTTACACTAACATATAGCTTCATAAATATTGTAACGTTTTTGTTTTCACTTAAAAGCTAGTTTCCATACAAACGTATGTAGCCCAAGATTTTATAATTGAATATTTTAATTAATTTCCACAGCCAAATGGAACATTTCTTCGAAGCCAGACCAGCCAAACCAAATCTGTCCCGAGAAATTCTTTCAGTTTATAAGAACGAGCTTCTAAAAGGACAACCGATGCACACGTTGGGTTTCCCAGAGAGGAAATAAACTAACATACATAACTTTGAATTACTACGAAGATATGGCACTTATTTAACTTAAGAAAAGGTTTGGAGAATATATTGCCTTTTAATCTTAACAAGTGCATGTATATTCTACCTCGTAATTACGTTATCAGTTTTGACAACAAGTCCTGAAATTTCACTACTTAGGTTGAAATTTCTAACTGTCACAGACAAATAGATCTTGTCGTTTTATGACGTACAAGTGACATTCAACCTTAGGATGGTAATGAAATACGAGTTCGACCTATAGCGATTTTTTGTATTGATGCTCTAATTTTCAAAAAAAGCTTCATCCAAGGTTTTTTTGCTAAAATGTATGAATAAATAGGTGGTAAAACAAACATCAGTATATTATCTATTAGTATGAGTTTTATGTAGGTAGGTATATAATAAAACGTAAAGCACGACATCTAGTGGTGGATTGCATAATTACAGAACTTGTATAACACAGGTTATCGAGAACCACAAAGTCCAAACTCATAAAGAAACTATTTTAGATTTTTAGATTTTGTATGGGGTGCGGTATCTTCGTAATTAATTTTAATCACATAGTACCTAACTATTTATTATTCCATATTACCTAGAGATGTTTCTTAGATATTATTTCGCATACATTGTCCCATAGTCTATTCAATCTCCTTGTAGACTCAGCATATGTCAACTTAAATGTATCAAATCCTGAAGTAAATGAAAATAAACACTTGATCTCTTGTACTTTTGAAGGAGCCAACATTGTTTTAACTTAGTATTACAATCTTGTTATCAATTTTAAGGTAGGTAAGTAATGTGAAATATATTTTACGAAGTTTCAATCCCAACCTTGAAAAAAAAAATCTCTATTTTAGGTTGACTAAAAGTTAACCAGAAATTATTAGGTAAGATGTAAGACCATTTAATGTCAAAATAATATAGGGAGAGAGAGGCCTATGATCGGCGGTGAATATAACTAACCGATGAAGATCTCCACTTTTTCCTTTCAATGTCAAAGTCTAAAAGACTATTAATTTTACGTAGAGTCGAGTCTAAAATCCTTTATTGTATACCCCAAGAGACTTATTACAGTATCATAAATATATTGCATCAATTAAATTAAAAAATCTAAGTACCTACATTATAAAGGCAAAAAATATTTGTTAGCTTTGCATGTAAGTCTCTCGTTTAGCTTGGTTTATTGTAGATGAATAAAGTGCTAAATGTAAGATAATATTGAAATATATTTAATAGTTAGACTAATATTTCTTCATATTTTTCTACAAAATATTCTGAACCTTTTCATCTCCAAGTTGCGCTGGTTACTCTACAATAATGATAACATTAGTAGAGTTACCTACAAGAAAAAATCCATAATATGAAGAAACACGAAAACTACTGTTGTACTGATTAGTAAAAACTACCTTCGACTTTCCAATGATCCACGTACGTGGAGGTGAAAAGGTGTTACTACAATGTGCAATTTTGTGTTTCCTTATAGAGAGAAAAATGAGCTTACATGCATGACAAAGATCCACAGAAAATGCATATCAATATTATGAAACATATCTTGAAATCAATCATTGGATCGTAACTTTAGACATAATATCCTAAACATAAATAAAAAGTTGACATTATTTTTGGGTTACGGGAACAATACCGAAAATATTAAACTATTTGCCCTCTACTATATATTTGTATAATTGATAGGATCTGCACGAAACAAAGAGCTTTTGAATTTAAAAAGAGGCCAAAATATTAGATAGCTTTTGAAATAAATCCGAATCAAAAGAAGGGAATATTAATAGATGATGCATGAAGCCTGAAAGAGTTGTAACAAAATATAACCTAATCATTAATCAACGCGCGTGCTTGGCAGAGTGTGTGGTGTTGCAAGTCTGCTAAGCTCACAAGCGTTCCATCTATGTCGTAGGTATATTGTAAATAGATAATAACAGGGAAAACACAAGATTGCACATTGCAAATCTTTAAACTTTCAGCTGCATACCAAATCTAATAATGTATAAGTAAATGTATGTATAGTTTAGAACTGTGACTTTCTATTTAAAAAAATCACAAAAACATGTTCTATAACTTTACCCTAAGACTTACATTATATTCAGCATTGTCGGTATAATAGTGGTTAGCAAAATTTATTATATTTATATTATTCTTTGAAATATATTGTGGATTTAATAAAAAATGTTTTAATGTCATTGGACTTTCATTTTAGAAATAATAACTTAGAAAGATATTGAATGGTGGTACTACTTAGTCTGTGGTGGTTACCATTCAGTATTTTCTACTATCGGAGATGCACTTAAAACTTCCTGTCACTGTTGTTTAAAACATAGCAGGGTAGGTGCCATAACAAATAAAGTGAAAATAAAAACAACTTTTTTACAAAAAAGGTAATAACAACAATTCGTATTTCGGTGACTGTTTCTGTATTTTCGTTTTTTTATTAAGCCAGAGCTTGCATTTTGAGTCAGTCCAGACGTGAAGCATTTTAGGGAGATCTTGGGGCCTAGACAAAATCCCTTTTCTGTAAGCGTTAACGCCAACGGAAAGATCAAATTGTATGCAGTTGACAGCAGCAGTCACGTGACATCTCTAAAACTAATGTCAACTCCATACAATTTGATCTTTCCTTTGGCGTTAACGCTTACAGAAAAGGGATTTTGTCTATAGCCTCTTGTCAACTAGAATGTCGTGACGTAAATTATTATCACAGTATAATTATGTAATCGAGTGTGTGTGAGTGCGAGCGCGCGTTTACGTGTTGTGTGTGGGTGTGTGGTGTGCGGTGTGCCCCACACACAAATAGTGGTGCCAGTGTAAGTGTTAAAGTGTGTATTATATGTGTAAGTAGGTACAACTTCTGTCTTTTGATAGACTATTGCTGTAACCAGTCAGCATCAATGTTTTTAATAGTAGGGGAGGCAATGATGCTAAATGGGAATTTACTCGAGCGTCGTGGGGACCTATTGGATTGTGAAGATTAGATGCTAAAAAGAAAAAAAGGTTATGTGAAGTATACCCTTTCACTGGTGGGGGGAGCGTCTATGGTAGGGGAGCCCTAGCGGGGATTTCGGGAGTTACTCGAACGCGGCAGAATAACATACGGGGGGCAACCTTGTACCTTGTGAAGTACTCTCACCATACCTGAGCCCTGTACTAATCTGATCGGCTGCCCTAGGCGTTTGCCCCTATGTACAGGGCTCAGGTATGGTGGGAGTACTTCACAAGGTACAAGATTGCCCCCCGTATGTTATTCTGCCGCGCTCGAGTAACTCCCGAAATCCCCGCTTGGGCTCCCCTACCATAACTCTGTGTCTGGAGAGTCCAATACTGAGCTTTTTGTTGATGCCATCGTACAGTTTACTACTAAGGCTCCCAAACTGTCTATAGGTAATAGGTAATAGGTAATACGGGCTGGTATCCGCAACTCCACGTCAAAGCGCGTATTTTGCGTATGGGTGGGAAATCACTTATTCGATCCACCCCAGCTCCTCCAAGAAGGCCAGCAACGCCTTGGTGTTACTGACCATCTCTCTTAGGGTACCTGGGTTACCGAAGTACTTTGCCCTGTAAGTGGAAACCACCGGGCAGTGTAGTAGCACATGAGCTGCTGTCTCGTCGTCCTCCATGCAGGCCCTGCACAGCGGACTGTCTGTGACTCCTATGACAAAGAGGTGTTTATTAAAAGACCCATGGCCAGTTATAGCTGCTGTAACAGTTCGCAGCTGTTGTTTCGTTAGTCGGAGCACCCGCTTCGTGAGGCGGCAATCGATGGCAGGGAGTGCCTCCTTAGCCTGCCTGCAGTCACCTTGGTCCAACCATAGTTTGAGGTGTTGGTCCCTAGTGCGTTTCCTTACCAGAGAGCGTAGGTACCCGAAGGGGAGTGGCGCAATGGGTTCGGGCCCCACCGGTGCCATGCTCGACCCCCTACGGGCAAGTTCGTCGGCTGCATCATTGCCTAGTGAGCCGCTGTGTCCTTTGATCCATTGAATGGTTATATTATTGAGGTTACCCACCTGGTTTAGGCGCTGGTGACACTCGTATATCAGCCCAGAGTCAACAGTGTGGCTGTTTAGCGCTTGCAGAACAGCCATACTGTCTGAGAGTATTCGTATCGAGTAGTCCTCAACTTCCCTGGCTATGATGGCTGAAGCGGCAAGAGAAATACCCATGCATTCGGCCTGGAAAACTGTGTTGTGGACCCCCAGTGGTGTGGCTATGTGTATGTTGAAGTCCTCCGAGAAGATTCCAGCACCTGTGCCACTACCTGTTTTAGAACCATCCGTGAATATGCGTAGCTCTGCAGGACGCAGGCCCTCGCAATGGCGATCCTCGTGCAGTTGGATTCTGTATTTTTTATCAAAGATAAATTGTTTGGGTATCCGATCATTTATGGCTTTCGTGATGGGGAACTCATTATTGAGACCCTCGAGTAGCGCGGTGTGTTGTGTTACTCTCTTACCCCAGAGCTCTGTTGCATTAAGACGCACCGCAGCCATCGTCGCTTCCTGCTGTATGAACAGGTGGAGCGGGGGTAAGTCTAGCATGGCTTCAATCGCTGCAGTCGGAGTAGTCCTCATGCAGCCCGTGATCGCCACGCAGGCTAGCCTTTGCATGCATTGTAGTCTGTTAGATGCTGTCACTAGCTGGGTGCGGGGCCACCAGACCACAGCCCCATACGCGATCGTGGGGCGGATCACTGCAGTGTACAGCCATAGTATGATTTTGGGGGATAAGCCCCACTTCTTACCTATCATTTTCCTGCACTGCCAGAAGGTGATGCAGGCCCTGTTTAACTTGTTGTCTAAGTGACTACTCCAGTTTAACTTACTGTCTAGAATGACCCCGAGGTACTTGACTTCCTTGGCCAACTGGAGTTCTGTGTCGAACAGTTTTGGTAGGCGGTAGGGCCCTAAAGTTCGTTTTTGGGTAAACATGACTAGTTCAGTTTTAGTGGGATTCACTGATAGTTCAAATTCCCTGCACCAATTTTCTACGATACGTAGTGCTTGCTGAGTGAGATTACAGATTGTACCCGTCACCTTCCCCGAGACGAGGATTGCGAGGTCGTCTGCATACCCTATTGTATAATAGCGGCTGGCGTTGAGCTTTGTAATAAGGTCATTGATGACCAGATTCCATAGAAGGGGGGATAGCACCCCTCCCTGGGGACAGCCTCTGGCTATCATTGCCGACTGCTGCTCCCCTTCAAGGCGAACCACTCGTTTGCTTAGCATATTCGTAATCCAGTCCGTTAGTACCTGTTCTACTCCATGCCTGGAGAGGGCGCTGTTGATGCTGGTGAAGTTGGTTTTGTCGAAGGCTCCTTCGATGTCTATAAAGGTGCCCAGGCAGGTTCCTTTCTGGTGAATCGCTTCCTCAATCTGACCGACCACTAGATGGAGAGCAGATTCGGTTGACTTACCTGAGCTGTATGCATGCTGATTATAGTGCAGCGGTATGGTTTTCAGGGCGCCGTCCCTCAGCTCCCTATCACAAAGCCTTTCCAGAGTCTTTAGTAGAAAGGAGGTTAGGCTGATCGGTCGGTGGGATTTGGCGTTTGTGTAGTCACCCTTACCTGGCTTTGGGATGAATATAACTTTCACTTCCCTCCATCCTTTAGGAACATATCTTAAGGCCAGGCACGCTCTCATTAATGGTACCAGTCTTATGGCGACGGAAGCGCCCCCCCACTGTAATAGAGCGGGGAACACTCCATCCGGACCAGCTGCCTTAAAGGGATGGAAGCTTAGGATGGCCCATTGAAGTTTCTCCAACGTGATCACCCGGCTTGCATAGCGCCAATCATTCTCTGATGGTGTTTGAGTTACATCTTGCCAGTCGATTACCTGCGCGAAGACACATCCGGGGAAGTGAGTCTCAATTAGGACGCGTCTTGTTTCTTCAGGCGACGACGTGAGTGTGTTATCGGGTTTGCGTAGGCTGACGGGCCCAGATGTATTCTGTTGCGCCAGAACTTTCCTTACCCTGTTCGCTTGCTGACATGATTCAATGCTACCACAGAATTTGCGCCACCCTGAGGTGCTTCGGAATCTTATGCATTTTTTGTAGCTGGATTTGTCAAACTGTCTACTGGCGAAAGCTATTTTACAACGTTGGACACGAGGACATACAGGCATTTTGCTGCCATAATTTCATGCATGATCTATTTTGAGGTAGTAAAAAAGTCAAGCATGATTCTTAAAAATGTATTCATATGTTCCGATACAACTGCTTCTATTGATACATGTGAATGGATAAATAGTGAATTATAACCTTTAGGTATAATGGTTAACACATTTTCATATAATTCGTTTACGTTACAGGTCATATTTGACAAAACTTACAGCAACTTAGGCCACATTCACACGGATACGTCAAAAATTTTAAAAGACGTTATTTATGTGATTTAATACGTGTCCGTAATATTTCCCGATTCATAATGCGTGTGAACACGAGCATTTAAGAAGCACTGCCGCCGTTAAAAAAAAAACGAATCGTGAAAAAGGACGATTTGTCAAAAAACACGAATCTTCCTCGTGTGAATGAGCCATAACAATCCTGTATAAAGTGTATATCTCACAGAGGAGTTGGTTACTCCTCTGTAAGAGAGAAAAATCGTAGTTATTTCAAATAACTTTTGAAGTTTTGACATAACACACTGTACTTATGTCATATAAATTGGAATTCAAAATCCAGTGTACAATGTATAATAGGGAATATGCATGTATTTTTTAAATCTTTTTATTCGATAGTTTACATCGTCAAATAATAGTTTTAAAAAAATCAACGGCAGAAAAGCAATTTAAAGTTGTTAAATAAATGTTTAAAAATATCCAACCGATCCGGGCTATTTAAACGCCCTCCATTTGGCGCGCTTGGTGTGGTGACGTCACCGTCTGTGAAAACAGACAAGCAACTGTCAAGTCAACGTCAAACACTTCTTTTTCTATGAGCGTTTGACATTGACTTGACACTTGTTGATTGACTTGACATTGACATTTTGATTGTTATCCCGGATTGTTACGTCACATCCGCTCTTAGCCTTTTCAAGTATTTGAATTACCCACAGTTATTTGGGACTTTTTAAAAATTAATTTCTCGCTCAAAAAGAAATTTTATTCAAAAATATTGATGGAGGCATAATTCTGAAGTAAAATAGTTTATAAAAAAAAATATTTGACCAATATTTGAATCACATGCATATTCCCTATTATCAGGTCACAGAAACCCTCAATAAGCCTACTTCCGTTTTACAAACGACTAATCAGCTGCATAGTTTCAGATTAGGTGTATTCACACACTATTTTCAATAGTGGTTGGATTTCAAAGTCATTCACTTTGGCACATTATAGCAGTGTTTTGATTTTTTCAATGTTGTGATTTGCTGCGGCCAAACACAATAGAATTGTAGAACAAAAGTAGGCAGGTATACATATTTGAGAAATCACTAGTATCAATGCTTAATCAATAAATCATGCACCAGTAATAAGAACCGTTCATTATAACATAAACTCACTTGTGCGTAATCCAGCAAATGTCTATTGTCCACCATTTTCTTCACGTCATTGTATGAAAGTACAAAATTCATACAAAAATAGTATCTTCTACGATTATGGTAAAACCACTGCGGGCCCTTTGAGGGGTTCAAGACTTTCAGACTTGAAACTATTTCAAAGATTTCATCATATTCTTTGGCATGTCTATTTTATTATACGGGTCAGGGATCTAAACACGACAAAATAAAAATAAATATTATGATTTGATGTTTTTTTTTTGGTGTAACAACCGCTGGTAGTGTTGTTAGCTAGCACTACCGCATTTACGTTGCGTACGTAGACTAATAAGGTAGTGAGTTCAGCTTAGACAAGCTCTACTTTTTTTTTTTAGTTTGGCAAGTCATCGAATTACTTCTGCCGCTCCGAGCGGAGCGGGAGGGCGTGTCAGACTTTTATTGACTGAAACCCACTCGTATTCCTTCAGTTGCCTGGTGCCAAGGGTCCCGGTATTCCTTTCGGACTTTCCCGCAACCCTGGAGACAAGCTCTACTTGAAGTATGAGTAGAGAAAATCTGTTTTCTTTTGTTTTATCATGCTTAGATATCGATAGTATCGTACATCAACATCCCTTCACGATCCAATTGTGATAGTGCAATATAAAATATCATTAATTCCTATAGGCTCTAATGACATTTTACATTGCACTGTAATTACTTCTTCTTTTCGTGTTGAAGCAATTACTAAGAGGAGTTGTAATTATAGACTAGGGTTGACAATTGCCACTGCAATATTCGCATGATTGCTTAGATGGAAGATGAATAATAATGATCTTTGATATTGAGTATCCTTCTACATTTAGAAGAAGTCTGCACAGTCGTGCTCCACCTCGACAGAGCCCCCACTGGACTAGTACAAACTAGACAAAGACGGAAACGCATTCTGCTTGCTAACTACCACCTTCTTGTGTTGGAATGATATGTAACCCTTAATTTTCCCGTCATAAATCAAGTTCGCCACGATACACTGAGTTTCATCAGCATCTACGTCGTCGTGTCCCATCAGCTGCAGAGCCGCTTGGAAACTAGCTATATCAATTTGATGGTTATTTTCTGCTACATAAACCTTCCTGAATAAATTCCTGTATGCATAGATCTTTAATTTTTCCACAATCAGATATATACCAGCACTAATGAAGAAGCTCTCATATTTTTCCATGACTTGGTCTATACCTCTTAGATCACCATTCTTCACAGCCAAAACGAGATCCCAAAATTGCATCAACTCATACTTTTGCAGCAAATATTGAGTTGGCATGAAGCCAAGTAACATTTTAACAGGTACTAAGTAAGTGAGGATAAGCCGCTTATTCTTAATGCTTCTTCGGTGACATTTTACGAAAGCAAATGAAAGAAATTCGTCAGCAGTTCGGTAGTCTGAATCAAACATTGCTTTTCGTCCAACAAAGTATTTGTATGTGATTTGTTGAGCTAATGGAAACTGATTTTTAATGGTTGAAGAATCAATCGCTCTTATCAAAGGTTTGCATAGATGAAGCTTGTTGATCCTGAAGTATACTTTTAGGAGTTGGTTTACTAGAGTCAACATTCCTATTCTCTTAGTTTCCGTTTCAGATGAGCGATTATCAGCAGCACATACCCTAAAGCAAGCCAGTAAACTCTCAGCAGCTTTTTCGAGGATCTTGCCATTGGTTTGAGCTGTAAAAATAGATGTAAGTAAAATTATTATAAAAGTTTGTTTGCAAGGATAAATGGCAGGAGACCTGCTGTCTGCATCGAGGGGGTTATTATGGCCAGACATTTATCTACATTATATATTATAAAAGAAAGTCCTCCGGCGCGTTTGTCTGTCGTCCTGTTCGCCATAAATTCAAAAACTACTGCAACGATTTTCATGCTGCACCAATGGATGAAAACAGAGAGTAGTTCTCGAGGAAGGTTTTAGTAACTGACATCCGTGCGGGCGAAGCCGCTGGCATCAGCTAGTATTATATAAAAGGAGAAAATGTCTGACTAACTGACATATATTAGCACAAAGCCCAAACTACTTAGACTAGGAATGTGAAATTTTGCAAAAGGTTTCCTTTTATAAGATGGGTGTGGTGGAGGTGCTTTATAATGCACTAACACGGAGTTTTTCGAAATTCGTCCTTAAAAGCGGTGTAGATATTTGATGGTTGCAAATCATTTTGGTCAAGATACAATCTAACACTGACTTGTAATTTGCAAAAAAGGAAAGAAAATTTAAATTTTGCAGGCTACCATTGCAGATCCTCCTTAGCAGAGCACAGCTATCAACAACTACCTGTATAATCTTATATCTATTTCTTAAATTAAAAGTTTATTAGCAAGCACACTCACCGCAAGCTTCAGCCCTGTAGGCAACAAGTCTTAAATCCAAGCACACGGCGTACATCAAAGATAGGCCCCAGTTCACCTCTTTCTGAGCTTGCAGCAGCCTCACCACACAAGCCACACAGGCACTCTGGTATTCAAAGGCCTCCATGAAGTCTTTCATGTGTAATGCCTGGAAACATGCAATCAATTTTATTATAAAAGTGTTAGATGCAAAGATAAAAGAAGATTCATAAACAAGAACATTTTAGTGAAATTGTTATTGGAACACTTGTTTTCAAACACAGTTTTATTTATAACTAACAATAACAGAATGAAGAACAACCTCATTCAAATTATTTCTATTTTTTTTTGTGTAAAAATGTTTGTTTAAAACCAATTTACAGAAATAACTATAATTTATTGTTTAGTTCCTTGCATGGTAATTTACCAAAAAATATTGCTGAAATTTTATTCAAGTTGTCTATTTACGTACTAAACTTACAAATTACAATTGCTCTATAATAAAAATGATAACTAGGCTTACAAAATAGTTAAATCTATCTGTAATTTGTAAGTTTAGTACGCGTTTAGCGGCTAATGATAAAATCTACAATAAGCCAGAAGCATGCCCTTTTTTTTTTTTGATGTTTGGAAATCATCCAATGAAATCTCCCACTCTGGGTGGAGTGGAAGGGCGTGTCAGACTTTTACTGACTAAAACCCACCCGTGTTCCTTCAGTTGCCTGTTGCCAAGGTCCCGGTATCCAGGACCATGCTTTTTCGGACATATAATGCGTTCACCTAAGCTTGGTCTGGAAAGGCTTTTGATACTGGGCCGGGTGGAAGGAAAACGCGCTCAAGGCAGAGCATCGGCTAGATGGTCAGACGCGATCAAGGAGGCTGCTGGAGGCAGTACCTATCTACCAAGCAGTCTACACTGCAGAAGAACGCATAGCTTAGAGACGCGTCATATGTGGTCGCGATCCTTAGCATTGAGGGAACGACGAAAATCAATGATAAAATTCAAAGGATGTGTTTTTAAAGAGGCCTGTGTCCAGCAGTTGACCTCTCTATGATGAGAACCCATAGTTTACTTACTTTTAAACATAGCAGATGATTGATGATAATCTCGTCCAATGGAGCGAGACAGTTTCCTTCTACAAGCGTGGCGATGTCACTCGAGCGAAGGTTCCTATTTGCAACATGTTCATCACGAAGGGACAGCAGACGCGCCAGTAAATTCCCTTGAGAGGTTCTAAACATGCGTTCGACGTATTGTATGTATTGGTTGAGGCTGCCGGTAGCCGACATTTTGATGAGTTATTGGGAAACTGATTTTTTAGTGAGGGTTCATAATCAATCAATGAAAATAAAACTGTAAATTCTTTAAATTTTCATTAGCAAGTGACTTCATAAGTTTCCTGAAACGTCAAACTGACTTACTGACACAGCTTACAGCTTACTGACAACAACCTATTGTCCAGTGTTGTTATCGTAAAAATCTGGGCTGCCGTATGTCACATTCTGATTTGCCGTATTTTAAGAGATAAAATACTAAAATGCCGTATAAAATTTAAAAATATTTATTCCTCATTTGTTTCTACTCCAAAAAGGTTTCTTATCGTTTCTATCACTTCAGATTCATGTTTATCTATTGTGTAGGTATATACAACCTTATTTTTTGTTTATGCTAAACCCGAAAAGGGGTCATTGTAGTCATCATTTTGAACATCTTTTTCTATGGGACAAACTTTGAAATCGCGAAAAAAAAATCAGAGCTGTTCCATACATTTTGTCGATTTAAGTGAACACAAATGTAGGGAACAGCAGATTTTTTTTTCGCGATTTCAAGGTTGGTCCCATAGAAAAAGTTGTTCAAAATGATGAGTACAATGATCCCTTTTCGGGCTTAGCATAAACAAAAAATAAGGTTGTATAGGTATTCGTAATTCGACTCATAGAGTCTGGCCAACGAAAGTTGATCCTGAAAACACGCGCGAAATTATTTGAAAATTTATTTTAAGTAAATTAAATTAAACTTCAATTATCAATACGTGTTATCGCACTATGTTTTGGGACAAACAGTCGTGACTTTTTTAAATTTCGCGCTTGTTTTCATGATCAACTTTCGTTAGCCAGACTCTAGATTAACAATTAACTTTAGTTCAGTATGTTGTCTCATTCATTTTTAACTGAGGCGAAGAGATGGCTCTATACGGCGATATGAACTCTGTTTGTAGTCGCGAGTCGGGATTTCCCGGGAGTGGTACATACATACGTTTCGCTGCGGTAGTAAAACGTTTCGTTTCACCTACAGCCAATTGCCGTATATTTTGATACGGTATTGAAAGGCCTGCCGTATACCGTATTTTCTGAAAAATTAACTTGGATTACCGTATAATACAGTAATTGCCGTATCAATAACAACACTGCTATTGTCATTCTTTCTAGACCAAAGAGACATAATAGCATTACCTCAATGGTCACCAAAGAGTAATTAAGTAGATAGACACAGAAACAAAAGAAACATCTATGGTTTTCTGTGTCGCGTGTGCGCGTCCCACCCTCAGAACAAAGTTATTGTTTTGAGGTCCAACCCAACTAGGGCCGCGCAGCTCCGTGTCATTCCGTGAGGCAGGAACTAGAGACTTCACCATGTTTTGTTGTGAATGTTTTTCGACGGTGCAAACGCACGGTAATAAATTTAGCTGTGCGTTTGCACTGGCGATACGTTCACGACAAAACATAGTCTCTAGTTCCTGTCAAAACGGAACATTGACAAAAAATATAGATTCCAACATGTTTTGTTGTGAATGTTTCGCCAGTGCCAACGCACAGTACGTACACAGATAAATATTTTAAAGATTTTGCAGCAAATAAACATGGTTGTGATTGCATGGGTGACAAAGGGGAAAGGGACGAGGGGGTGCGGGTGGCTGTCACTTTGGAAGACCCCATTATAAACAATAGGGAATATGCATGTGATTCAAATATGGGTCAAATATTTTTTTCTATAAACTATGTTACTTCAGAATTAAGCCTCCATCAATATTTTTGAATAAAATTTCTTTTTGAGCGACAAATTAATTTTTAAAAAGTCCCAAAAAACTGTGGGTAATTCAAATACTTGAAAAGGCTAAGAGCGGATGTGACGTAACAATCCGGGCTAACAATCAAAATGTCAATGTCAAGTCAATCAACAAGTGTCAAGTCAATGTCAAACGCTCATAGAAAAAGGAGTGTTTGACGTTGACTTGACAGTTGCTTGTCTGTTTTCACGAACTGTGACGTCACCACACCAAGCGCGCCAAATGGAGGGCGTTTAAATAGCCCGGATCGGTTGGATATTTTTAAACATTTTTAAATACTTTAAATTGCTTTTTTGCCGTCGAATTTTTTTTTACTTTTATTTGACGATGTAAACTATCGAATAAAAATATTAAAAAAATACATGCATATTCCCTATTATCAGGATTTTTGTTCCGAGTTTATCAGCTTTGGGCAACACTAGAACGCAACTGTCATTCATTGTGTCAATGTCAATCAATCAATTCAATTTCAAGGGTGCGTTCCTTATTACGCTGTAATCGATTTGGGCGCGATAAAACCCGTACCGTATTAGTTTGATCGCGATAACGATATCCCTTGAATCGTCATAGATGACGTCATGACATGCGCCATTTTGCGATAACGCCGACCATGCCCTACATTATTATCACTGTGAGCGCTGTCAATGTGGCTGTCAAATAGTGTCATAGTGACAGACGTGACAGTTGTATTGTTTTATTTTGAGTCGTACCAATAGTTCCAAAATTGTGAAGAAGAAGAAATTTGATGTATATATTGTAATAACCACGAAAATTCAAATGAATATAGCCGACGAGAATCACGGGCGACTGTTTTCTGTTACGCTAACATCAGAGGAATACGAGAGGGCTCAGAGAGGTAAGTGCTGAATTTTAGCCCACTTACAGTTCTGCCCACTGCTTAAACGATTATGATGGAAATGTTTTACAGCCCACAACTGCTTGGCTGTCTGTTTGCAAAAGCTATCTTACAGTTTTTAAAGTGCATACAACCACTCTTTAGCTATTGTCTTCTGATCAATCATAAATGTTTACTTAACTGGTTCTTGCTGTTTACAGATACTGAATATGTACAGCAATTGGTGAATGACTGATGCAAATATGCCTAGCTAAGAAACAGAGTCACAGCAATTGGTGAATGACTTTGATGCAAATATGCCTAGCCGAGAAACAGCGTCACTGCTGAATGAACCAAAAAACAATATGGTAAGTATTTTATGTTATTATCTGGTTATGTGCAGATACTTATTAGCTGAATGTGCCTGTTGTTTTTGCATAACATCATGTTGACAACAGTTTATGTGGTTACGCATACTCCAATAATTAATCTATAACAAAAGCAAGATAAAAGTGTTCTATGGTTTTGTGTTATTAGTATGTTGACAGTTAATTCTTAAGAACTTGCTCTCAGATTTTATAAAAGTATTTTCTTTAGTATATTAAAAATATCCTGTTTTATTCCAGGATATGATTATCTATGTGCCAAGTTTCATTCAAATCTATTAAGCTATTATTGAAGAATTCAGTAAAAAAAATCATCACAAACAATATTATTGCAGTGTTAGTAGGAACGGAAGTACCTTCTTAATATATTTTTTTTTTTTTCAGTAGATCAAGAGTCACCACCTCTATTCATTTGGAACGAGTCATGCATTTTGTTGCTACTCACATTATACAGTGAGCATAGAAAAAATGCATCTTGAGATGGTGTATGACGTCATAGCAAGAACAATGTGCAACATACAATAATTATGTTACTGGTATCCAGTGCCAGTCAAAAATAAACAGCTTAAAAAAAACATTATAAAAAGATAGTGGATCACAATGCAACATCTGGAAACGATGGCCTGATACTCTGATGTAAAACTTTACTGTGCTTTTTTTGGCTGTTAACAAGGAACTGATTCATTTTGCAGTTGTTGTGTAACAAGACTAACAACAACTATTAAATTGAAGTTTTTTATAGATCTTTACATATAAGTATAGATATGATCAGCACCTGTTTTATTATTAGTAGTCCTACTTGTGATTTTTTATTCGTTTTTAAGATTTGATCAGTACCTGTTGACTTAGTAGTATACTGTGATTGTTGATCAGTAAGTACTTACCTTTTCTAATACGTACTAAGTATAGCTCTATTTGTGATTTTTTATTAGTTTTAAGATTTGAACAGTACCCGTTTGAATAGAAATACCTGGTAAAATCTGTGAATTTTATTAATGTTTAAATTGCACTGTATGTTTGTGCTTTTACATAATATTTACTAAAATAGATAAGGAGTTAATAATATAAGTACATAAGAATTTTGTTACTGTTGTACTGTTTGATATTTTTCTTATATTAGCATAAATAATAATAAGGAGAAGATTGTGGCTTAGAGCGCGACCAGGGTACCTGAGGTTCAGTCTGATTATACTGTGATTCTAATTGATTGTTAATAAAAATGTTTTATTACTATTATTTTTGAACATTATTTACATACCCATCCCAATACATGGCGCAATGGTAACAAGTTCCCTTCTCAAATATTTTAAATACTTAAGTACATGAATAAGAAGTATTTAAAAAAAAGAAAATCTACTTGCCAAGAATGAATTTCACATTTACTTACCTATCAGTTGCATTAATGTACCTAAATATAAAACTTATTCAAATGATAAAGGATGTTCTAAGTAAAACTACAAAATAGATTATACATTCCTTAATTAGATAATTTATTGAATATTAAGAAGTTTATTAAAATTACACTGTCCTATTGGACAATGTTTGTCGCTTGCGCATCCCTTCTTCTCTCCCGTTGATGCTGTCGTTAGTATGGCGACCAGAGTCGATAGAGTCAACCAACAAACAAATAGTAGAACTTCCATTTTCAAAAAATATACAATCAGTCCTTCTTGTTTGAGGTTATGTTTATGTTTTGAAGTTGAGCGAGGACTGTGAGCGCGTTCACGAGCGTTCCGAATTGATGACAGCCGTCAGCTGTCATAATTGTGATATCTAAAACGGAACGCAAGATATCGATGTGAGCAATGTCAGCGATTATTTCCTAATTCGGAAAGCAGCCCAAGTGTCAACTTTATTATCACACGTGTGGATTATATTGTTTTTTGTAACGCTTTAACTGATATTTCCTGAACTAATTATGGAAGAAAACGTAGCGTTGGACTCTAAGAAACAGAGAAAGTTTGTAAAATCAATTAGAGGTATCAAAAAGTTAATTAAGGTTAGTATTTCCAAATATTTGGTCTCACTAAAGTGGGGTTATAAAAACATGCCTGATGTTTTATTTATTTTTATAGAAAAATGAAGGCAAATCCGAGCCCCAGAAGAAAGATGTAAAGATTGAGCCGAAGAAGCCATTTAGTATGAAACTAAAAGGTGGCAAAATCAATAAAAAGAAGAGGCGTAAGGAAAGAGGACTGGTGTATTTATCGCATATTCCGCATGGATTTTATGAGGTTAGTAGGTAGTTTTAAGTACAACACAAAAAGAAAATTCTTTTTAACCGACTTCTTCAAAAAGGAGGAGATTCTCAATTCGTCTGTAGGTTTTTTTTTTTGTATGTATGTTACGCGATTACTCCGCCAATAATGAATCGATTTTGATGATTCTTTTTTGTTTGGTAGGTCATGCTTCAGAGGTGGTCCCATATAAATTTTACTAATTTTGCTTGCATAGTTTTTGAGTTAGTTTCAATAATTACGTATTTTTCCCACTTTGCGTATGTAGACGATATCTTAGTCTTCATTTACATAGCAGATAACGGTATACGAATTTGTATACCGGTAGGTACAACTAAAAAGTGAAAAATAAAAACTTTTTACAAAAAAAAAAACCAACCGACTGTTACTTTTGACCGAAGTTATTTTTCACGTTTATAGTGTTTTTGTGAAGTCGGTTGTTTTTTTCTTTGTAAAAAGTTTTTATGTTATATAGAATTAATGATATATTACGTAGTTTACTTTTTATGTGTAAATAATATGCAATGCCATTTCAGCATCAAATGACCGAATACTTCAAGCAGTTTGGAGTAGTTACCAATGCTAGAGTGATCAGGTCAAAACGCACTGGCAACTCTAAAGGTTTTGCCTTTGTAGAGTTCAGGGAGCCAGCAGTAGGGCAGATTGTAGCTGAAACCATGAATAATTACCTCATGGGGAAGAGGTTGATAAAAGGTAAAGTCCTAAATCAAACATTACTGTGATATAGGTGCTTCAATTAGACTGTGACTGTGTGTGATGTGTGAAATGAGTTACAACATTTGAACATTCTCCAAATAATACATAATTAATTTGATACTTATGTTTGATTGCATTTTTAAGTTATGATACAATTTTTTTTTTCTTTTTATCTGGATATTTATGCAATATTAAGTAAATAATATTTGAAATGTCTCAAACTTATAACTTTGCAGGTCACTTAACGCCCCTAGAAATAATAACAATAAAATTTCTATTGTGTCTTGTTCAGAGTAACTCAACAAATTAAAGTACTGTTCATTATTCTTTAGTGGTACACTTTAAGAAACAAAATTAAGAAAGCAATCTTTCTTTCAGCTGCTTACATTGCTCCTGAAAAGCAAAAGCTTAAGGCTTTCAGGAAGCACTGGAATAGTGTGAATAACCCTGCAAACCAAATGAGAATGAAAACGAAAAAGGTATGAGATATTTCAAGAAGTTTATGGTTGTAGTACATCAATATTTTTTTGACTAAACACATCTTGTTTCCAGGAATTCAATGCAGACAAAGATGAAACTGCTGAACTTAAAAGGGCAAGGAAACTTTTGTCTAAGTGAGTTTTCGACTTTATCATACTAATAATATAATAACAATTAGCCCATATTGTCCCACTGCAGAGCAAAGGCCTCCCTTTCCTTTTCTCACGGAACTCATTCTGAGCAATTACGGACGAATCCCTCCTATAAGCGTGCAGTTTGTCCTGCCTTCTACATGTGGGTCTTTCGCATTGCCGTTAGACTTAATCATAACCCTTGTTAATTATTAGTCACGTCATTACTGTATACAACAGTTGGGCTAAGTTATTCTGGATTATTAATTTATTCTTTGTATTTTTCATTTCAGCTTAAATAAAAATAAGAAGAAACTTAGTGAATTAGGGGTAAATTATGATTTTGCACCAGTAGACGTGCCAGAAGCTCTGCTCAGTGACATTGTAAAACAAGAAAAAGAAGATAACAAAAGTGTTAAAGAAGACAGTAAGCCTAAAAAAGCTGAAAAGAGCAAACAAGAACAAAAGGAAAATAAAAAAGTAGTCAAAAATGAGGCAGCACAGAATGGAAAAGAACAACCTAAGGAACCAAAAGGAAAGAAGAATAACAAAAATCAAAAGGATATTAAACCTGCAGGAGTTCCCAAAAAGGGCAAACCCACAGAAGCTAAAAAAGAAACTGCACCAAAAGTAAACAAAAAAGAAAAAATACCAGTAAAAGTAAATCAGAAGCAGCAAAAAGAAAAAGAACAGACACTCAAGAATGCTGGTGTGAAACCAGCAGAGTTTATTAAAGTAGGAGAAGATTCTGAAGAATCTGGTGATGATAGTGACAGTGCTTATGAATTTGACTCAGATGCATATGACAAGATGTTAGAAAAAATGAGTGAAAACTCTGAACTATCATTTTTGAGTGATGAAGATGATGAGTCTGGTGATGAGGGGGATGCAAGTGAAGATGATGAGGAAAGGTAAGTTTGATTTATTTTAGTCATCACTCCATTGGTAAGGAAATAAGGAAGGTCATAAATAGTACAAAAATGTTTGCAATGTTATTACAGGGGGTCCACAGATTTTCAGTTCAGTTCAATTATTCCCATTGGAGAATAAGTACTTAAGCAGGCATTTTTGGTTTCATCTGTTTTTTATTTATTGTTTTTTGCATGCAATATTTGCAATGGTCAGTATTAGATTGCGCAACACATTCAAGTTTTTTTATTTCAGTGATGAAAAGGAGGCACCTCCAAAGAAAGTCAAAGGAAAGCCAGCTCCAAAAGTAGTACCAGTGCAGACTAAGAAACAGGTACAGAAACAACAAACACAAAAACCTCAAGCAAAGAAGCAGGAACAAAAGAAGCCTGTGGAAGCTAAAAGAAAAGCACCCCAAAGTAAGATTTTAACTATCTCCTTTAAGATCATTCTAAAATAAAAATAAAAAATGATTAAGATCATAAAATCAATCTGCCTAGCCTTGTCCCTACTATGTTGCGGTCGGCTTCCAGTCTAACCGGATGCAGCTGAATAGCAGTATTATAGCTGAAGCAGAAGCATCATAATAATTCAGGCTTAATCACTGTCGGTCGACTGGATCAAGTGCAATTGGACAGGCCTATGTCCAGCTGTGGACTTCTATAGGCTGATGATGAGGCTGTGTTATCTCAATTATGTACTACCTATAGAACTTTTCAGCATTTTTATTTATTCTAAATGTTTTCTTTTCAGAACCAGCAGTTTCACCCAAGAAAGCAAAGTTTGAGAAACAGAGTCAAAAACCTATGAAGAAACAGTTTAAAAAGAAATAGTATTTTTAATACATTATGTTTACACAAATAATCAAGGTTTTCATTTATTATTTGAATGTAAACACGGCTACACATCAAGCTATAATTTCCAGTATAAGCTGACCTCGCATTTTACGGAAATCCTATACAATGCGTGATCAGCATAAACGGGAAATGTATAGCTTGATGTGTAGCCGTGTGTACTTCAATGTTTTGTCTTCTTCTTTCAAAAGTAATTTGACTTTTGAAAGAAGAAGACAAAGCGTTGTGTAACTATACAGGCGCGCTATACAACGTTTATTATTAAGGCGGTATGACATAAAATAAAACATAATCTGCAGGTACCATTCATTTATTGACTCCATTTTCCTATAATTGAAATACACAGTAACCAATACCACAAAAAGTCTACCATTAGGTAAATTGCATTACAAGACATATTGATATGTGCGGCGGGGTTCACAGGAGACACTACTTAATGGTAGAAAAAGTTTGAAACATTCGATAAAAATGTACATAGTACACAACTACAGACATGAATCTACTTTATAAAATGTATGGAATATTGTCTAATAATGAAGTTTGATTGACTTGACTGAGTAGTAATAATATTTGTTCAACAACTCTGCAATTTCGCAGAAAAAACACCTGCTTTGGTATCGTAAAAAACTTTATACCTGTCAAACAAACTTTCTTTTTTAAGTGTATATATAGCCTTACTGAAGCATTGTAGACACCTAAGTTGTTGGGAATTAATCGTCATCTCTTAAATACTATTACAAAAATACGCATTTCCACTCACTCAGACTGTCCCATTTACAATCTTACATCGTCACACTGCCTCAGCAAGGCAGTTCATAAAAGTTCAAGTAAAATGAACTAATACCATACTTATAGTATTATTTATTTATGTCTAATTTATTCTGCCTCATTTAGCTGAACTATGACTGGTCTTTCGTCTTCTTCATCAGCATCTAAACCTGTGAAATCCCATTGCAATTTGTCCGTCAAATTATCCTTGAATCTTTCGATCATTGTGAGAAGGCGACCATCGACTTTGCTCACATAAGCAGTACGGAAGAATTCTCGGAGCTTCTTGTATACCAAATTTTTATTCATTACAATATCAGCTAGGAAATCCTCTGGCATTTCTTCAATTTGTATTTCAATGGTTCTGATAAAATGAAAGAATACGCTGCGGTATTTGTGTATAGCGTCGTCGCAGGAGCACATGAGGATTACCAGGTTTTTCCAGTGCTCAAAAGCCTCGAGGGAATGTCCAATAAGGAAGCATAAGTAAGCGAATTGTAGTTCGCCTATTATGTGGAGTGGCCTGAAAATAAAAGTTAAATTAATGTAAATCATAACTCGCAGATTACAAAATAATGCTGATTGTTCCCAACTAGGTAGGTACAGATTGCAGTAAAAAAAGGGATAAATAGATAGTAATAACTCACTCATCATGCTGTGCGATCATCAGCTCCAGTGAATATGACTGGTCCAAATAATGTTTAGTAATCTCTTCTGGTGTTGATCCTGGAGGGAATTTGTCGCGCGGGATTTCTGTGAACCTCATGGACATACCTGGAAATAGAATATAAAATTATTGTTATATAAACATTTTGGCCTAAGGTAATAAGAAAAGTCTATGTATCTAAACCTCAGCCTCACCTCATGCAGTCTCAATGAAACCATATCCAAAGAACCATCAGATGCACATGTGGACATGTCCTTAGCTAGCGTAAGCAAGCTTACAGGGAAACATAATTATCTAAGTAGGTATATGCTTTCGTCCTTCTAAGTGAGAATTCAATAGGATTCTTTGTTTGATGGTAAGTATTTTGATGTAGTATTTTTATTCCTGTGCACATTTTACATACAGGGTGTATCAGAAAGGCGTGGTACAGACCATCAAATTAAATAAGTACCTAACTTTATTAATGGAACCACCAGCGTAATACATTTAAGTTGAGTAGGTATTGAAATTTTGTATGGGACGTTTGATTATTTTTTCGCGATTAGGATGTTGGTCTCATGGAGAAATTTGCTCAGTTTGATGGTATTTACCACAACCTTAATTTTAACCACACCTGTAAAACTTGGCCTCAACAATAATATTATTGTTCATGTATAATAAGTACACCCAGTAATACCACAGTCAGTATAATAAAGTAGTAATACCCTTTTGTTTAACAAACTCAAGATCATTATGATAGGGAAACAGGAAAATGTATTAAAATATAATTAGGTACCTATGCAATAAACTCTAAATGAATTAGTTATTATTTTAATAATAATACCTTGTACAGTCACGGACTTTAATTGATGAGCCACCTGGCACTGTTCGTATTTTAGCCGTGTAATGCAAATCGAAAAATCTTCATATTAGAAGAAGAAAATTATATTTCATATCTTTACCGGTTGGCTAACCTGAGACCAGAACTACAAACTTGACAGCAGAGTGACTACCCAAAGTCAACCAATTGCAGGTCTAGCAACAGTAACCTAGCAACGATAAACAATGGTTGCTAGGTTATTGTTGCGATAGTAACGTTAGCGTACGGAGAAATAATAATAGTCATTTCGACAAGTTCGAAAGTAACGTTTCTGACATCGATATTTCAACTGTCACTGTCTTCAGTTAAGTTTTCAGAATTATCGAGTTAATGAGCTATGATTCAAAAGAGGTCGGTATCAAATGGATTGTATTTATTTTTACTATTGAGAACTGAACTTATTATTCAACCTCTATGGATAAGACTATTTCCGATTAAAAGTAATTTATTTGTCATCTTGTTTACGAGCGTGCGTTTTGAGTTCGTGTTTAATCGTGTAATCTCGTGAATGTATGAAACTGCAAATTTGAAAAGTTTGAAGGTGGGTCATCAATTAAAGTCCGTGACTGTACCAACAGCAAGTTGTTTGATCACTGCTAGTGCTTAATATGTATGAGTAGTTACGTAACTAATATTATAGTTATGTTGCATTGAATCGCAAGAAATTTGTTTACTACCTATTTATTGCAAAACATTGAGCCATTTAATAACTTTTCCTCATGATAATTTGTCTGCGTCAGGATGACTGGACCAAGGAAGATTTTGAAAGTTTGGGCAATACCAAGTTTTAGTACCTATTTCGTACTATTTGGTACCAGACATCAAATAATTGGTACCTCGCTAAAGAGCGAAAACTATTACGAGGAAAGTGGCCAGCCATTCTGACTTCAGAATGGCTGGACCAAGCAGGTTTCACCTAGTTGTAGGCGTTATAAGTAGTTCATCTTTTCGTAAAAATTTAGTACCTCATTGGTACCTCAACATATGTTTTTCCTAGATTTTTTTGATAAGCCAAAAAAAAGTTAGACCTAGAAGAAATTTTGCATGTAATCTGGAGCACGTTGATTTCACCTAGTTGTAGGCGTTATAATTAGTTTATCTTTCCATTATCATTTAGTACCTCGTTGGAACCTCCACATATGTTTTTCTTAGATTTTTTCGATAACCCAAAAATAAGTTACACCTACAAAAACTATGTGTATAAAAATATTTTACAAAGATTAATGTGTATTTATCATTCAATAAATATGGATGTATAATGTAATATTTAAACTTAATTGTGTATAAAAAAACAAAATCACTTTATAAAAAAAAAATACAAAGCTTGTAGGTGTAACTTATTTTTGGCTTATCGAAAAAATCCAAGAAAAACATGTGGAGGCAATGATATATAAAACTATAGATACGTTTTCCGCACTCTAAAATGACAACATGAAATGAAGCCAATTGGCCACATCGCGCTTAGTTACGCACCAACCTGTCGCAGGACACTACGTTTGTTTTTAATTTATATTGTGTGTGTAAACCTGTGCAAAATATAAAAAAAACATGCCGTCGTGTGTTTTCAGACGATGTACAAATTATACTCCAAAAGTTAAAGACAAAAACGTGTCATTTCATGCGTAAGTTCACAAAACTAACTTTTTTTATTTTATTTTGTTCGACGCCGCTGTCTAATGGCGGCCGGCATGATGTTAGTAGTCACGTGCCGTTAGGGGAGGTTGGGACACTATTACACTAGTGTTATTTTTGTTCATAAAATTTATAATATTGTTTGAATATAATAATTGTACTTGTTACATTATGAATATTAATTATTGTTTTCCTTTTCATTTTAGATTGCCTACAGATGGGCTAATAAAAGAAAAGTGGCTTAAGATAATAAGGGTTCAAAGACGTGAAAACGATTGGCTACCAACACCCTATACTAAAGTTTGCTCGAAACATTTCCAAGCTAGCGATATATATGTGACAAAAAAAAATTATCGAAGAATAAAAAAGACTGCAGTTCCTATTATTACGGTAAAATTATACGTCATTTTTGAACACATTATTGCAAAGTATTGTTTTTCGTGAAATAACCGGATTGTTTTATATCGTTTTTATAGCAAGAAGCACAAAATATTATTTCATCGCCAACAAGTTTGGAACATGTTCAACTGTCAGAAGAAGGCTCAATTTTTGAAACGCCAAGGAAAGCTATTATGAAGAAAAAAATCAGTAAACTTTCCTTAGAAAAACGCAAGTTACAGTTTAAAAATTATAATTTAGTAAGAAAAAGTAAAAGGCTAAAAGAAAAATGCAATAACTTAAAACAATTAGTTTCAGAGCTGCAAAAAAAAAAAATTTTTACTATTGACCAGATCAATGAATTGAATCTTAAAGCCGAAACAGTAGAATTTGTAAATAGACTGGCTCAAAAGAGCAAGATTAAGGGCTATCGCCAAAAATATACCCCAGCGTTGAGAAAATTTGCTGTCACCCTGCACTATTATTCCGTAGCTGCCTACAAATATGTATGACAGATATTTAATGGATCTTTACCACATCCTCGTGTCATAGGGAAGTGGTACGAAAACAGCTCGGGTGATCCTGGGTTTAATAAACAAGCGTTAGATGTTTTAGAAAAGAAGTATAAACATAGTGGCCAGCGAATATTGTGCACGTTAATTGCAGATGAAATGGCTCTTCGTCACCAAACTACGTGGACAGGAAAAAAGACTGTAGGTGTCGTGGACTTTGGTGCTGGATCAGCAAAATCGTGTGAAATAGCGACTCAGGCATATGTTTTTATATTAGTATGTATGAACGAAAGCTGGAAAATCCCAGTAGCATATTTTCTTGTTAACGGACTGTCGGCTGAAACTAGGGCAAATTTACTGAAAACATGTTTAAGTGAATGCTACCGTGTGGGAGTTGATATTGTAGCCATAACATTTGATGGCTGTGCATCTAATATAAATGCAGCTAATTTATTAGGTTGTGATCTTAAAGAACCATCAAACCTAAAAACAACTTTCAGACACCCGGAATGTGATTTAGATGTTGCAATTATATTTGACCCTTGTCACATGATTAAATTAGTAAGGAATTCATTTGAATCTAAAAGACAAATTTTTGACGGGAGTGGAAGGAAGATTCGCTGGCAGTTATTAGAAAATTTAGTTAAGCTGCAAAAAAATGTTGGACTTAATTTTGCTAATAAAATCACGCCTCGTCACATTTATTTTAGAAATGAAGTGATGAAAGTGAAATTGGCAACACAAATCATGAGCATGAGTGTTGCAAATGCTATCAAATTGTGTGATGAGATTTTAACGTCTTCCCTTTTCGTGGACACTAAAGGGACGGTAGATTTTATAGAAATTTTTAATCATTTATTTGATGTTTTTAATTCTAAATCATCCGATTTGTACGGCATGAAAAAACCACTTTCTCTAAAAAACGCCAATGGCATCATAGCTTTTCTAGAAAAAGCGAAACTTTATATATTGAACCTATACATTTTTATTAAATATAGACGCGAAGTTCGTAAACGAATCACCATAAAAATAATTAAGAAAAAAATTGTGGAATCTAAAAATAAAACAGGCTTTTTGGGCTTCCTCATTTGCATAGAAAGTTTAAAACATCTATACACAACGTTGGTCGAAGGACAACGTTTGCGATATATCGCAACTTACAGGTTGTCTCAAGATCATATTGAAATGTTGTTCGGTGCTATCAGGCGACACGGAGGTTATAACAATAATCCAAACGTTATCCAGTTTAAAGGAATTTTCAAAAAAATCCTTCAACACCTGGAAATGAAATCTTCGTTTTTAGGAAACTGCCTACCATTAGAAGACATAACTGTATTAACGTGTTCGTCTGCAGTTCACAACATTAATTCTACAGTAAGTAGAAGAAATATGGATGAGGATATTGACTCTATTGAGAATGACTCTGAGTTAATAAATACAACTGCTGTAGAAAATGATTTTAACACAAATGTCGAAGTATTTTCGACAATGTTAAATCAAGAAAGCGTTAAAAAAACCACTGAACAGATTATCGGTTATATTTCAGGATGGGTATCCAGAAAACTGGCTTCAGTATTGAAGTGTACGGAATGCACTGATAGTCTGTATTGTGATGAAAAATTGTGGTTTCATAAATTAATTATTTTAAAAAATATTGGTGGACTATGTTTCCCGAGTGAGGATGTGTTTCAAATCTGTCTGAAATCAGAATCTATAATTAAAAACCACATTAAAGAAATGGGTCACATTATCCTTCCCGATCACATAGATATCCAAATTTTAAAAAACCGTATTTTAAAGTCGTTTATCAGCTGTAATGACGTATTTGGTTCTTTACATCAACATTCTTTAGAGCAACATCCCACATTTGATCATAGGGTGCACCTTATTCGCGCGGTCATTGAGAAATTTATCAATGTTCGCCTACATTTCGCACACAAAAGCTCTGAATCAAATTATAAGAGGCAAAAAAGAAATAAATTAAGTTTGTTTGAAGGAATTTAAAAATATGTGTCTGCAACATATGTCGATAATTTGTGACTTTAATTACCATACTGTTCGTTTGCTTATCAGTATGTTAATATTTTTTATATGATTAAATAAAGGCTTTTTGTTTACAAAGATATTTGGTTTTATTTTTTAATTTAATATGTAACAATAATTACTGTTGCGGAATACAGCACTAATATTTTAAAGATTAATATTTTATTACTTTATTCGTAAAGTAGGTAATACGGTATATCAACTATTTAATTAACTCTTGAAAATCGAATGTCCTTTTTTCCCCATATGCCTCTGCCCGCTACGTCACTCATGCGCTCGACCAATGAGCATGCAATTTGACTATTACTTATCCTGTGACGTAACTGAAGATGTATATTTATCTCCCTCTAGCAACAGGCATCCCACCGTACGGTGTCATATTTTCTTTCCCTTTCTTCATGCGTATAAGTAGCTATCTAGTATTTTTGCCGTTTTTAAACGCCGTGATGTTGGTTTATGACGTGTCTATATAATAATACGTCATTGTGTGGAGGTTCCAACGAGGTACTAAATTTTAATGAAAAGATAAACTAATTATAACGCCTACAACTAGGTGAAATCAACGTGCTCCAGATTACATGCAAAATTTCTTCTAGGTCTAACTTTTTTTTGGCTTATCGAAAAAATCTAGGAAAAACATATGTTGAGGTACCAATGAGGTACTAAATTTTAACAAAAAGATGAACTACTTATAACGCCTACAACTAGGTGAAACCTGCTTGGTCCAGCCATTCTGAAGTCAGAATGGCTGGCCACTTTCCTCGTAATAGTTTTCGCTCTTTAGCGAGGTACCAATTATTTGATGTCTGGTACCAAATAGTACCAAATAGGTACTAAAACTTGGTATTTCCCAAACTTCCAAAATCTTCCTTGGTCCAGTCATCCTGACGCAGACGATAATTTTGTGCGAGACTTGTTAGAGAAAATAATATTTTGTACTACTGCAAGACCTTGGCTTCAAATTGTTTACAGTTAACTAATCATTTGAGGATCAAAACATTGCATTCTGTAGTTCCATCACAGATTACCATAAATCATAAGTCTCCATACTAATATTATAAATGCCAAAGTAACTCTGTGTGTCTGTCTATTACCTTTCACACCTTAACGGCTGAACGGATGATATTTAGGGCACAAGTAGATCATGACCTGGATATCTTTTATTTTGATAGGTAGTAGACTCACGTGGGGTATTGCCCGACGTCTACCCAGGCGAAGCCGCGGGTCAAAGCTAATGCAAAAAAAATATAAATTATGTAATAAAAAATAATAAATTTACCTGGTGCAGGTTTCAAGTGTGGCAACATCGCATCTTCTCTTTCTTCTCTTGTAATTCTCTTTGCTCTCTTAGCATCTGACTGTCCTGCAGCAGGTTCTGCTTTCTCTTCTCCAGAGTCTTTAGCAGACTCTTCAGTACTTTCTTGGCTTTCCATGGGAGCCATAGACTTAACTCCTCTTGGTCTTTCTTCATCAGTCATTGATAGAAGTTCCACTGAAGCTCTGATCATACCATTTTCTGGTGATAGCTTTGCTGCTAGTTCAGCTGTAATATTTTAAAAGAATGTTTAGAATTATGTCTTGCTTAGAGCACTTGATGAGAATATTATTATCTTTAAATGAAAATGATAGTTTCCATAGGTACATAATATAGTAATTTTGGTATTGCTGAAAAGTATAAATATCATTTCCTGTCAAATTTTGCAAATGTTTAAAAAATTGTTTAAAGTATTTCTTGTTGTATTTCGGTTTTCGTTGATTAATTTTTATATAGAAATGGACATGGGCATGTTAACACAAATCTTTGCACAAATAATTATATTAAAATATATGACTAACCTGGTATTTGAGACGTAAGTAGTTTCCATTTCTGCCATATCTCATATGGATATGGTGCGAGATGCCGGTCCAAATTAAACAGGTTGTCTTTGAGGCGTTGAATACTTTCTTCTGTGATCTCATCTTTGCTCATATCCTCTGTCTTTTTGTCCCACATTTTGACTAGAAACTCCTTTTTGTGGAAGTAATGCATGAAGCCTGATCTGGAAATGTTTAGGAAGCATAATGTCAGTTCTGTAGGGAAGTGTGTCTAAGTATTACAGAACCTCACTCAAGGCTCAAGCATTACTAAAACCAGTTTAGTTTAAACTAAAAAATTGTTTGAAACTAGTTTTAAGTAGTAATGCTAAAATAAGATAAAGGTTTGCATAATGTATTTGAAATCAAAATGCTCCTTTTTTTGAAATTAAATACATTGTGCAAACTCATTCCAACTGATATTGGGAAATGTAATGGCTGGTAAGGCATTTCACAATATTAGTAACTGTATATGTGAAAAATATCAGTTTGGAATATTTTGTTCATGTGACGAGGCAGAATTTTTTAAATGTTCTTGCATGTACAGAGTGACTCTGTTTTTTTACCTACTTAAACTGATACTCAGGCTTGGTAGATAGGTTAGATACCCTGAATTTCTCCTATAAGATTGTAGATATAATATAGATATCTTTAAACCTATTCCTAGAAAGGCATTAGCCTCACGAGGTCGTGAAATTCTTATATAAGGTCCCTAATGATTTGTATGAAATACTTGTTGACCTTGAAAGATTGCACTTGTGCGAATATTTTAAACCCACTATCCAATGCATGGTTATAGGTAAGCCATTATTAAATTCTCTAATCACAGGTTCAACCAATGATTTACAAAAATTGTGTCTGTTGTGGTATATGTTTACAACATCTAAAATTGTTTACTATAGTAATGAACATCATGTTTTACTTTTGAGGCGCTTATTAGAAGAAGCACTTACCTTGGCGAGACATCCCCAGTTCCTTTGCTCACTCCAGAGAAATGAATATAGTGTAAGCCAGGCGGTATCATCTTAATTCCGCGGAAATCCTCTTCTGTATTCCAACATTGCATATCGATGCCAAATTGTGTCTCTTGAGGCACTCCGAGGAAAACAAACGTTCCTCCTTCAACCAAAAGCTTTTTCGCGGTTTCTTGATCCATTTTGCACTGTTAACCGGACGCAAATCAATAAAATGTGATAAAAATACAACTAATCAATATGTTTACATCCGGGAAATGTCAAATTGTTTGACATTTCGTCGTGCTCCAGGATGAAAAATGTGAGGTCGTTGAACAATGCATAATTTTATGTAGATCCTTTTTTAATAATCTATTGTTAACATTTTTTAAATTCAAATGATTAAATTTATTTAGATAGACAAAAATCTTTATTTTTGTGAAGCATTTGAAGGACTGGAAATAAAAAGTTTTTTCAACGGAAGTTGAAAAGACTTTTAATTATTCTGGAACGCAACATGTATAGGTGAGAACAAAACGCGGAATTTAAAATTATTTTACGTTATTCAACAACTTCCTGCTCTTGCCCCATGTTACTTGAGGTTGGCGAAACACGTTTTCTTCTTCCATTCTCCCCTGTCAACCGCTTAACAACGCTATCAGAAGAATGATCATAAATATTCTACAAAAACCAAGCAAGTGCGTGTCGTACCACGCACAATGAAGAGTTCCCTAATTAGAATGAATTTATCCAAAACATGTTCCCCATACATTCCAACTGCATACCTGCTTATGTAAGTTTGTACGCACAATATTGAGTGATTTACTTACCACGTTACTTTAAGACCATGGCATAGACTTTAACAAAGGTTTTCCTGTACCTACTCTATAAGTATACCTATACGAAGGATGTGTTTTTTTTTACGTAGGCAGGGTAGCTACAGGGGAGGCGAGGAATGGAAATGTTACCTATCTACTATACTACAGTGGACTACCGCTACTACAGTGATAACCACGTGAGGAACCATTTCATTTCAGGGTGATGTTATATGAACGAGCAGCACTTCATGTGCTGTTGATCATTTCAATCAGCAGATAAAAAATGTATCATGAAAAACATGCCGTTTGTTTCAATGTTAATTTTTTTTCTACCTACTGTGTAGTTGAGTAGTTAGGTAGTTCCTACTCTACTATCAGTACCTATCTACTGGATTGCATAAAGTAACTGTGTAGGTACCTATTTCCACTTAAGCACGACTTGTTCCACGTAGGTACGGTTACTTAGCATTCGCCCTATACCCATAGGTAGTACCTAACTAACCTCTATGAACCGATATAAAAATCCGCTAAGGGCTCATACATACGTACGAAAATTGCGCCGATACCAAAGAGGTTTGTTTTCCACTTGTGATTTCGTCAGACGAGCGAGCACATTCGTTCGAATAGTTTGCGTTCGTTGAAAAATTTCCACCGAAATTTTTGTCTGAATTTTTTTCGAGTTCTCGCGTCGAGTGGTTAACACAGAAAGCTAGATGTCGAGCATTACGCAGCACCTGCATTTTTGTTTTAGTACTGATTTTTTTTGACTAATTATTTTCAACAGGTGACGAATTCAGCGTCTCGAGCACCACTAGCGGCGGCGAGACGGAGCGGCAATCAGAAAGCGCTTTAGTTTAGCTGTCGCTTGCAATTAGTGGATAAGTCTACTCGTACATACAAGATTATCCTACTATTTACATAATAATGAATTTTGGTTTTATTTCGCAGTTTTAATTTTCATCGTAGGTACCTGTCTTCTAATTGGAAATGTTTTGTTTTTTCCAGGCACTGAAATGAATGGAAGGCATGTCGTATCATTATAAAATCTTTGAAGACGAAGAACAACAGGGGATGCCAAACGCTGAACACTTGTCTCTTAGCTAACTATCCACCCTGGTAGTTTTATTTTCCCAAGCGTATCAGATGTCTCCAAGCCTGAAGCTCCAAGCTTGGAATTTCGTTGCTTTTTATTGCTGTCATGTCGACGATGTTTGAGTGGCGTTGGATCCGTGGTGACTGTCCGTCAATATGTCTGACTCTCGTCTGACTTCAAAAATTGGCTCACTTCAAAATTCATCAATGCGAGTGATGAATATTGAAGCGAATCAATGCCAAACATTTTCACATGTCGATACATATTAATGTTTTTATGATAGTTTCATATTTATTTATCTACACCTGCAATTTGTGAAAATATTCATAAATTACCTACTAAAATTATTACGAGCTATTAAGCTGTTGTTCTCCGTGGTACTAAATCATGTCCCATAAAATTATTAATGAACATTGTAATCATTGGATTGTGACGTTGACGAAGATGGACACACACTGGCAGAGCTTTTCTCATCGGGCTACCGTATTGGGTACTAAGGCGGGCGACAGATGGTAGTCACTGATTCAAAAATGCTAGAGCGTAGAAATTCCTTTAACCAAAAACAAAGTTAGCAAAAAGCTGGCAATCGGTACGATGAAGGTACCTAATCGAATTACAGGCCGTCCTTTTACACTACTGGGTCTCGATATCCGATTTTTGATAAAGCTGACGAATAGAGACTCTCAGTGGGTATACACCTGGGAAATTAGGATGTAAATTTCCATTCGCTCGCTCCCGCGGACCTATATTCACGGATTCTTTGTTTTCATCGGAAATTTAAGGATACGATGTCTCGGGGGCCCTTCCGCGCGTGTACAGTAGGATTGAGCCTCGAGGGATGATAGAAACTGCGAAAAAACATATATCGGTGCCAAGAAGGTACCGAAATATCGCACCTTGCTTCCCTTGTGTGTTTAAATATGGATTATCATTAGCGTAAATTAAAATCAAATCGGTGAAACGAGTGGAACGAATCATCAGGAGTTGCAGGCAGTCGCTCCATGTAAAATACTGGTATTCAGCTGCATCCGATTAGACTGGAAGCCGACCCCAACATAGTTGGGAAAAGGCTAGGCAGATTGATTGATTATTTTAAAAGCTCACAAATTAGTAGTCTGCTGCAGTGTCTATTTTCCTCTCAGCCACTTTCAAAACTCCAGCAAAACTCTTAAGTTGATCGATACTAAATCAGCTATCATTTTAACAGCGCAAATTACCAGTCTCCATCTCCAATGTATAACTTTCATTTTACCACAATTTTCCTCTCAGCCACTTTCAGAACACCTGCAAGAGTTACTTACCAACTATGTCTACCTAAACATACATCGCTATAATAACTTAGTAACCTGTACATTAATGTACATCGACAGCACGTCTCGGAACCACTCTGGAGACATGAACACTATTAAAAGTTCGCCTAACTCACCGAGAGTAGCGACGCAACTAGTTTATGTTTGAGACCTATCTAAACACCAAATAGCCACGGAGATGTAATTCTTACAGGGAAGGTACAATGGATGTAAGTTTGATAGTTTGAACCATGAAAGAAATCTCGAGAGAGAGGTATAGTCGGGATTGTTGTTTTAAAAACTGATATGATGACCATTTATTAACCGACGATTTTTTTAATGTATGACCACGCATAACTTTTTAATAAGAAGTCCGATTTGAACGATTCTTTATTGGGATTTTTTTATTGGGAAGGATAGAATGATGACCATTTATTTTTTAAAGATCTATGACTGGTAGTAGTTACGGGTAGGTACTTAGTACCCCAAAAGTTCGACAGCAAGTCATACCAAGGGGTATCGTGTTACTCAGTACCTGGGTTGTGTGGAGGTCAGATAGGCAGTCGCTACATGTAATAAACTGGTATTCAGCTGCATCCGGTTGGACTGGTAGTCGACCCCAAAATACTTAGTTAGGAAAAAAGGCTAGGCAGAATTTTATTTATTTTATTAAAATACACAAATATGTTCTAAAATGTATAAATTACAAGAAACACACTACACAACTATAGCTATTAGAACGTTTATAAAATAAAATAACAATAAATATTGACTCTCTCACATTTTCATCACCCGGGATCACAAAAGGTAAAGACAAAAAAAAAAAAAAAAACATGTAGACGAATTGAGAACCTCCTTTTTGAAGAAGTCGGTTAAAAAAATGCGCAACGCTTTTCTTTCTTCGGTACGCGCCGAGCTACGGCGTAGCTCGCACCGTGCAGCAGGCGTAGCATGGCACTTTCTATCTCTACGAAGAATAGACAGCTTTTTCTATACAAAGTGACAGTTCGTTTTTTCATTTTTGACATCCACCGTAGAAATCTTTCTACAATCTGTCATTTTGTCTTTCTTTTCAACGATCTTTGTCTACATCTTTTTATATGTAGACTATTTCGGAAGAAAGTTTTCTATCCTTACTGTCAAAATCACAGTGACAACCGATAAATCCTATGACAAAACAAAGAATTCTGAGTCGAATTATGTAAAAAAGTGAATTTCGTAAAAAGTGCAGTTCACTCTTTTTACTTTGCTGCCGTCTCGTACTGTCTACTGTCTACAGGAAACGTCATTTTTGTCTACTCTTCCGTCGACAAAACGGTGCTCATGCTACGCCTGCATTAGTGCTACGATCGCATAGTTCTTCACGCTGCTACGCCTGCAGTAGTGCTACGATCGCATAGTTCTTCACGCTGCTACGCCTGCAGTAGTGCTACGATCGCATAGTTCTTCACGCTGCTACGCCTGCAGTAGTGCTACGATCGCATAGTTCTTCACGCTTTTGTAGCTTTAGAATGTTTAGGATGCTTTATTTGTATGATAAATACTTGCTGAAGGTACCTACATATATTTTCCTGAATAAATCAATGATGTCCAAGTTTTTGATGTATTTATTTTGTAGATTATAACTATGTATTTAATTATTTTACTAAAACTTTTTTATAAGTGACTGTACATAAGCATAAACAGTCTTTTTTTATAAGTATTTAAAACTTTTACCTGCCACAGTGGTAGAACATAACCAGGAAACTCTCATAATATATTCTAATAAACATAAGCAACTCTGAACTTCTTTTGAAACAACTATATCTTACTTAACGTACGCAATAAGCACAAGTTGTTGTATGAATATGTACTGAAAGTTTTATACGTAGTTATCACGTCTTCTTCAACTGCGTTTGTCCGGAATATTTTATGCATTAGCAGTAAAAAAAATAAAAATACAACTTAATGACAATTTCAATCCTAATTCGAAAGTGAGTTTGTTTGTTACAATTTCACACTAAAACGGCTGAACAGATTTGGAAGAAATTTGACACTTGGGTAGACTGGATTAGGACACTTTTATCCCGATATGTCCACACGATCAAGACTTATGCGGGTGAAACCGTGGGATGCCGCTAATTTTCTATAAAAGTTATAGCAAAAATAGGCAAAGATTTCTGCACGTGTTAATATGGGTTTTGATGATTTTGAAACGCCAGCCAACAGAATTGTTAAATATCACACATCATTCACATTCTGATACAACTAGTCTTTGTGTTAAGCACATTGAAATCGGCTTGGGAGCTGTGACGTTACATACGGACTGACATTTTTGCAACGCTACAACATTCTTTTGGCGCGTGGCCGAAATCGGAACTAACGCCGCCATCTTGTTTTGACATTACTATTTCTGTTTCATAAATGTTTACCAACAGCGCCCCCTGCCAATGTCATTCAGGCGCCAAAAGTTCCTTGTATCACTTTAGATAGGTAAAATAAGACAGAGTTTACACGATCATTAAACTACAGTGAGCAATTACAAAAGTTGGAACTTCAACAACTGGGCCACTGACCGTGCCGCTTTCAAAGCGGTTAACGTAATAAACGTGAGTTGGACCTTTAGTTAAATTGCTTCATTAATTTATTAGAACAGCTTTCCTGATTGACCACTGTAGTTAGATTTCCACGAGAGAAGTGCTTTGCAACTGTATCTATGCCTTATATCAATAGTTATTGGTTCCTACTACTCTATTTTATACGTTATTATAATGTATAACTATATATCAATGATTTTGCTTGTGGAAACGTAACACATGGTAGATACTCAGAAACTGTATCTCGTGAAAGTTTAGCATCTATATTCTACTAGCTTCCGCCCGCAGCGCCCGCGTCGATAAAAGTATGTCCTCCTCTATGTCCATCCCCAGGATGCCATCTATCTCCTTGCCAAATTTTGTCGAAATCAGTTCAGTGGTTTAGGCGTGAAAAGGTAACATACAGACAGACAGACAGAGTTACTTTGAAATTTATAATATAAGTATGGATTGTATTTGTTGCCTCTAGTTTAAAGCTAGTATAGTAAATATTTTTTTAAACAAAGATCACGGTGCAATTTTTGTCATAATTTCTTAAGGAATTTGTTTAGTCTGCTTGTTAGTATAGGGTTTTGACTCTGTTTTGAAACTGCGTAAGCTATGCTAACTGTACTTCTTCACTGAACGTCATAGTACGCATTTTTTAAAGCATATTTTAATATCGCTGTTTGATCAAAGAATTTTAAGATCGTTCGTTTATACTCTGTATTGGTACTTATACCTATTTACCTAACAAAATTGTTAATCCCGTCGAAACAGCTAAATAAAACCAATAACCAGAGTTAATTAATTTCGAAGTATTAGACAGTTGCTAAGTATTCGTTGTACGACCCTGTTCGATACTTTCAAATTGTTTTATTGCAAAGTTTTCTACCCTTACACTAGAGTTGGGCTGTGTTATTCGATGAGTTTGTGTTAATCGATAAAGACGAATCTGGTTCGTATAGCCTTTGTTACCTTAAAATAATACGAGAGTTAAAAAAAAGTTAAATGTGCAAGCAATACAAGTTTTTCACATCAATATAGATCCATTATATTTATATTGTATTACAGTTCCTCTTTTGCCTTAGGCCCGTATTACAGAACCTCACTCAAAACTCAAGCATTACTTAAAACTAGTTTAGAGCCTTTTGATTTGTTGAAACTAGTTTTAAGTAATGCTTGAGTCTTGAGTGAGGTTCTGTAATACGGGCCTTAGAACGTAGGTACACTACTAAGTTCTCAATGCGCTATTATTTCCCAATATTAATCACCATAAACTCAACGTGTAAGCTAGATTCCTTGCTGAACTAAGCTAGGCGGAGCCATAATCTTTATCTACAGGTTCGCAGCCGGTAATGCCGGAAAAGGCCGAGTTAAATTGACTTATGATTGAAGAGACCTATGTCCAACAGTGGACAGCTATAGGCTGATGACTTTATACAACATAATGTAAGAATACTCAACAGTAGGTACACTCTCTGATATTGCCAGCTTGTATTTCAAAACATTGTATACCTAATACCTCAATACTCGTATTTCTAACCGGAGTGGTTGGACATGTTATTGTTTCAGTTATCGACGCGAAGAAAATTGAATTCGTCCACAATCCGCGGGATTGCGGGATCCGATCCGACCCGGAATCGAACGGTTTGTTTCCCAATAGTAACTGCCATTTGTTCTGAGGACTATTGTTACAATAGCAATAGATTGATTGGTGTTATATAACGGTTTGTTGGTATAAGACCATGATTGGATTGGCCTAAATGCGGTGTAGAAGTGTTTTGTTAAATTGAGGGATAAGTAGGTAATTTTAAGCCAGGCCATGGCATTATAACGAGTGATACTGAGTTTTCCACTTACCGCAACCCAATTGTGTAACACACTTTCTATCACAATCTGAAAGGTTTTGAAAGAAATTCCTAATCCAACACTTTATAAATGTTTGAAAACTTTGTCTGTTCGTCAACTACGCGATGAATGATGTTGATTTGTCCATAACACAAGTAGCAATTAATGGCTTTCATTTTGACGTTCAACAATATTAGTTGCGTTGTTTACGTTGACAGATTTTTCGATCATATGAAGCAATGGATTAGCAATGTCCATCAAAACCATTCAGATTGTTATTGACAGTGTGTTATACAATTAGCGTGCTGGTTAAATACAGAAATAAAAAAACAAAACAAGGGGTGGCCAATATTTCCCAAAATAATAACTTTAAACAAATGTGTGTGTGGAATTCAGAACAAATTGTATTGAAATATATCGTTTAAAATTTAAAATTTCGCTGTAACACTTGCCCCAATTTTATTGATCTTCGAAAAGGACTATTTGTGCTCTCTGCTTCATCAAAGACAAAGACATACCCTTCTCATAGCTCTTTCGAAAGAAAAGAATACTCCTGTGATGTTTCAGGTCATAAGTAGAACCAAATTACAGTTTTTACAAAAAATACAGTTCAGTGGGATTGGTTAACAAACATCAAAGCCTTCGAATTTGCAATAGTAGGTACATAGAATTGGATTCAGAAACTTATTGGCATTCTTTAAATCGGATGTCCCTTCAAATTGCGGAATTTATATTAAAGAAATTGTATTATAGGTAGGTATTGAATAGTACCAAAAGTTTTGAGAATGATTTTGTCGATACGAAAATTAAAGTTCTTGACAAAAATGGAATACGTAAATAATATACCAACAGAGGTTCGGATGGCGATGAGGCGCAGGGATTGGACTGTGAACATAAATATGACTCACACCGTCGCCGAACTTGCCGAAAAAAACGAATTTCGACAACAAAACCCCCGTTCAAGTAGGTATAGAGAATGATGCCTCAAGTCGTTAGCTGTAAGTACATTTTTCGTGCGAATTTCACACGAAGAATTATTACGGTTAATTATTAATCACGCTAGAAAAGCGTGTGTGTAAAACGGGCCTAAGTGTACGGTTTCATTAAACTTTTACTTGTACTGTAAGTTTTGTCCAGAATAAATTTGAAATCAGCAGGTAGGTAATAAAAGCAATTATTTATTAGACGAATCAATTTTCACGCCTCCCCCCTAGGCCAAATATTTTTTGATATTCGGATGTTGACCTAAAGAGGTGCCGTAAAGATAATGAATTAAAAACTAAAAAAAAACGCTAAATTTCAAGGTTTAAAGCTAGCCCGCACCAGTTCGGTGCCGGTGCATATCGCCCTTGCGCCATGGGCGACATTCATTCGTATATACAAGCATGCGGTCCAGCACCGCGCGCCGCGCCGTTGCGACTCCGACGTCAGGGTGATCTATCATACCTACTATGTTTGTTTTATTATGAGTGAATTATTTTTGATTTTATGTATTTTACTTTCTCATTACCTACTCTTACACATGGTGTAAGAGTAATGAGAAATCTCTTTACCTATTTTCCTATCGCAGGTATGCTGGAAGAGATTTCTCTAAAAATAAGCATCATCTTTGTACGTATTTTTCTGTTGCTTTTCTTCTTGTCTGTTTATTATGTGTGTACATAAATGGTTAAATAAATAAATAAAACAAACTAGACGGGGCCCTATGATATTTTTAGATATCTTTGATTTGACGTATACAAACTATAAAAGCAACGAACAAATAAAATATTACATCAATCTATTCTGTAAAAGTTTCACCGTGAAAGTATAGGTGAAGCGAGCTGTCATTCTACCAAAGGGATTGACACTATTGACAGGTCACTTCACCAAAGTTTTCACGGTGAGGTTTAAAAAAATCGGCTGATAATACAACTATTGCAGAGGTAGCAAAAAAAATTTAAAGGAACTCCGAAATAAAAGGACTCGATCAAGTTAATTAGTAAGGACGTTTTGTAGAACACTAATTGACATTTTTTTGCGCTGGTGGCCTTTTGAGGACAAAAGTTAAAGTAGATGGGGGCTCATTAGTGCTGAAATAGTCTTATGCCGCCTGCCTTTTGTGTTTCTAGCATAATGTACGTTAATTTTATTGTGCTTCTAGTGGAAATGGTGATTTCTTGGAAGTACGCAATGCCGACGTGTACAGAGAGGAAAACATTAATTCCAAACTACAACTTTTTTCTTCGTTGTTGCTTTAGTACCTAATTCGTAGAATCGAGCAATGTTTTTTTTTGGTATTCGGTTTTGAATCAGTTATAGGGAAAAGTAATCTTATATTGTTTGTTTAATTTCTACTGAAATACCTACCTGATAACTTAGAAACTACGGAATTTGAAAGAGTAGCTAAAACAAATAAAAATTCCAAACAGGGTAGTCTCAGTATTATTCAAATATAGCACAGGAAATTTAACCCAAAATAGAATTAATCTACAATTTCTATGGAAAATTGCCGCGAGCTTTTGCTCTGAAACCGAAATCTATCATAGAGAAGGAAAATCTATTATACGAGACATTGAGGTTAGGGCTGCAATATATTCAACATTAACATTTTGTTCGTCTATAGGCTCCATAAACCCCCTTCGATTCTTCATCAGATTTGGTATTATCAATCACAATGCCGTTTTCCAATTTTGATGGTCAACTGTCTAGACTAAACAAATTGAAATACGGTTTGAGTACACAGACACCATTCCGCTGAACAATACCAATTTGAAGAAGGGTTAAGATCGACACATTTTTTATATGTGCATAACATAAAACGTGTATTAAAAAGCCCCTCGGCTTCAGAACAAGATTTTATTTTCTCAATTCTTCTTATGTCGTCTACGTAGTTCGACAACACAGTACCTTCACGAAACACCAGGCAACGCAGGCTCCGTATCCGCACGGAAGCCATTCAGGCGGAGCTGTACGAGGGGTACAGAGCGGCGAAGGCCGCCCTCCAGGCGGAGATCCTGCGGGCTAGGGCACTGGCCCGCGAGGAGACGCTGGAGTCTCTGACAGAGATCCGTGGGGACGCCTATACAAGATAGTGCGGGAGAAACTCCGCCCATGGGCTCCCCCGCTGACGCAGAGTCTCCGGCCTCAGCTTGTGGAGGACGTGGTGAGCGCTCTGTTCCCTTCGAGAGGGGAACATACCTCCCCACTCATGGCTCCGCCTACTGCACCGCCGAAGATGACGACGACGATGCTCCGGAGGTGACCGAGGTAGAAATGAGAGTGGCGGTACGAAGGCTGAATGCCAAGAATACCGCCCCAGGACCCGACGGCCTGCCTGGGAAGGCGTAGGTGGCCTGGAGGCTCTCGGGCCTCGACTGAGGGGTCTCCTAAGCGCATGCATGGAGTTCCCACTTCGCTGGAAGACGGGGAAACTGGTCCTCATTAAGAAGCCGGGGCGCCCTGCGGACTCTCCGTCCGTTTATCGGCCCATCGTGCTGCTCGACGAGGTGGGCAAGCTCTTTGAAAGAGTAATTACAAACCGCCTCGTCGGGCGGCTGGTGTGGGAGGCGCCCTCTGCGGAAACCAAACTGTCCGATTAACATTTTCTCCGACCTATTGTAACTTTGATGTGCAAGTATAAATAAATTCAGTGTAGCAGAAACAAAGTGTTTTCATTAAAAAGGACCCACGGAGCGCCATCCTAACAAATTGGTCCAAGGAGAGACAGTTTGGTTTCCGCAGAGGGCGCTCTACGGTGGACGCCAACGCCTTTAACACCTTGCCCTGGAGCATAAGGGAGGCACTCCGGTACCACCGGATGCCGACCTACTTCTGTCGTGTGGTGGAGGCCTATTTGACGAACAGGGCCGTCATCTACCCCGGTCATCAGGGAGTGTGGAACCGGCGAGAGATGTCGTGCGGTGTCCCACAGGGATCGGTCCTGGGGCCGCATCTGTGGGACATCGGTTACGACTGGGTGCTGCGTGCCGACCTCCCCAGTGGCGTCAGTGTAGTTTGCTACGCTGACGACACGCTGGTCCTGGCGCAGGGGAGGTCGCACCAAGCGGCGGCCGAACTACCGACACGCGGGGTTGCGACAATCGTCGATAGAATCCGGCAACTGGGACTCGAGGTGGCTTTGCACAAGTCCGAGGTCATGGGTTTTCATGGTCCTCAGAACGCGCCACCGTCGGGTTCCCAAATTACGGTAGGAGGAGTTCACATCGGCGTCGAGTCGACGATGAAGTACCTAGGACTCGTCCTCGACAGCCGGTGGAACTTCGTGGAGCATTTCCGACGTTTGGCTCCCAGGCTGGAGCTGCCTTGGGGCGACTCCTGCCCAATCTGGGGGGTCCAAACGCCTCCTGCCGGAGGTTCTACGCGGGGGTCGTGCGGTCCATGGCCCTTTATGGGACACCGGTGTGGGCGCGTTCCCTTAGGCTGCGGCCAGCCCGCCGGTTGAACGCGTCCCAAAGGGTTATGGCCATTCGGCTGGCCCGGGGATACCGCACGGTCTCCCGCGAGGCGGCGAGCCTCATTGCCGGATTACCACCATGGGATCTGGAGGCGAAAGTCCTCCCGCACATATGGGAGTGGCGCGAGGAGATGAAGCGCCGGGGCGTAACTCTGCTGCCGCGAGAAATCGTGGCACAGCGGACAGAGCTCCGGCAGGATCTCATGGCGGCATGGAGAGTGCGATTGTCGCAACCCAGTGCTGGGCACGCCACAATTGCGGCGATAAGTCCCCTCTTTGAGGAGTGGCTAGAGAGGCGCCACGGCGTCCTCACCTTCCGCCTGACGCAGGTCCTCACCGGACACGGTTGCTTCGGGAGGTTCCTGTTTCGGATAAGGCGGGAGGAAACGCCCGGGTGTCACCACTCTGTGGATCGCCCGGAGGACGCGGTGGAGCATACGGTGGAGGTCTGTCCTGCTTGGGCGGAGCCCCGCCGTGTCCTCTTGGAGGCGATAGGCGGCGGTGACCTCTCGCGTCCGGCTCTGGTCCAGGCCATGGTACGGAGCGAGAGGGCATGGGAAGCAGTCACCTCCTTCTGCGAAGCTGTAATGCTCGCGAAGGAGGAGGCGGAACGCATGAGGGAGGCAAAGTTTGCGCCCTCACGCCCCTAACCACCGCCGTTGGAGACGCCCTGGGTGTCGGGAATCCCAGGCGGATTCCCGGCCACCATAGGCGCGGGCTTGCGGACGGCGAGCAATGGGTAGCTCGCCGTCCGATTAGGACCAGGCCCGGGTTGATGGCGCGTCGTGTTCCACGCGCGCCTCAAAGAGATGTCAGCACAATTGGCGGGGTCCGCTAGGACCAATGCCTGCCAGGGTTTCGGGTTAGTCCGTAAGGGATACCGGGACCTTGGCAACAGGCAACTGAAGGAACACGGGTGGGTTTTAGTCAGTAAAAGTCTGACACGCCCTTCCGCTCCGCCCAGAGCGGGAGAAGTCATTGGATGATTTCCCACCCACAAAAAAATAAAAAATAAAAGTACCTTCACGAACAATTTACCTACGTGGTACCTACAGACGATGTTGTCAAAACATAATTATTATTAAGAAATAAAGAAAAATACGTTTATTTCTCACAGAAACGCGTACATACAAAACTAACAGACATAGTACACATTACACATTGGGTACCTACTGATACAACCTATTGACAGTACTATGGAACACAATTTAAAGAAAATCCAATAAATTCTTGTCGATGACGTACCTATACCTACATCTTTTTAAGGGTGACTGTACCTACCTAGAGTCCACGCCACACAACTCAACCCTGGTAGACGCGGCCCTAGAGTCTATGTCATTGCATAAAAAAAAAAAAAGTTCCACAAATTTGCGCCGAACTTGAGTGGTGGACTTTATACGCAGAGCAAGACGCCTCAGCGGTCGAAGTGATTCTGTGGTTTGTGGTGGTACAGGGGGCCTACCACCACTCCCTTACAGCAGTATTATTTTAATCTTACTTCAGTGGGGGAAAGAGATGGAGCTATACGTCCTGTAGAGCTTCATCTCTTTCCTAGGATGAGGTGATCATAGGTATGAATCTAGACACCTGCACTGAAGCAACCAGTCTCCATACTTAAACCTTGGAACAACCATACAAAACAATTTCTCCTAACACAAACAATTCCTGCTTAAAAGGCGTTCTCCATTAACAATGTAAATGCCCTTTGTAATTGAAATAAACAATTTTTTATTTATTATTATTATTATTTTTTAAACATATAAGGCAGGCAGAGATGCACCTCTAGTAACACCCACATTTCGCCAGTTAGGTTTAGGTCCCATGTAATAGCTGGCGAACCTATTGCCATAAACCGGGCACAATTCCAGATTCCGAAACCGCACAAAAATAACATAATTCTCATGTCTCAAAAGAATATTCCTCGTCCACAATTTTTGTTAGACAAAACGCGTGCGTATCATTATGCCTAGTCTACATAGTGCTGACTAACGAAGTAGTGTTGGCGCGAAGAAATGAATGTATCGTAACGCGCCTCATTAGGCTGAAGCTCGATTCACGCGTGCTATACAAAAAAAAAGTATGAAACTGGAGAATTAGGTTCTGTGTACACTGCAGTGCTCTTACTGTGCTATATTTTTTTTTATATTCTTTGTTTATTTTTTTGACCCAAAGGTTTATAAACGACATGGTTATTATGTTTACCTATATTTATATGGATAATGATGAATGATGTAATAGTTATAATGCGGCAAAACTTGACAAAAAATGCAAGCCCTCTTTTACTACCCTATTAATTGATCCTCTAAAAACTTTTTAGTCCTCATACTGATGATCGCCTTTTTACTCAATTATCTATGTACTTTTAACTTTTTCTGATTCTTTTTCGTAGTGGAGCTGTAGCTTAATTGATTCAGTTGCAGCAATTACGTTTGGATAAGCAAACTTTCAGGAGTATGTAAGTTTCTATAGAAATCCCCATATTTATCACAATAATAATAACGTGATTAATAAAAGATAAGCCAGAGGTGTGCATTAGGACGTCCTAATTCACACCTCTTGCTTATCTTTTATAGTTGACAAGCGAGTTTAATGTGTGCGGTTCGCTTCACGCAAGCTTATCGCATCGCTATCACTGTGTTACAAGATTTAAACCGCGTTCTTGCCGACGCTATAATATTAGCGCCTTTCCTCTTGAAATTACGAGTAGCTTTACCCGGGACCACAATAATTAAGGATATCTATATGTACACACCGTTATAATGTTTGCTGTTTGTTTCTTTGCAGGTTTTTTTTGCTTGTTTTTCACTTCATGGAGGGGTAACTATAGTGTGACAGAACGCGACGAAAAATGCGGAGCTATTTTATCACCACCGTATTGAGCCGCGATATCAAGATTATAGGCGTCTAACGACGACAAATAAATATCTAAGTACATCTCTCTCAGGGCACATCTTCTCAACAAAACTAAAAAGGAAATTCATTACGGTACATATTTCTGTGCCAGTTGTGAGTAATTCATTACAGCTGTATTTTAATTAAACCTTCCAGTTTCCGTCGGGGCGACATAATATTATTATTCGTGCTTGAAAAAGCAGTGCTCTTTCAAAGGAACAACTGCTCCAAAAAGCAAAATTTCATGAAAGGAGAGAAGTACAAATGGCTCGTAGTCAAACACTACTCAGACACTACATTGATTCACCCGAATCTAGTATCATTAAGCATGCATATAGGTCTTTATATAATATTTGGTAAGATCCCAAACTAAACGTGCTGTAAGCATTCCCAATTGCCTTGAGGGACGCCTCTCAGCCACAGCCGGCCTCTCGAGGCTGGGCCGTGAGGACGATAGGGCACACTCTCTCTGTGGCCCCCACTTCAATCCCCCTTATTATCCCCTTTTGTCCTTTTACCTTTTTGCACCTGTCTGGCTGAGTGACGCGTTAAAATGCAAAAAGCTGTGTTGACTATAGTAAAATGTGGAAAGCTTAAATGAAAAGGATATGGGCTCCCAAAGGATCGGTACAGCTCTCTTGTAGATGCAATTCTTATCCTGTATGTTCTAACTGGAAAGAATATTGACTGAAAATTTTATTCTGAGTATAGAAATGACAACTTTTGTCTACCCGATGTACAAAATAAATACAGAACCGTGAATTATTTTGAAAGATTTTCTTTTTTTTTATTAGATTTTTTTTAAAGATTTTGTCGTTTTTAAGAGAAAAATCATTCATTGAAAACGACAGCGATGTCGTTAAACAAAGATATGAATCAATAACCCTCGTACAAGATTTGTATAATCTAAACTAACTTTCCATAGCAGCAGTTATGAAAAGATAGTGGTATAAATTGATGTTAAATATTTCAAAAACGAAACTAAGGGCCGACTTGAATCTGAGGAATAATAAATAGCGGTTTGACAGCATTTGTATAGAAAATACGTCAAACTGTCATGTTTATTCTAGAGAAATAAATTATCTGACTATCTAATACTAATATTTATTTTAATGTAAGGACCAAAAATAATTTGAATTCGCTGCAAAAACGCATATTATTATAATAATATTCCAGTAACCCAGCTGCGCTAAATGTGCTCTTACAAAGTATGAGCTCACTGCAATAATCCAATGAGGTCAGAGCAAAAATGCTTTTTGGAATTAACATAATACGTCTATTTTCTACAGCAGATAGCTGGAGTATTTCGTATTTTAGTTACGAGTTAAGATAATGTGAAAGAAAATTGCTCGGTCACTGAGATATTTATGGGCTGATGATATGGGCTGATGATTATGCTTTTTAAACCGCCTTTTTATTAAAAACTGTAGCTGATTTTAAAATTAAACACACCTAACACACCATATTCTCGGTACCTACAAAATGAAACTTCCCACACAACATTTCAGAAATTCGTCTTGCGCGAAGATATTATCGCATGCAAATGCCTGAAATAAAGCAATATCTTGAACAATAAGGCTCAAAGACTTGCAACATGAGTGTGGGTACAGGTATCCGTCTTGAGCACAAAGCTTTCGAGAATACCGTGTTGTTAGTTCATTGCGCCGGAAAAGAAAATTTGTAGGACACCTGTAGTTACTGGGATGTAACAATGTGCACAGTTGTGACGTAACTTGTTGTGTTGTGTGTCTCCTGTGCGTATTTGTAAGCAATTTGTGTGTAGGAAGCGGTGAAGTGTATACGTTTTTGGGCATCTTCAACTTTAGATATTTTTTTTAAATTGGGAGTAGATAATTATTAAATCTGTAAAGGTGATAATGTTTTGTGTGTAAAAACTGATGTAAAACGAGTTTACTATTTAATTATTGAGAAAACTATCTAAGAAATGATTTAGGTATTCTACGTACAGTGACGGACTTTAATTGATGAGCCACCTGGCACTGTTCGTATTCTAGCCGTGTAATGCAAATCGGGTTTATTCGGTTCCTGATACGCAAAGTCATATGTCTTCGTATTAGAAGAAGAAAATTATATTTCATTTCACGGAGTATAGATTTCTATACTCCGTGTTTCATATCTTTACCGGTTGGCTAACCTGAGAGCCAGAACTACAAACTTTTGCAAACGTTGCGATAGTAACGTTAGCGTACGGAGAATTTCTCTGACATCGATATTTCAACTGTCACTGTCTTCAGTTAAGTTTTCAGAATTATTGAGTTAATGAGCTATGATTCAAAGGTCAGTATCAAATAGATTGGATAAACTTAATACAACATTGTATTGATTTTTATCATTGAGAATTTTTTAGTCAATCTCTATGGATATTTCCGATTAAAAGTAATTTATTTGTCATCTTGTTTACGAGCTTGCGATTTGAGTTCGTGTTTAATCGGATAATCTCGTGAATGTATGAAACTACAAAATTGAAATGTTTGAAGGTGGCTCATCAATTAAAGTCCGTGACTGTACCTATATAACTCTAAATAACATTTAAAACTTAGTTTCTTAATATTAATTTTAAAAGACTTTCATTTAAATAAACAAAAATTAACAGACCGGACTCTTATTTATTTCAATCTAAAATTTGATATTAAAATTTATCGAAACGAAATTGAATTCTAAAATAAATAACTTTTCAAAGGGCGAAAGAATTTTAATCAAGATATTGAATTTCTTAGTCTCGGAATGTTCTAGCAGCTTGGTACTTATGTAACACTAGGACCTATATTGCTATAGATTAGGAGGTAATGCTAGCATTCTATAAGCCTCTATAAGCCTAGTCATTCGTCAACGCCTAGTCACCGAAGGCAGAAACTTGACGTGTGTAATCTCAGTCCTAAGTCAGGGATAAGAAGGGTTTGGCTTTGAGATGTTAAATAGCAACGTAAATTTTAACTGAAGGCCATCAAGTTCAAGTATGTGTAAAGGACGTTAAAGCTTAATTATCTAATCCATCCAAAGAAAATTAATTATTATTTTAGTCGAGTTTTTAATTTGCCCAAGAGGCTCTTTATAGGACCTAAGGTACCAGGTACAATTAAAAAAAGTAGTTTAATTTAGGTAATTATATGGTTGCTCAAAAGCTGGTCAGAGTTTATCTAGAATTATCCAGATGTGCTACTTAGGTACTAAAGAAAAGGAATCCATACATCTCTAAGCATGGTAACGGATTTCGTAACATTATCATTCAAAAAAGGTGCCAAGGACTGACGCTGTCCTTTATTATTCCCAAACAGTATCTCCATTGAAATATTGGATAGATAATAGTGTTGTATCCTGTGATATAAAGCGTCGTCGGTTACCGGAGCAGTCCTTATCAGGGCTCATTTTATGACCGCGTAAATAATGAACATTTTCGAGAAAATTTTATTCAATTTCCTGGGTCTCTGCTTTGAATAGAGGATGTTTTACATAATAGTTTGCGGCTTTGGTCATCTTAGGTATTAAATAATGTTTTCGCTTACTCACTGTTTTGGCAGACTTTTTAGGTAAACCGAAATACTGGTCTGCAATAATTTATTTGGGCAAAAATGTCGATCATGATAAACTTATCAATGCAATTTCAAAACATTTTTTCAGGCAGAAATCCATCTCACAGCCCGTAGTAGGTATCATGTTTTGTGCCTCCCGGAAATCCGATCAATAATTGTCTTCAGTCATCTTCAATCTCCCTGAATTCCTGAGGGAACCCCAAAGATATCCAACAGCCCAAAATTAACACGAGGGATGCGTACTGATTGCATTACTCCGATGCAATCATTAGGTGTTCCTTCGTGTTCGTCTGTGGGTGTTGGGCGTACAGGTAAGTTAATTACAACACCTGTATTAGACGTATTGACTCAGAGGATCCCAGTGCTTTAGTAATATGTGATAACATGGAGATTCTGGTAAGTTCTAGTAAGGGTTCAGGAAATAAGTTTGTGATGGGGGACGATTGTATTTTGGTAGGAAGGTCAGATTTGTCTGAATTGGGCGCTCTATGGTCTACGGGTAGTAGAGGAGTTTTCTTTGTATGATGAAGTGCTTGCGGTAGGGCTTATCCCGAGCTGTGGTATTGCTTTTTAATAATTTTTCGTTTATATCAACGTACTTAATATTAGACATGGTGGAATTGTACACGTAAAATTCTAGTGAGATTTTGGAACAGTTGCTTTTGTAAAAATAATTTTAATTATATTCATGGAAGCAGATATTGAAGGAAATTAATTAAATAATTTAACAAAACCTAGCACTGCTGATAAGCCTGCGCTTGTTAGATGAAGTATTCGTGAGACATTACTGGAGCCCACTGGGAAATCATATAAAGTACGTTACTAATTGTTCTCATGAAATTATTTCCCACATTTCTTGACTAATTTTCTCAATGCCGAGAGCAATTGCTTGAGCAAGTTCTGAGGACTTCTTCACTCATGAAACTTTGAATATCCCAACGTCATTTCGGGTAAGCGAAACAACACTAATATGATAGCCAGTTGCCCGGAATCCGAGAAGTTATCTCGCCAAAATCGCCTTTCAAACTCGAGCAATACATTTCAAATTCCTGTGGCACAGTCTCTGTCGTGTAATTTGTCCTGTGGGCGACCGTAGGAATACTATGTAACTAAGGTTGCCTAATATCGCACACTCGGTTAACTCGTAAACTCGGTGGTACAGTAAATCGGTATACCTCGGAGAAAGGAGTCACTGGGCCTGTTAAAAATATGCTAATTTTATGTAAGTGACAAAAAAATGCAAATCGTTTTGGACTATAGGCAGGTACACCTCTGTTTAACCCTTCGGGGATTACAGGCGTGATGTTATGTTATTTACATAACAATGACAACTCTAAAAGAGAGCCATTTTTGGTTTTGTTGGTTAATAAAAAGTGCACGGACTAAATTACGGGTGTAGTAACTGGTGGTGATTAATAGTTTATGTGGGCTTAAAACAGCCACTTTGGCAGAATTATAATAGGAAAATATTATGAATCATCGTAAAATGTCACAAACTGACAATTCATAATATGATCTGCGTGCAATTCCTATTACTATGCAAAACTATGAGGTCTCTTTGCTTCATTATAGGTAAAGATACAAGAGTCTTCATTTTAACTAATATCGGTCCGTAAATTATTGGAATCGGACATTAGTCATAATTTCGTCATACAGAAAATTAAACCACGCCACTGTTTTGAATTATGGATGTCAAAAGGTTAATTTATTAACACTTAGTGTTAACCACAGGTAGTGATGGTTTATTCAATCTGCTAATTGATTACTACATTACGCGGGTTAGCCAGTCTGTTTAGACGGTGCCGAGGTCATTATCCCAGCTTCCTTTGAATACACATACCGTATTTAGTAATTATTCACATCCTCTGATTGCTGTTTAGGAGTAGAGAATTATTCACCCGGCGGATTTTGCAATATTTGTTGCTTAAATTAGAGAAATTTGGCAAACGGGAAGTTTTGAAGTAGTGGACAATCCGATAGACGTGATATCTTTTTCTTTTTGTGTGGTTAGCGACTGACCTGGTGTCAGAGTTTCAATTATGACTGACTGAGAAATATCTCTCAGGCATGTCAGTTTCCTCACGATGTTTTTCTTCACGGTTTTTGAAGCATGTGATAATCATACATACGCACATTAATCTGAGAAGTCAGAGGTGCGTGGTTTGGATTCGAACTCGAGACTTCCGACCTTGCAGTCTGACGGTCACACCACTGGGCTATTACTGTTCGTGACGTGATAAACAATAATAATATACAGTTGCGTCGTTGTAGACATTGACCAACATAATTTGGAACATGGCGTAGTGGAAGATTGTGACATTGGAAGAGCATTGGTAAACTATCAAAGCCCAAGGCTAACCATGGGTCATGTGATATATCAACAAAATAAAAGGGGCTTTAAAAAAAATGGGGTTACTTATTGAGTACCCACCACAGATTAATAGGTACCTAATAAAACATGTAAGTAACGCAGAAAATGTGCCTGACATTCCTAAACACAGTTAATTTAAATTTCGTTTGCTTCCGACAGTGAAAATCAAATTAGGTACGTAGGGAGTGAGTCCTTGTTGTAGAAAAGAGAAAGGCGAATATCCCGTCAAAACAAATTGTGCGTAATCTTTGCGACCCCGCAAAAAGGTGAGCTTCCTCCATTATGAATAACTTCCACAGCGTTCATCTAATTTAACTTGTAAACATTACAATTTAGTCGCCCACCTCGACTTGATGCCTCCAAAAGTGCTATTCGCTACCTTTATTACCGGAATTTTTATTTCGTATCTCGCTTTTTGTTCGCTTGTTATTTCTTTATGAGTAACCGCGTTTACGATTACGAAAGCTCCAAAATAAATTTTAATAGTCGCTTTAGGTTCTTCTATAGATAGATTCTTAAAAGCCGTTGTTAATTTTATATTATTGTTAATTTTATAGCGTGTCTGAAACCACCACGTCTAGAGATTTGACTATTTCGAAGAAAAAACTTCTAAAAAGGCACTCCGATACCAGTATTTGATAACAAATCCAGCCTAATATGTTTCAATTACTCTGTAAGTCGCGGATTTACCGATATCAATGTCACATTGAAACGCTTATATCCCAAAGTAGCTTCAACGAAGCGATCAGGGTTAGCAAGGTTTAGCGTTCAATTGGATACTGGAAATACCTTTTGTGCAAATTGCCCTGTACCTAGGGCTCTCACAATGTGACCGATGCGGCGTTCGGCTAACATGGCAGTTAAGGGTGTAATTGCATCCGTTTCAGACGATGTGCTGCGATCGGCGGCCTCTGCTAGGAGGTGCATTGTTAGTTCTAACGCTTGGCCTTGGTTCAGCTCTGGTCATAATGAACCAAGAGTTCTGGTATTCATTTGAAGTTGGTTTTGTTGTGTTTATTGGATAAAGAATACATTTTATTGACATTTACGGACTAATTACAAAATAAGATTTATCTTTAGACCCAGATTTAACCATCGAGCGAAATTTTTTATTACGAACCTTATTTCGAAGTTCTAAATACAAAAACTGATTGTAAACTTGTGTCTAAGTTGTCAATTTCGTAATAAGAACTTTACAGTCTGTCGGAATAAGATTTGAAATTCAAAAATCTGACTAAAAGTTATTAGGCTTAGACCAAAGTTAATCTCGTTTTGTTTTATGCCGGATAAAAAGTTTCATACCGTCAGTGCTTTTAAAGTGAATTGTTTTGTGAAATGAATTGAATGAATTTTCTTGTTAGGTACCATCACAATCAAAGACGTGTGGCTATGAAACGAAAAAAAAGGGTTAGTAAACGATTGACAGTCAAACAATCAAAATCTGAAATGAATATTGCAATATTGAAAAAAATCCTTGAAGCCAACGAAAACACTACAGAGACTTTAGAATCAAAGTCGTAAACTGTCTATTGAAACAAACGATACCTTTTGCCGTTAGTCGTGGCTTACGTGTGGTCGGACGATGGCAATATTGGCTATCTCTATGCAACGATGTACTTAGGAACGTAGCGGTCTGCCAGCAAATTGGTACCGATGTGTAATCTTATATTTTATTAAGGTTAATAAAATATTTTTACCCGACTACGGCGAAACTAGAAGGAGGGTTATGGTTTTGACCGGTATGTATGTATGTTCATGTGTTCCCTCATATCTTCTAAACTTCTTGTCGCAATTGGACAAATGAGGTATCGTTGGAAGCGTCTTGATAAGCGTCGTAATCTGTTCGATTTATGCCCTAACACGTGTGACGGATTATTAATTTGTCTGTCTGTGATGTCTTGTTTATACCTTTTTAGTTGACTTTTTTGTCGTAGTTGGGTTTTATGGGTGACTGGCGCGGCGTCCAGCGCAGGAGGGGAACAAAAGATGTGAAAATCTAGTGTGAAAAAAGTTTAGGTAATTTTACTTTGATTTTGTTTCATTATCTGTGTGGAATTCGGTGCGTAAAACATTGTTTTATTGTTTTAACATACTTGAAGGGCTTGAATAATATTTCGTCAAATTAAATAAGCAATTGTCTAAGGTTTCATTTCGAAAGAAAAGCACCTCTAGGTGTTTGAAGTTGGGCTTCCTATAAATATGGGTTTCGTGTCTATAGTAGGCACCTAACGTCTGATCGCTTTTTATGTAGGTATACTCGTAGTCACGGACTAATAATTCAAGAGCTAGCAATATTTCCAAGCAGTATGTTGATAGTGTGAAGGCAAGATTACATAAATTCAATTTGGGGCACCTCAGAGATCTTTGCAAATTGCCTCGTCGGCCAGCAAGTGGAGTTAACCCTTTGGTGCTGATCGCTGGCGTCATTCCGTCACCTGAACACTCCGGGAAGCTTTGAAACGCGCCATAGATATTCAGTCAAAGTAAGCCACGTTACGTCGGAGAGAGAATTTAAAATTCTCGATAGACATTTGCCGGACGAAAGCTAGACCAATCCTGAAATTTTAAAGCGAACTAAAGTGAACTTAGAATCAAGTACGAACATTTTTATTTGAGAAAAACAGTTCTAGATGCTATGCTATAATAAAGTAACTTAGAAAACGAACATGTTGAAAATTAAATCTATGTTTGAATTAATTTTATGATAAGCAAACCCGAATATCGAGTTATCGTCAAACTATCGTAGCAACTGATAGTCTTTATTAACATTGTTATCACAAGGCATTGATAGTTTCAGCAGTGGCATATACTACTCTCATCGTGTTTGTGAACCCTGATCCTTGTCTCCATCCAGATACTATGACTATCGGATCGCCAATCCTTATAAAACCTCTCTCAACGCCCCATTTGGTACAGAAGTTCACACGTTTCTCGAGATTGATTGCCCATTCCGCGAACGGAGGATCTACAAATAAGTAAAAATATTTAATACTAGATATAGCCCGCGATTTCATCTGCGATCCAGGATGAAAATAGCCCATGGCTTTACCCAGGTTATAGTCTATCTGTGTACCAAATTTCGTCCAAAACCATTTACCCGTTTTAGCGTGAAAGTGTAACAAACAAACATACTCATTTTCGCAATTATAATATTAGTTAGGACGGCATGTAAGATCTAATATTGTATGAATTTACAGTATGGCAATCCATTGGTAGTATTGATAGACCCGTCTTTACTATTTGCTGGTATGCGATGCCTAGATTGCTCATGCATCCTCAAAGTTAAATCACAATGACATATGATTACCTTCATAAATTAAAGGTATGATTCCTCTCCACATATGAAGTTGGCGTGCTATTATTCCGTATCTAGTTACAGCTAATATTGGACAGCGAGGCCTAAACTTCGCGACTGTTTGTGCTGCTTTGCCAGATGACGTCACAATAACAATGGCTGCCGCTATTGACCTTTGTGCAGCGATCACTCCAGCTATTGCAGCCGCGGTACACTGATCGCATGGTAATGGCATCTGTGGAACGTAAAATTATACGGAAGTATTCTAGTTCAAATTATAATGTGCTTAGTAATAAATGGCTCATGAGGGTGCTGGAGTTGCATAGTAGTAGACTCAGCGATCATTGCGTCGTTAATCATTACAGCGAATGGCATAGTGTGCTACTCAAGAGAATGAAATAGCAAAAAACATAAATTTAACAACCTTTATCATCATTATAAATAAATCCTGTTCCAAAGCTGATGAAAAGATATTTACCTTGTCAATAAAATCATACAATACTTGTTTCGTCCAAACACAAGCTTCCGCTTCTTTACAAGCGGCACTCATCGTTTGAATGGTTTCTACAGGGTACATGCCTACTGCTGTTTCAGCACCAAGTACTAAGCAGTCAGCACCGTCCAGGATACAGTTGGCTAGATCAAGTACTTCGCCTCTTTGAGGAATACTTCTAAATCTCATGCTGCTTAGCAGGTGAGCGCTTATACAGGCTGGAACGTTAACCTGCAAGGTTGAAAAAGCAATATTTTTCAGTAATTATTATGATATTCTTACATATTATAAAACAAAGTCCTCCGCCGGTTCCGTCTGTCTGTCTGTTCGCGATAAACTCAAACACTTCTGCACCGATTGTCATACTGTTTTCACCAATGGATAGAGTAGTTCTCGAGGAAGGTTTTAGTATATAATAACCGACAACCACGCGGGTGAAGCCGCGGGCATTGGCTAGTATTATTTATATTTATGAACTGGTTATTTTTCTATCATACAAAGATTCTAGTTAATTGGGTCTCACATAATTCTCCCTTACAAACTATGTTATAAGGGATCCGTGTAATAGGTTTTTATCTGCCTCTCTCCGGGGTGTCAGCCGTCACCATAACATTGAATCTCTAGACGCCTAGAGTGTACTTAATTCTTGCAAGCTACTTACTGCATTAGCTCGTGCTATCATATTCTTTTGAGCTATTACCAGTTTTTTCGGTGTGATGTCGGATCCAAGTTCTTGTCTTGTAATCATTACAGCATTTGTTACCTGAAGAACATAGGAATCAGAGTCATGATTTATGATAGCTTTTGCAATTGTTTTGCCAATGTTATAAAAATTAAGTAGAACTTTAAAATTCGGCTATTGTTTGTGCTAATTACATGCTATTTATTCGGATTTTAGTAGAGGAACAAAATTCGATATACCTGTAGAATGGCGTCAAAATTCCGAAATCCTTCTATCGTTTGAATATTTGCCATAATAGCCAGTTTTTTACCCTTTTCTCCTAATATAGATCTTAATTCTTCGATGCAATCGGCAGAGTTTACAAAAGATGCGATTATAATATCGACCTGGACAAAAAAGGTGTGTAATTTTTTTAAATCATGACTTGTAAAGACTTTACATACATACAACAGAATCAGCCTATAATGTTCCCACTGCTGGGACATAGGCCTCCTGTCTTCGAGAGGGAGTGGGCTGTCATCCACCGTGCGGGCCCAGTGCGGGTTGGTAAATGTCACATGTCTTCGAACTTTTGGGTTCTAGAACATGCCGGTTTCCTCACGATGTTTTCCTTCACCGTTTTGAGAGCAGTGGTGATGAAATTATTCGAACCCACGACCTACGACACATAAGTCGGGGCCATTACCACTGGGCCACTACTGCTCTAACTGCACTCCACGGCTTTACAGACTTTAACCAAGAATAAAAATGAGTAGTACCTGCTGCTGGATTGCCAATTCGATATCGAGTTTGTCTTTATCAGTGTAGTTTGGCATGTCCAATACTACGTTAGGGACAAACACATCCTTATAAGATCCCAAAAATCCTCCCCTTTCAATTTTGCACGTTAACGTTGTTGTTGATATCATTTCTACCTTCAACATGATTGACTCATTGTCCAGTAAAATATAATCATTTTTATTTAATTGCTCAGAAAAATACATGAAATCTACGTAAACTGTGTATGTGGAACATCGATCCTTGTATGTTTCGTCTGTAGTCAATCTTACAACTTCGCCGGTTTTTAGTTCTACCACTTCACCGAAACTCTGTAATTTATGGAAAGAACATCCTGAAATTACCAGTCGAGTAGAACACCAACACACAGTACTAAGCATTGCTGTGTGACTGTCTGTCACGTACTCCTATTTAATAACAAAATATAATATTTATTTTAAAACCCGACATGGTTCTGGTTCGGGCCACTTAGAAACCATAAATTCTCTATTAAATGGGAAATTTTTAATATTTTTACCAAAAAGGGAAAAATTATCGATATAATTATTTTTTAGTGCTCCTCATAGTTGCATCTTGTAGGTGTGCATCGCAAATCTAGCTACGTTTTTACCAAAGTGGTTGAAACTTAACTGAAGTGTGAATTATTTCGATGCCACCATCGTTCACTGTGAAGGTTCCATTTCCTCGATGGTAGGACCTAAATCATTAGATTCTTCTCCTTAGGAAAACTACCCTTTGGAAGAGCAACTAGAAAAAATTCAATTTTTTTGTAAATTTTGACGTTCAAAAGTGTCTTTTAGGTGCCTAATTGAATAAATTATTTGACTTTGAATTTAGGAAAAACTAAAATTTTATCAACAATTTAGGAACGGTCACAGCTGCATTGATCTTCTTTTCTTCTGTTTTTTTTTGCAATAATAGGTCCATTATGAAAATTTACGAAGAAAGAAATACTCACATCGGCTATACGACCGGTCCTTATCTTCCTACCGGAAAGTCTCATAGCAATCGATACGGGATAATTCTTGCCCATCTTTATGCTAAAGTTTTTGCCAGCGGCTCGGATCATTTTTATAGCTTCCACGTGTTCTTCTCGCGGCCCAAAGTTCATGTTCAGCATTGCCACGTTCATGCCGGCTGCCATCATCTTCTCCAGTATATCAATGTCATAACATGCTTTTCCTAGAATTATACAATATGCTCCATCAGAATTGCTGTAATTTATTGAATTTAACTCAAAACCTGAAACTAGCTTGTTCAGAATCAAAGAATAATTTATTACATTACTTTTAATGTCAGATATTTTTAGCAAAAAAAATGTTTGGTAGAATAAGATAAGTATATCGAAATCAAAAGTGACACAATGTTTAGCAACTTATTTTTTAATGACGTGGCATAAACAGCTCTCAAATGTTTTGAGTATTGTAATAGTAATTTTGGTTTTGATGATTACAACTTATATATCATATCATCTCCTGTTAAAATTTACCAAGTGACGCTATAATTCCAGTCATACGTGTGCAGGCGGCAGGTGCTTTGATGTCCAAGTTGATTACATGGTCCAATGGTGTGCGAGCATGTGCTGACAACAGCTGCTGACCAGGTAGCACCATGCAGTCAAACTACAAAATGATATCATTATTCATTCTGGGTTAAAGTTTTGAACTCGCAGTGGCAGACCCTAATTTTTAAGAAGCGGCTACGGGTACACTACTACATCAAGAATTATAACACTAAATGTGACGTACGTGCGTACGTATGTGTGTACGTGTGTGTGTGTGAAGTGGTGTGGTGTGTGATGTTTGTATGTGTATGTGTGTGCGGGTGTGTGGCTACTTTTGTACATGCAAATAATACGCACAAAATATCGATTTCAGAACTAAAATAGCAAACGCAAACCAAAATGTGGAACGAGACTTCGAATATGGAGGCAAATGAAACTTAGATAATAAGGTCTCAGCGCATGAACATGAATTTCGCGGACGACGTGGCCTATGCTAGACGAACATTGGACAAGCCAATTTGTATGATAAATAATATGAAAAGATAATAGTGCTATGTAATAATGATTATATGATAATAAATCAATCTGCCTAGCCTTTTCCCGACTATGCTGGGGTCGGCTTCCATTCTAACCAGATGCAGCTGAATACCAGTATTTTACATGGAGCGACTGCCTATCTGACTTCCACAACCCAGTACCTGGGTAATACGATACCCCTTGGTAAGACTGGTTATATGATATGGTTTTATGGTTGGATTATATGATAATAATATGTTTTTAAGAATGTTGTAATAAGGTAATGGTAAGCTTACTTCAGAAAGTTTAGTATCAAGCACAGTTGGCCAGACCATGGTTAAAAGTAAATAAAGTAACAACAACACCTAATCTAAAATAAATTCTAGTCAAAAATTCACGACTCATACAATATTCTGAATAATTCTCTGACAATGTCTGTTTGGTAGAAATTGACACTGACAAAGAATAGAACATTAATTTCATTTAAGTTTTTAAAAGAGGTTTATCGCCTTCTTTACCTTTGCTCTAAGAGCTGTAGTGGCCCAGTGGAAATGGTCGCGACTTACCGAGTTTGTAGGACTTAGGTTCGAACCCAGACAGTCACTTTACTTTGTGTAAATTATTTCATCACCACTGCTCTCAAAATGATGAAGGAACATCGTAAGGAAACTGGCATGTCCTAGAACCAAAAAAATGTCACATCTACCAACCCGCACTGGGCCCGTCGCGTGGAGGATTACGGCCCAATCCCTCTCACAGAGTGAATGCCTGTATCCCAGCAATGGGAACATTATAGGCTGATTATGCCTTCTCGACATTCAGCAACTTTATGAAGGCTCGATATCATTTAGGAATCTTATCCTAAAATTTCTACGAAAAATGAATTAGCGGTTTTCTTTGATCATTATAAATATAAGTACCTACATGGTTTATTTTTTAAATAATGTGATCGATACATTACAGTTCCGAAAATCGAGCTGAGCAATCAGGCACTTATTCACACTCCAATTTGATTTAATGGCTTTTTCACCTCGCATGACTTTTCTCTATAGGTACCTATATAGCTTTTGATTTCGAAAACTGTTAAAACTAAGCTTTTATTTACAACTCAAAATCCAAATCCCCATTGCGTAATCAAGGATTAGAATGTTTACAAAAGTCAGGTGGGATCCGTACCATCCCAATTGGGGGTAAGCTGAATGATAAACAAGTAGCAGCCGCAGCTGCCGCTAACAACGGCGACAAGAATAAATAAAGCTCAGGTAGATAAACAAAGCCGAGTTTTATTTGTGGTGGAACCATTAGGGAAAGGAAAGATAAACGTGTCAACATAGGCAAGATGTGAGATGCCTACTGGTTACAGACTTTTGAGAATCTTCTTGAACATTTTGAGATGTTTCTCGACCATGAAAGGATTTGCTGTACCTATATTACCTAAATTGGCTATGAATCAAACTTAAAAAGTTAAGGTGTTAATTTTCTAACTTTCACGGCACAGTTAAAGGTATTATCATGGCATATCTTTCGATCTCCAAGAGCAGCAAGTTCATTGAGGACTGCCCGGATATCTACTGCTTGGAATTTTATATTCTTCGTAAAGTTGAAAACAAAATGTTCACAATGATTTCCTTGTGGTCTCCAATTTCTAATACTGCCGCCAATTCGTACATGTCTGATAGTATCACGGGCTCTAGGGAAGCACAATCTATAAAATTCTCGTCCTTCTGATACGTAAACCTTTTGTATTCAGACTCTCACCGACTCCCAAAGGCCCACATCAAGAGTTACAATGAAATTCACGAATCGTGATGCGAAAATATATTCAAGTCAAATATATTCCACTTTACGGTGAAAAGGTAGGGAAAACGTTTGCTTCTTATTTCTAAGGTGTAAAATAAGATATGTTGTTAACAAATGCATCTGCATGTGATATTGTTTTGCCAGTGTTATCACGGATGTTGTTTTAACATCACCCTATCTTACAAATACTAGTATTATTTAAAATGTAGGCAGAGTGGTGCACCTTAGGGTGCACCTAAAGATTGTCACACGCTATGCTTGAACGTTTCACCAGTGGGCATGATCAGCAACAGCTGTATACTGAGAGTAAATTTAGAAATGAATAGAAATAGGAGACTTGAAAAAAAAGATCTGTTATGCTGGAAGTTGTTTATTACTTACCTTCAAATAATAATATTCACTATTATGCAAAAAAAAAAACTACGATAGTGGTTAATGGATTAACCTAAATATATGTATAATGTGCATATAAAACCAAAAGTTGCATTGTCATCAGAGGTCACCCAGTTCACAAATCTATTATACTGTAATCTCAAATTCTTCTATCGCTCATGTTCACGCCTCCAATTATTATGATAAATCCCCCTTTTCCCCCTGCTAACCTTTTTTCTGTCCTTTGCTATTAAGATTTGTTATCTTAATCCATGGCTTATTTATTTTCTTCTTCTTCTTCTTCTTCAGCTTCTTTTACTGTTGTTTTTTCTATGGTTCCTTTTCGCTTTGTTTGACTAACTTTGCTTTCTGTGACTTGTTCTTCAGTAATCTCTTGTTCTTCAGTAACTGTAGTTTTTTCTACCACTTCAGTTATAACTTTTGAAGTGGACTCTTTCTCCTTCTTTTTCTTTGTGGTAGTTGTTGGTTCAACGAAGCTATTAATATCAAAGTCATGGTACGATAGGGGACATCTGAAAAAAGCAAGATTACATTGTTAGTTCAGTTCTTGTGGCTTGTTCGTTTTTCTCTAACACAATTATCAAAACCTCTTTACTAATGCGAGTGCTAAATTGATACTCATTAATGGGCGCATATAACGTTATGCATAGTATATATGACTATGACTGTAAATATTAGTAATATGCAGAGTACCATGGTAGTGGTATTCTTTGGACATATAATTAAAAAAAAAAAACCTTTTTGTCCCGGTACCTTTTTACCCGACTACGGCAAAGCCAAAGGCGGTTTACGATTTTAACAGGTTATGTATGTTCATCTGTTCCCTCATAACTCCTAAACTACTCGTCGTATTTTGCCAAATTACGTATTGTTGGAAGATAGAAGCGTCATGTTGTTTTAGAAGCGATGGTATGAGTGACGGTTTGTGCAAAATTGGGCGCTTTTACCATCTGGTTGATCTTTTCTTCAGTTTGTAATTTAAAAAATCTAATTAATTAAACAGATAGTAGGTAAGTGATGATTATTAAACTTCAGTGATTAGAATGATTATATGGATAATAACAAAAACGTAAAGTTTTTGTTACATTGTTGATATTAAGTATCGCCCCGTGCGTGCATGTACTGCCTACATAGGTCCATGCCTTTGTGACTCTGGGCAGCTTCTGCTTTTACAGGTAATTAAATTAATGTTAACAAGCGTGGTTTATTTCATATCAATTTTTTTTTCACTTCATTTATTTATTTTATGGTATAATTGTTTATTTTATTATTTTAACGGACAATATCAACCTGTTTTAACCGCTGCAGGTACTATTTAATGTGATGGCCTCGTCGCCATTCTGTATGTAGTGTGTAAGTTTGCTTATACACAATGCAAGAAGAAAGCAAACAATCGCGACATTTAAAAAGACTCATTAAAACGTTATAGTTGTTGTATCCATGTTCAAGAGCTGTCAGTGTCAATATGCAACAGCAATTTTGGTACTGACAGCTCTTAAATGCAGGTTAGATTTGCTGAACGCATTCAGTTTCATTGGTGAAATTCATTTCAAGTGTTAAATACTCACTCCATTTTAGTTCTCTTAGCCTTTTCAGAGACATTCCATATCCGAACAGCGTCACAAAAGGAGCTTTCTTCAGTTGCCTTCTCGAGTGAAATGTATCTATCACCGCAATCGATCCATTTTTGTTCGACTGCGTATTGCAGAGCGAAGTTTACCCGAGCTTGCACAGTGTTGAACCATGTTCGACGAGGAGGACCTAATACAAGTAAAAAAAATATGTTTGATCATCTGAGATCGGTTATGAGTGTTCACAGAGGTAAGTGGATTTTTTTCTAATATTTTGTTTTTATATACGACATCGTCATTATTTTATCTTCCTAAAGTTGAATGTCACTTGCACATTATAAAACGTCAACGTTTATTTTCGCCAAAGACAGTTACGATAGTCACGAGGCAAAAGGTAAGGCTCGTAGCAGGGCCCTGTTTAATAAAGCTGACAATCCGACAAGTCCGACATATGTCAAAAAGTGACCATTTGTAAATTTTTCTGTTTAATAAAACTCGACATATGTCAAAAAACCACATTATTTTTGACAATTTTATAGTCAGATTTTCGTTTTGGCTCGGAGTGGCATACCTTACGTGTAAATACAATGACCAATCACTTGAGGGAAAACTATACGTTATCAACTAAGATGTTGAATCTTCGGTCCATCCATCTATTATATTCGGTCCAACCATAGAATTGAATGGTTTCCGTTTCTGTCTACAAATGCAGATTCATTTTGATAAGGGGCATCTAGAGGAATTAACGAACCGTCCCCAATAAAAAAGTGAAGTAGTGAAAAGTGTTGGTATTCTGTTACAAATGATCAAGCTAGCGAACCTCTTCTCCGATTAATTCAGTAGTCAGGGCTCCACATACCCTTCTTATGCTTCTTTTGTTATGGGTTCGATCCCCGCACGGACCAAATATTTGTATGATCTGCAAGTAGTTCCGGGTCTGGGTGTTAGTGTATGTGAGTTTCTATGTTTGTAAACGCACCCACGATACAGGAAGAAATTCTTAGTGTGGGGCAAAGTTTTTAAAAAAAGAGAAAGAGAATGATGTACGGTTGCTTTACTAAGCCCATGTGCATCACCAATAACGTGGTACTGTGAACCACAACCCATCCAATGCAAAGCGCATAAAATTTGTTTGTCGGGTGTAAGTGCTAGGTTTCTACTTATAAGGTGTTCAAGTCGATGACCAATTTTATCAATTAAATATGACTGAAAATAATTATTTTCTTTAAAGCAGAAATCTGTATTATTGAGAAGGAGAAATTGATTCTGTTTTTAAATGATCGTCGTTGCCTCCTTGTTTGTATTCGTTCTAAGTATTCCTCATCACTACTCTCACTGCTCGATGAAAGTACCATTTTTTGTAATAAAACATTTAAAAACATTTTCTTACCCCTTCAAACTTTAAAATATGATTTCGCGACGTAGGGTAACGCTCCTATCAGAATTGTCGGACAATTCTACAAATAAGTCAATATATCATGATAATTTTTTGTGTAATAAAGCAGATTTGTCAAGTTTTTCACGGCAAATTGTCACCTGTCACCTGTCGCTCGAAAAGTTTTATTAAATAGAAAAATGTCGGACGGTGCGACAATCCGACATATTTGTAAATTTTCCGTCATGACAATTTTTTCGCTTGTACCTAAGTTTTATTAAACGCGTTTTTAAATGACAAGATTTCACCTGTCGATTTTTGACACATTTGTCACTTTTATTAAACAGCCTAAGCGCGACAATTTTTCAATTTGTTCATTTTTTGACATATTCAGTGTTATTTATAAAAAACTCGCTAATCACTGATAAGCGACTGTTTAGCTAAGCAAATGATTAGCTCTTAATCAATGATTATCTTTTCTTTATTTATAAACACTAGTTAGCAAATGATTAGTTGCGAAGCGAAATAGAGGTAACAATATGCGTTCGGCACAGATTATAATCAAAATAGTCGACTATAAAACAGAATTTTAAGAAAAAAGTTGTCAAAACCACCCTTTTTGTATCTGTCGTGACTTTGACAGACAAAAGTCAACAATTTCATCGGAAAATTACGAAAATTAGAATTTGAATAAAACCGTATTATAAGTTTATATAATTGTGTTTGCGATGGTATATCAATGAAAATAATAAGCGTCAATAAATTGGAGTTGAATTTGTATCTACTTACTTATGTAAACCAATGTAATCTGGCCAAATGAATGTGAAAGAAGCCTGATAAAACGAATATACTATTTTGGAAATGTAGGCAGATAATTGTGTCTGTTTTATATGACTTCCTAATGCTTTTGCACCATGGTTTCAGTATCTTTTATTAACAGTTCATGTACCTACTAATTTACAGGTACAAGTTTGACTGCTGCTATGAAAGCCACTAGCACCTAGCACAAATACTATTCAACCTCGGAAAGCTGAGGGAGGAGACCATGCTACGTGAAAAAGATGAGGAATACGAGTGGCAAGGGAAAAGAATGGCACCCATGTCTTTGGAGGAAGAATTTAGGAAATCAATAATAATTAATTTAGAACAAAAAATTAGCTTTATTATGTATCAAAATAAATTATTTTTCATAAAATGTCTCTTGTTATTTGTGTGACCGCCACAACGTAGCTTTTCTTTAGTTCCGGGCCTTAGAGCTGGCTCAATAAGATGAGGGGCACATGGGATAACACATTGGATAATAACTTCCGATGAGCTTCCTCACGAACTCGATTCTCTTCAAATCTCCTAAACACCTACTGAGCTTCCTCCTAATTGAGGTTTCCAGAAATCCTTTCATCATGACTATGTAATTCGAATGAAGAAGACTTAGTGGATTTAAATGAGCTTTGTATATTATTTAAATGCCATATTTACTAAGACAACTCGTTATTACGATCAACATTACCTCGAAGCACACAATAAACAAATGGGATCGATCAGCTGATTCAAATAAAATCCGCCATCTTGCGTCTTAGCATCCTCTTAACAGTGGACCGGTGGTGTTTAATTTTGACAGCAGTTTTTTTTTTTTTTTTTTTTTTTTTTGAGGGTGGGAAATCATCCAATGACTTCTCCCGCTCTGGGTGGAGCGGAAGGGCGTGTCAGACTTTTACTGACTAAAACCCACCCGTGTTCCTTCAGTTGCCTGTTGCCAAGGTCCCGGTATCCCTTTCGGACTAACCCGCAACCCTGGCAGGCATCGGTCCTAGCGGACCCCGCCAATTGTGCTGACATCTCTTTGAGGCGCGCGTGGAACACGACGCGCCATCGACCCGGGCCTGGTCCTGATCGGACGGCGAGCTACCCATTGCTCGCCGTCCGCAAGCCCGCGCCTATGGTGGCCGGGAATCCGCCTGGGATTCCCGACGCCCAGGGCGTCTCCAGCGGCGGCGGCGGTTAGGGGCGTGAGGGCGCAAACTTTGCCTCTCCCTCACGCGTTCCGCCTCCTCCTTCGCGAGCATTACTGCTTCGCAGAAGGAGGTGACTGCTTCCCATGCCCTCTCGCTCCGTACCATGGCCTGGACCAGAGCCGGACGCGAGAGGTCACCGCCGCCAATCGCCTCCAAGAGGACACGGCGGGGCTCCGCCCAAGCGGGGCAGACCTCCACCGTATGCTCCACCGTGTCCTCCGGGCGATCTAATTTTGACAGCTACTAATCAATTGCTTAGCGACCTCTTAGCACTAAATAGCGTTTATAAATAAAGATTTCGCTAATCAATTGCTTAGCAATTGATTCAAATTTAACTACTGTTTATAAATAACACTAATTATGTCGAATTGTCAGGTTTATTAAACAGGCCCAGGTAGCGTTTTGTAGTTTCTGCCTACCCCTCTAGTGTTTATAAATAACACTAATTATGTCGAATTGTCAGGTTTATTAAACAGGCCCAGGTAGCGTTTTGTAGTTTCTGCCTACCCCTCTAGTGTTTATAAATAACACTAATTATGTCGAATTGTCAGGTTTATTAAACAGGCCCAGGTAGCGTTTTGTAGTTTCTGCCTACCCCTCTAGTGTTTATAAATAACACTAATTATGTCGAATTGTCAGGTTTATTAAACAGGCCCAGGTAGCGTTTTGTAGTTTCTGCCTACCCCTATGGGAAGGTGTGAGTTTATGTACGGACGTATGATAGTTATTAGTTGTAGAGTGCGTTTCATCAAATAGTTCCTTAGATGGAATGTTGGGTCCACTGTTAAATTAAAAAAAAACGGTCTTATTAGGTAGCGCCGTAGCGTATTCGTATTGGTCCTACAACAGTCGAGCCAACATTATGGCATAGGAACTATTTGATGAAACGCACTTTAATATAGTCTGTTTTTTTATTTCGTTGACTAATTTGACAGGTGCAAATGTCAAACTCCAAATTGAAAAAACAAACAACAATCACTTGAAATATCAAATTAGTCTACGAGATAAAAAACAGACTTTTGTGAAGTTTCAATTTAATACAAGTTTCTGTCAAAAGAGGTACTCAAAGCAATAACGACCTAGTACGAATAATGTGTGTCTAACACAGGCAGCACCACAAAATATAGTAACAGTTACAGTTACCTTTATATAAAAGTGGCACAAGACTCCTGAACATTTTCATTTGTCTTATGGTCCTGGTTTTGGTACTGACGCCGATGATAGTGCTATTTGGTCGCAACCAGTTCAGGAGATAGGCAGTACGCCCACTAACAGTCGGGAGTATTATGACACGAGCGTTGGTCTGATTAGCGACGACTGCGCAAGACAGGGCACTGGCTTCGGCTGCGTTCACTGGCATTTTGATCTGAAAATATGCTTTTAATTTTAAAAAGCTTGAGGCTTTTACATAAAAGTTTGATATTATAAGTTATGAGACTAATCTGTCTAGAGGAGCAAATATATATTTATGTTTCATTTTTGGGATCTGATTGTTAAAAATATCTTGTTTGCTTCGTTTAATGTTAGCTTCAATGACTATAAAGCCTCTTGACTGCTCATGCGGGCGACTAGAACTCACGACACATCAGTACAATTGCACTGATAGTAGATGGAAATATGAGTGGCCATTTTAGTTTTGACCAGTTATTGGATCTCTGCACACGCGGTTATTTTGATACCTTTTAAACCATTTCTGCATAAATAAAAACAATTATGAGTTCCTGTTCACTTAAAAGGTGTGGGCAATCGTCTAGAAAATACAGCTATAAAAAGATTGCATATCTTTTCATCGGTAAGTAAAATAAATATTTTATTAAGAATAATTGCAGGGCTCAAGCTAAACTGGTTGTTTACGTAAATTGGCATAAAAACGTACACCGCGTTGATGTCTTTTTGAAAAGTCCCTTTCTCTCACTAGGGTATTGCAATACGTCTGTCCCTTTCTATCTGCACTTATTATGTAGTGTTGTGATAACTTAAGTTTAAATTATTGACGATAAAAATTACGATGTTTCCTTATATTTAGTTAAAAAGTAACATTAAGTACTTAATGTTTACATTTTAGATCAAAATATTCTGTAACTTAAAGAAAAGTGAATTAATGCAGTTAACAGAGAAAATTTAATTCCAAATATAGCGTTGTTTGTTCAAGGCATTTCACAGCAGATTAAAAATAAGTTATAGCATTTCCTTTCGGATAGAACAATAAATTCTCATAAGTGGAATTTAAATTAATTATTGTTCAATTAGGAAATCGTCGAATCGACGTCGATTTTATCGATATCGATATTATTGTTGCAAAACTGACTTGTGCATCACTATGTTTGGGACTTTCGTCCTGACATTGTTGCATCAGCCAATCACAACCGCTGTAATTTTTGCGTCCCCCGGCCCGCAGTGGTGAGTCGTGTGTCTAGGCGAAATCGGTCTATCAGCTCTCAAGTGGTTTAATACTCTTTGGTTAGCTTCGATCAACTGTATTGAAAAACTATTGTCTTGCTTTAGTATAATCGAACAAAACAAAACAGATTTAGGTATTTGAAGAAAACTAGTTCCAACTGAAACTATTATCATGTCCTTAGCTGTCTTATGTATAGTATGCCGCGAGTAGGAACCAGAGGTTAGCCATTTGAGTTTGTAATAGGAACCCAAATTTTCTTACCTGAGACACTATGTGATAAAAATCCGTCTTGTTCACACATAGAGGTTCCACCGTCGTGCATACATCATTCATCATTTTCATAGCATCACACATATAACTTATATCAATACATTCACTGAGTGAGAAGCCAGAAGTACCTTCCAGTAGAGCATTGGTCACATCAGATATCTCCCTGGTGCATAAATGGCCAGTCAAAAGTACTTCTTGGAAAACTCCGCCTGATATGTAAAATGGTTTTCCAGCCTGATTGGAAAAGGAACAAACAATTTTTAATTGCGATACTGGGGTCACAAAATTTTATCAAGTTATGATATTATGGATACCACCTGTCGACATTTTCCTCCCACGAAGCTTTGTATAGAACCCATGCGATTATACAATGCTGGTTCCACTTCATAAGGCAGAAATTCTCGTGCAAGTAAAATGCCGTCGGCGTCCTGAAAAAAAAAAACAATTTTATTATGAACATTATGGGACCAAAAAGAAAACAAAATCCAACTTTTGATAAAGACCTCCCAACTGCCGTAACCTGCTAATATCTATTCAGAAATTAAAAAGCCGTTGCCTATCAGGGACCACGGCGACCGAGGCCCGGCCGCTATGTAGTTTACAATATAGTAGGTAGGTACATTATCGTCGCGGCCTGCAACTTCTGCATTGATGAAAAATATTGTGGAAATGTGTGCTTTGGCTTCGCTTCGGCCCACATTTTCACGATTGTTCATCAAAGCCAAGATTGATCGAGATCGAGAATCAAGAGTTATCGGCCATTAGAAGGCCAATCGACAGTTGAGCGGATACAGTAAAGAAGAAACAAATATATTGGCGCGTGAAAAATTATCGTTGTCCGTCATTCATTCTCGAATTTATAATTAATTTACAAGGTTTGAATTTCCGCGCATTACTTAGAAAGAAAAATTGTTTATTCTGCACATAAACGCACATTACAAAAAAAACTAAAATACACACACAGACTCACATACTATGTGCGCCCCGGCTTCGCCTCGGCCCACATTTTCATGACCGCCCATCAATGCACCAGTTGCAGGCCGCGACAGTAATTTACTATTATTGTAAGCTGAATCATACCGTAATAATGTCATCTATGTTCATTAATCCTTCTTGGCTAGATATCCCAGCAACAAGCATAGGCCTTTTTACTAGATTTAATCCAAGGAACTTCTTAACTCTCACCATTGTTTCAATGTTTCGAGGATAGTTGATTATTACCATATCCACCTGAAAACCATATTTTATAATTTTTTATTTGTAATTTGTGGTTCCAGTTATATTATTGTCATTGTCAAAACAGTCCTACTTGGTATTCCACGGCAAATTTTAAAAGGCGTAAATCCTTCTTTGTTATACATGGATGAGTTCGTGCACCGTAATGACAAACCCTTGTGCAGACGTAGGCCATATTTTCTAAATTACCACCCTTGGTAACCGTACATATCAATGAATTCTTATGCTTTCCTGTGCACAGTAAAATTATTTCGTCTTGTCCGATGTTCATTTCCATTCCTATTTGCACATCGGATGTTAAATACGGATCATCAATGAATATTCTGTGTTTATTGCATTTATTAATTTCGGATATTTCAGTAGTCAGAGTTACTTCTGTATTAGTCTCTATTAATATATGAGGTACGTCCTGAAAATTACAATATTAAATTAAGTGGAGACTCGGAACCAAATACATTTTGAGTTGCATTTCGTAGAAAAAAACTGTAGGTAGAATTGAGGATCGATAAAGTATTCATTATCCAACAGCAGGCTGACCTTCTTTCTTTTCTTATTTATTTGGGACTGATAATACTCAATTCTTTGATACGCTAATCCAATTGAACTTCAAAAATAATGTACCTCTTCAAGGAGCCCAGTTTGTATTATACTGGTCTTCAAGTCGATACATGTGGCACACGGCCACTCAAGGAGACCATGTTTTCGAGCCAAAAATTTTGTAGCTTTATCAATTTTGCAAATCATTTTTATTCTGTCAGCTTCAGATAAATGAGATGTCTTCAATCGTATCACGTTCATTCCCATTTCCATCAATTTCTGAATATCCACTAGTTCTATTTGTGGATCCGCTAAAAGAGAGATTGCCCAACAATATGCCTATTATTTAATGCAGTGTGATTACCCCTACTGCTCAGTTCTGTAGACAGTGACTAAACGAAGGCACGCTACGATTGCTGATAAGGCCAATTATACTAACTTCATGGTACAATATTCATGCCTGCCAGGGTTGCGGAAAAGTCCGAAAAGGATATCGGGACCTTGGCAACAGGCAACCGAAGGAACACGGGTGGGTTTTAGTCAGTAAAAGTCTGACGCGTCCTTCCGCTCCGCCCAGAGCGGGAGAATTCATTTAAAGACAACACACCCTCAAAAAAAAAAAATTGTACAATATTCATCCAACTGGCAAGTCCTTTGCGCACTGAGGTGTGTACATCGCGGTCCGGACAGTTATTACGTTGGAAACCGTCGCAATATTTTGCGACGATCCTAGAGAGCGATGAATTAGCAACTGGTTTCCAGCAGAAGCCGCACCAAAAACAAGTGAATGATTACCACCATTGAGAGCACTACCGCAGGCCGCAGCTGATAATCATCACAGCCGGTAAGCCGCGTGCTGGCGCAAAGCGCGGAAGTAGAGGACAACGTATTAGACAATACCTGCCAAGGGAGTGAAACGATGGTCCATGCATTTCACTCGCAAGAGGTAGTACACGAAAACTAATATTTCCATGACAATTTTATAGACATTATGTCGATTGTCACTGATTGCGGCACATGTCCAGCAGGAACTTACGACCTAGTCTGAGCTCAGACCAAATATTATTAATTTGGTCTGAGGGTCTGAGGTTATAAAATATTGCAATGATGTTTACCGACTGTTACAAGTAGAAGAGTTCTTCTGTGTGAAAAAGAAGTATTTTCTTCAATGTATTTAGCATCAGTAATGTCAATGTCTTTAAACTCAAGCGTGTCTACTACATCATCCATTATAAAAACCTTCTATAGCGCTAAAGATCAAAATAATCTGAAAAAATATATTTTAGAACACAAAGTAAGACTTTCTAAAATAACTGCTATTCGTTTTCTCATGACGTTTATTTCTGTCATGTTATCAAGAAAATAAAGTTAATTAGTTGATGAAAAGAAGGTTGTTATGCTAAAATAATCACCTTTGAGTAAACCTTCTTTGTTTCTTTTGCGATAGCTATAAAAATGCGTATGATCCGAGACGAGACACGAGTTTCTACGCTTTTGCTTATAAAACAACGATCATTGGTAATCCTGTGTTCTCTTAATTAGGCAAGTGTTACATAGGTATATAGATGCCTAAGTTATGTGCAAACGTGGGAGTTAAAGGCGTAAATAAATAAACATTTTGTACATAAGTCCCTCTGGTCTCTAGTCACAAAAAGTGGCAACCAAGCTTTTTTAACTAGACATTTTTTTTGGGCCCCATGTCAAAAATTCTTTGTAAAAGGAAAAGGTAAGGAGAAATAAAGTTTTATCAAAATGCTAACAAACATTGTCAACGTTTCTCGGCCATTCTTTTCTTATTTGCACAGTTAGCGGCAAGCTAATGGACAAACAAGGGTCGCGCCAATGTTGATTTTCAGTTAGACCGTGCAAGAATGCTTGTCGCTTGTATCTTACAAGATTTATTTACGTTACAGGCTCTGCTTGGATGTATAACTTCCTACGGAGTGTTGAAATAAGAAACTATGAGTTACACACTGAAGAAATGACCAGCTTTTGTTGTTACGTGGTTTGAGCAGTGGTGTTTTATTGAAGATGGTGAGGTGGTGTTGATGCATCATTTGGGAAAATACTACTCATCATGCTACCGGCCGTGACATATATTTCCAGGAACACCTCACTTGTTACTTAGTAGGTACAGTTTTTAATTTGTGAAAGCATAATTCAGTTGGCTATTGTACATAACATACCTTTAAAGATATTAAGACTGCAAGCTTTTTGAAAAATCCTAACTAATATTTAGTGAGGTTGTGTGTTTGTTACGCTTTCACGCTAAAACGGCTGAAAAGGTTTGGATGAAATTTGGCACAAGGGTAGACCATGACCTGAAATAGGAAACAGGAAACTTTTATCTCGATATTCCCACAGGATCGAGACTTATGCAGGTGAAACCGCGGGGCTCAGCTAGTAAACTAAATAAATAGTACATTTATAATTATTCTCTTGCCTTTATCCCTATTTATTTGGGGTCGGCGCAACATGGCGTATTATGCTGGCAACAATTAATACAACGCATCAACTCAAATACATCTGCAGTCTGTTTAAATAAACAAGGAGCTATAGATACCTATTTAATGAGATATTACTTGAACAATGGCCTTTGACATCACCCTTTTATCGTTTATTGCGCAATTAGAATGGTGCTCGCGCTCGTTCATATTAGCAAAACTAATTATGCGACGATGTACGGAGCCCAGAGGAAATTCCTTCGTAATTGTGGGTAATGTCTTAATTTCTGCCAATTATCGTCATTAATATTTATTAAGAAAGTAATTTTAAACTAATTTTACTAATTCGTTGTGCCGTTGCTTTTATTAACTTTAAAAGTTATACAAAGTTAAAATGTTTTTATTGGCTTTAATGCGGTAATACAAAATGTGGTAAAAAATATTCTATTGCGACGACTTGCACCATATTATTTTGGCGTCCGTCTATTGATTTTATCTAAGTAAGGTGCAATAAAAAAAAAACAATTTGAGAGAATTGCTAAACGTTAATTTATCTGAAGTACAATGAATCTTCAATATAAGATATTTACATAATTAACCTAGCAACCCGCCCCGACTTCCAGAGCATTATAATTATGCCTACATCAGTCGGCATGATATTTTTCCGACATCTTCAACAATAATTGTCATATTTCAGCCAATTTACACAAAATCTTAATGAATTATAGACCATGTATCCATCTTGCCACCCAGAAGGACTCAAAAAGTGCCTGGGAGTTTTACTTAAAAAATAAACCTTAACGAACAAAATTAATAATTCGACCCTCATTAGGTCTAAAATTACCTGCATTCAATAACCAATAACAAAAAGACACATACACATATCATGTGGAATCCAAATTAAGTGAAGGTGACATCAGGGGAGCGGCTAGAATAATTTTCAGCAGAAATGTGGTGGCGATTTAGAAATGCGTTTCTAGAGAGTGTCCAGTGCCCAGCAACTGCAGATGGTCTCACCTACCCCACTCCTGACCAGACCCAGACCCTCCCGACCTAAATTCAACCTTCCTAAACGTTTCGGCCACTTGATTGCAGCTGTGAGCTCCTTCCGAAGTGGTTCCATTGGCGGCCTCGACAGCCTGACTCCCCAATATCTAAAGGATCTATTGAGGTCAGTCGCTTTTGCTCACCGGGGGTGTGAACGAGGTCGTCATCGATGTCTTATAAGGAACCAACCTTTGCGCTCTGCGCAAGAAGAACGGCGGCAATGGTCCCATCCCCGTTGGGTGCACCTATAGGCGTGCGGCAGCCAAAATATGTTATTAGCTGTATAGCGATTCGCTTACAGCTAAGTATCAGCCCCTGCAGTTTGGTTTTGGCTCGAAAAGGGGTTCTGAGGCTGCCGTGCATGCCGTATGAAATTTTTGAAACTCCAACAAAGGTGAGGTCAACCTCAACGTTAACACTGCCAACAGGGACAGTAGCAATATTACAGGTACCCTTCTAAATTATTATACAAGGACAATGTAGTGGAATCTGCAGTAGAATGCCAATAAGGTAACTTTTTGAATGATGTAAATAGTATCTTGAAATAAATAAATGCTAAAATAAGACATCTATTCGGTGTATAGTACAGAACAGGCTGACTTGGATGTAAGTACGGCTACGACTGAAGCAGGCGGGGAGAACGGAGCGGCGCGGGTACATCTTGATCACTTACAACTGTCGGACGTATGTTGCGCGCTTCAACAGCTTAAACCTAAAAAGTCTTCGGGGCCGGACGGCATTCCACCCTACATCTTTAAGGATTGTCGGTCGGTGCTAGCCAAACCGCTGCAATACATTTACAATAAATGTCTGGATGGAGCTGTGTTTCCGGAGAAGTGGAAGATTACCCGCGTCGTTCCGGTGCCAAAGGGAGGGTCAGGGATGACAGTAGATGGTTACAGGCCTGTCGCAGTGCTATCGACGCCGGCGAAGGTTTTCGAAGCGGCTATTCATAAGAGCATATTTCAACAGGTCAGTGGCCAGCTTTCAGATGTCCAGCACGGGTTTCGGCCAGCAAGAAGTACTACGAGCAATCTCCTCAGCTACATGGCTAATCTTGTGCCAACAGTGGACAGGGGGGACAAACTGATGCCGCTTACTTCGATTTTAAGAAAGCATTCGATCTGGTAAATAATGACGTTTTGCTCAAAAAGTTAGCGGCCGTTGGTTTCACTCCACATCTGCTAAGGTTTTTTGCAAGTTACTTAAGTGGTAGGCAACAGTACGTAGAGTATAGGGGACACCAGTCTGATCTATATTTTACCAGGTCGGGGGTGAGTCAGGGCAGTAACCTTGGGCCTTTGCAATTCATTCTTATGATTAATGATTTGCCAGAAGTTGTAAAAGACGCTAAATGTTTACTGTTTGCTGATGACCTCAAGCTGTCGCTGGAGATAAGTGAATTGGAGGACTGTGACAGGCTTCAAAGTGACATAGATAGAGTGGTGACCTGGAGCAAGGATAACCTCTTGCAGTTCAACATCACAAAGTGCGTAACAATTACTTTCTCTCGCGCGCGTACTCCTATTCTATATAATTACAACATAGACGGGTTGCCAATGACTAGGGCTACGGAAGTTAGAGATTTAGGGGTGAAATTCAACACTGGGCTAACGTTTCGTGATCACGTCACAAGCTGTTGCAGAAAAGCCTACCGTAATTTAGGGTTTATGCTCCGTATGGTTCGTGGTTTTAATAACATTAAAGCGGTTATCGCCTTATATAATGCTTTAGTTAGAAGTCAATTAGAATGTAACGCAGTCATTTGGGCTCCGCACGAATCTAAATATAGACTCATGCTGGAGAGAGTACAAAACAAATTTGTGAGGTACTTGTACTTGCGCTTGTATGGTGTATACCCATTTTATCCGCTTATGTACCCAACTTTATTTATTTTGGGTATGGTTGGATATAACGAACTGAGGGTCAGGAGGGATCTCGCACTCATATCGTACATATTCAAGGTACTTAGAGGGAAAGTACATAATGCGAGCATTTTAGGGCACATAGGTTTGTGTGTTCCGGACAGGTACGTGTGGCGACGCCGACAGCCACGGCTGCTGGCGGAACCGCGCGCTCGGACCAATCTATTAAGTGAGGCGCCACTGACGCGTGCGCTCCGCACTCTCAACCTCATAGCTAATGACTCGGACCTATTCTGTTGTTCTCTGAGTGAGTTCACAAAGAATGCTTTATTAGTAATAAGTTACAAAATTTTATAGGATAAGAGTTAGACAAGTACACTATCGCAATAGGTTACCCTGTAATGATAGATGTAAGTTGGAAATAAATAAATAAAAATAAATAAAATAAAATAAACATTGCTAAAATACACATTTGACACAAAAGTTCTGTTTGTGGATAAAGCTTGGATTAAGTAATAACGTTTTGCTGCCTAATGTAAAACTTGCCATAGAATCATTATAAAAATATTTTTTCTTTTTCTCGGTTCTCAGTGGAATAAAATGCATCTAAATTAACCCCAAAAACAATGGTACACACTTAAAGAACTTAATTTGATGTTATCAATGAATCCTGAACCAATCTAAATAACCGATTCGTATAAAAAAAAACTACTTTTTAAACTAGTATCATTTTTATATCCAATCTTTCAAAAACATCCACTTTACAACTAAGAAAAAAAAACATTAGAAAAGTTTGATTACAAAGGGTGACTTCGGATCCTTTTTTTCCATAACTAAGGTCGATACTCCTGGAGGAATAAACGGTTTGATATCATCGGGATCTGCAAAAGTTTGGAGCCCTAGGGAGGTGCGGGCGTAGTCCTGTCTCCATCTTATATTGTCCAAGTTATATTTAGTTTTATATGAGTGGTTTTCTTCTTGGTCGGGGCTCAGATGTGGGATAGTAAAATGGTGTTTGTAGAGCTACAAACTTACTGTAGATTTGTGTATTATATTTGTTTATATTTACGTTTTTGTACCATGAGAAGATGGCTCTCTGCTAATCACTACAGTCAGATTCGAGGTTCACGTAACAATTTAAACACAATTATATAATTATAATATTGAGGAGCCTTGTGGCTAAGTAATAACAGCCGCTCGGGTCGATCCATCAGGTTAAGCTATGCTTGCCGGGGTTGGTACGTGGATGGGTGACCATTTTCACATATCGAGACTCCTCCGTGCCTCGGCAAGCACGTTAAGCCGTTGGTCCCGGCTGTCATTTGTGGAAATTTGACAGTCGTTATGAGTCGTCAGAAGCACGAAAGTCTGACAACCAGTCTAACAAAGGGGTATCGTATTACCCAGTTACTGGGTTGTGGAGGTCAGATAGGCAGTCGCTCCATGTAAAATACTGGTATTCAGCTGCATCCGGTTAGACTGGAAGCCGACCCCAACATAGTTGGGAAAAGGCTAGGCAGATTGATTGATTTTTATATAATTATAATATTCGCAGATATATTGGTTGGTTCCTGGTTCCCTAAAAAGCACATAATTATAATACTTTTCATTCGAGGACAATAGGTGAAAATAAAAGCGAAACGTGAAATGCCTAGTTTACAATAGCTTTGTTCAGGTGTACCTACTGTTTTTATTAATACCGTTGAAAAACATACGCAGTCGTGTACGTCAATGTTGGCATTAAAAATTCCGTTTGATCCTTTGTTTTCTTATGTAAACTTACAAAGTAACAATTCCACCACAACTGACTCTTATTATATTTTTTCATGTAAATGAATGAAAGGTCAAACATCAATTAATGATGTTTAAGAAAGCTTTCATATCGACTTGTTTTGCAAACAAATCGGTCTAGTGGAATTAAAGGGAAAATGTTGACAAAATTGCCCCTCAGGAAATTGAAAAATTGGGCCTCGTCTGCGTATTTCAATTGGCTTAAAATTTAAATAAATTCCTCCAATTTAACAACAAGTAGGTAAGAGATTTCCCACTTCATTTATGGATAGAAACTAATCATATTTTAACTGCAGATTGCCGTAAAAGAAATGGCACTTGATATTATTCCTTTCTAATAATTTATTTTTAGTATTTTTTTAATTATGAACAATCCTAGTCGGAGTAGTTAACATTACCAGCATTGCTAGTGGAAAAAAAACATAAGAAGTTATTTTCATACAAAAATCCTAACTGTCACAAAGGTTGGCAAACCATTTCGAATAGGCGACCACGCTATCCGTCCCGGCCACACCATCTACATAGCATATAAAATATTTGCAGGGGTTTTCACATGGACAGACAGGGCGTTCAATCAGCTGGTGACAGTTAGATTGAATCCAATATGGACTGAAACCGACGGAATAACAGTAATTGACGGCCAGTGAATTCTTTTCAATGGTAAAATAATCCATCTTTAAATAAAATTGTGAAATGGGATTGGTAAAAGTTTTTTTATAGAAAAGGAGGTTATTGTTTGTAATATTTGGTTTATATTCTTATTTATCAATGCGGGTTAAAGGCACCTTAATGTTATTTTCGCACTGGACCCTACTTCTCTGATATGTCTTGGTAAAGCAGGAAAATTTCGCCAAGTTAAAAAAAAAAATGGACATCGCTTTCTAAAAACTGTACCTACTGGTCAAAACAAAAAATGTCATAAACATTATGACATTTTTTGTTTTGTTTTTTGGTAAACTGAGCACGTAGTGACCCTGACTGTCCAAGCGATGAAAATTATACAAATATATAGGAACAACATTGTTCAGCTGTGGAAATTTTAAACAATAGACCATTTAAAACGAGTATACAACTTTAAAACCCAAAAGTGCAATAGGTAACCCAACAAAACCTAAAATTATATTGAACTTTCCGACTTCAGAGATTGTGACACCCAAAAGTTGTTCTCATAAACTACCTACGCCCGTAGGTAAAGTATACATAATTCAGTTACATCGCAGAAATAGGTCAAAAGGATCCGACAGCCTAACGTAAGGCCCATAATGGAGTTGTGCACTTAGCTCGCTAATGTGTTTCGAGACTATTTATTTGTATTGACGCCTATTGGCCAATGTCCTGGTAAAGTATTGGTTGGATGTTCCTTTAGTAAGGATATAAGTTCGTGTTGCTTCTTAAAGTAAGTGAATTTACCTGAGTTAGGTTGTTGCTAAAACATTCTTCGTTTATCTCACTCCAATACAAGTTATGAAGCAGTTTACTTGTTTGTTTGTAGATCAGTGCAAAGTAAGAATGTATCTAATACAAGTATGAGACCCCAGTTAGGTAGACAGAATATTCTATAAGAAAGGATCACTAGCAGACATTTTCATTAAAGATTGCAACGGCTTTTATCATAGCATAGTGGTCGCCTCTATTTTCCAGATGTTGCAACCTGCATCGCTTCTTGCGCGACGACATTATGTTAAAAGCCATTATGTAACATCAGTTCTAGTAATTTACTTCGACAATATTATCCAGGGACCAACCGCGTCCCCGTGACGATAAAGTTCTTAAAAGCTGTTTTACGTGTATCAACATAGAACAGACAATTGAGCTAACGGGACCAAAGGTTGAGTGCCAAACTTGTCATGACGACCTTGTGTATGAAAGTATACAGTCGTTAAAACTTCAAGGGTTGGCTATGGTTGGATATTGTCTTGCTTATATGGAACTAGTGTAAACTCGATAAAACACTTGCTGGATTTAAAAAAAAAAAGTTGTTTTGAGTTCTGGAATAGGTTCTGGAAAAGATTTTTATCGTTATAATCATATTTTATTTACACTTTGAAGTTCGATAATGAAAAATACCCTTTCATTGTATTTATAGCAGCCTATGTTTTACAGTACAGTTTTTTAAATTTATTTAAAGAGCCTATTAAAGAGCTTACTTTTACCTACACATCTCAATACTTTCAGCACCAAAACCCGCAACTATAGTTAATGGTTGGATTTCCAAAATGCCTAAACATACACAAACTTTGTTTGAATGGCGCAAATTATTAAATGAAATTCCAAACATTCAAACTTACAAGCCCAAATTATCACAGCAAACATTTAGGAAAATTGAAATTGAATTTGGACACTGTCGAATCAATGCAACTTTATTCTAATGTTCCGTTGGTTGTTAACCAATTAAACAATTGCATAACTGGATTGTTCGGTTGACGGGAATGGATTTTGAGTTTAGAACAATACGGCGTCGCGACCGTTACATTTAAACTTGCATCGTTGGTTTAAGGTACTTGTTAGCTGTTGCGGTTCATTATGCAACGGTTTGTTAGTATCCTTCAGAGAAATGTTTAGGAAAAATGAATTGAGGTATTATTGCATATGCTGCAATTAAAAATACATACCAAGATAATAAAACAAAAGATTCAATCATTTGATTAGATGGTCTCATGCTCAGCTGATTAATTAAACTTTAGTTCTTTCATTACAAGCAATTTAAAAAAAAGCACTTTCTTGTTTAATAGGATTTGGCTGTCTTGAAGGAGTATTGAAGACAACTTGTGATAACAATTTTAATTATCTATTTTCACTTTGGCCTTGCTTTTTTGTCATAATGTTGCTAATAAAATCATTTAATCTTCTGATTGTAACTACCCTATGTCTTCATGATAAAAGTATGTTATCTAGGTCGTCACTTCCTTCATTATACGACACTCCGAAGTAGATTTCAGTCATAGTGAGAAGCTTGACAGTGAATCAATTTCACTTTATTAAACGTGTCTATGATCTAATCATTCATACTAGATAATCTTACGGCGTGAGAGTTTTACAGGTACTTAGATCAAAACATGACCCTGTCTTTGCTGGCACTTAGTCGGGTTATAAATTAAGTAATTTACGATATTTTTATAAATGCAAATCAATAGACGCAGTGGTTGTAAAATGCAACGTAGATCTAAGGGAAAAGAGATTTTTGTCCATAATTGCAACTCAAACTGTAAGTTTTTCAAAGTTTCCATACTGACATCTCAGTTACAGTGCCACAGCGACGCCTCTTAAGTTTCTACGGCGAAATTGCTATTAGAGAGATTCGCGCCTAATGGACGCGTAATTGGCTGCTTCGCAAACTAATGGACAATTATGGCGATAGACGTACATTTTACGAGAATTATAATATGGTTACGTCGCCTTTATTATATGCTAATATCGATAAGTCAAGGTGTATATTCGACTTTTAAAGGTCAGGAGATGAAAAGGTCATTTGAACAAAAATAGGATACAGTAGTTTATGGATTGTTTTTATATCTTCTGTAGCTTCTGTCCGCGACTTCATTTGCGTGGAAGTCATAAGATACACAATATACTAAAATAATCAGCCATATTTTTATGAAACTTCCTCGACCTCCGACATCGCATCGCATCGCCCGCAAGCGCTATTACTTTCGATGTCGCTTAGATTTCTTTCTGACTTTTTTTCTTTATGCTCGGGAGCGCGTTCAAACAGACTCTTCAGTTTTATTGTTTGTGTACTTATATATATAGATTCTAACTTTTCTCAAATTTTTCAAACATATGTTTGTTGTTGAGTAGGTAAAATTATTTTTCCTTTATTTTAGAAACAGAAATTTGATAACACAATTTATAGAGAACTCTGCCATCTGTTCAAAGTTATTTCTTGGTTAATCATTTTCAATGGATCTCGTTAGTGACACGGTAGATTCAATGGTAGTAATTTATTACTAAGTTAAATCCAATAGGGAATATGCATGTATTTTTTAAATATTTTTATTCAATAGTTTACATCGTCAAATAATAGTTTAAAAAAAATCGACGGCAAAAAAGCAATCTTGTAAAATTGTAATTTTGTAAATCTTGTCAAAATAAAAAGTACTTAAAAAAAAAAATTAAATATCCAACCGATCCGGGCTATTTAAACGCCCTCCATTTGGCGCGCTTAGTGTAGTGACGTCACAGTCCGTGAAAACAAACAAGCAACTGTCAAATCAACGTCAAACACTCCTTTTTGTAGGAGCGTTTGACATTGACTTGACACTTGTTGATTGACTTGACATTGACATTTTGATTGTTATCCCAGATTGTTACGTCACATCCGCTCTTAGCTTTTCAAGTATTTGAATTACCCACAGTTATTTGGGACTTTTAAAAAATCAATTTCTCGCTCAAAAAGAAATTTTATTCAAAAATATTGATGGAGGCATAATTCTGAACTAATATAGTTTATAAAAAAATTAATATATTTGACCCATATTTGAATCACATGCATATTCCCTATTAAACAAAACTGTATATCCACACAAAAGCATATAAGGTTGCACATACGTAGGTATATTCTCGTCATCACGCGTATAAACGCGTAACTGAATTAAAATATAACCTTGCTAAAATGTAACTTGAAGATTTTTCTTAATTTATTGTTATAACTAGCTGCACCCCACGGTTTCACCCGTATAAGTCTCGATACCGTGGGAATATCGAGATAAAAAGTATTCTATGTCCTATTTCAGGTCATGGTCTACCCGTGTGCCAAATTTCATCCAAATCCGTGCAGCCATTTTAGCGTGAAAGCGTAACAAACGAACTCACTTTCGCATTTATAATATTATTGTTCCGTCTCACCAGTTTGGCTTTCGAAAATTTCACTCAATAATAGAAAAGGTTTACCGAGTTTACCAAACAGGAAGACAGGCTTTCGAATGTGAAAAGTATTGCTCAGCGGCATTTCTTGTTAAACAACAAGCCACCTTCCTTTTTAAAAATTTTAGTCACAATATTATCTCTAAACCAACATCTACATATACTTGCACATCAATAAAAATCACAGATGACTGAGTACCTAAACCAGTAGAATCAGTGCTGCTGGTCAATATTGCCTGACACTCAAGTGTTCCTGATGCGTGAACTCTGTGGATTTCCGATAGAAGAAGTCGAGTGCTGTGTCCATACGGTGAGGAATAGCGGCCGTGTTTGCTAATCTCAGTGTAGACCGATTATCCGTCATATTTGATCTGTTTTGCACCTATACTACGACGTATTAATGCCACCATTTTTCCAGTGTTAGTGAGAGACGGAGCTATACAAGGCCGCTAACACCATCCTTTTTTCGCAGTGGAATAATGGTGGCATTAATACTTCATAGTCAGCCTTCAATGTACAGGGACATTGTTCGTTGTTAGACGAGTTATTGAGATATGAGTGTGACAGTGGGGTTATATTCGGATCATAAGTGCTGTTTATTATCCCAGTTATCAAAGGTTGTAGTCATCAGAAGTAATTATCAGAGGCTCTCTGGTTACAATTTGTAGGTACCGCTTAATTTTTTTGCCAAAAAACATTTAGGTACTAGCAAAACTAAGAGGTAGGTATTTTTGTGTCACTTCGTGTTAAGTATCTACAGTGTTATTTATAAAAAAACTCGCTAATCACTGATTAGCGACTGTTTGGCTAAGCAAATGATTAGCTCTTAATCAATGATTATCTTTTCTTTATTTATAAACACTACTTAGCAAATGATTAGTTGCGAAACGAAATAGAGGTAACAATATGCGTTCGGCACAGATTATAATCAAAATAGTCGACTATAAAACAGAATTTTAAGAAAAAAGTTGTCAATACCACCCTTTTTGTATCTGTCGTGACTTTGACAGACAAAAGTCAACAATTTCATCGGAAAATTACGAAAATTAGAATTTGAATAAAATCGTATTATAAGTTTATATAATTGTGTTTGCGATGGTATATCAATGAAATAATAAGCGTCAATAAATTGGAGTTATCTGGAAAAGGTATTTAATCTCTGAATTTGTATCTACTTACTTATGTAAACCAATATAATCTGGCCAAATGAATGTGAAAGCAGTAGCTATGTATTTTCATGCTACAAGCCTGATAAAACGAATATACTATTTTGGAAATGTATGCAGATACTTGTGTCTGTTTTATATGACTTCCTATTGCTTTTGCAACATGGTTTCAGTATCTTTTATTAACAGTTCATGTACCTACTTATTTACAGGTACAAGTTTGACTGCTGCTATGAAAGCCACTAGCACCTAGCACAAATACTATTCAACCTCGTAAAGATGAGGGAGAAGACCATGCTACGTGAAAAAGATGAGGAATACGAGTGGCAAGAGAAAAGAATGGCACCCATGTCTTTGGAGGAAGAATTTTGGAAATCAATAATAATTAATTTAGAACAAAAAATTAGCTTTATTATGTATCAAAATAAATTATTTTCCATAAAATGTCTCTTGTTATTTGTGTGACCGCCACAACGTAGCTTTTCTTTAGTTCCGGGCCTTAGAGCTGGCTCAATAAGATGAGGGGCACATGGGATAACACATTGGATAATAACTTCCGATGAGCTTCCTCACGAACTCGATTCTCTTCAAATCTCCTAAACACCTACTGAGCTTCCTCCTAATTGAGGTTTCCAGAAATCCTTTCATCATGACTATGTAATTCGAATGAAGAAGACTTAGTGGATTTAAATGAGCTTTGTAGGTGTAGTTCCCGCCGGGCGGCGTTTCAAAATTATGTAATCTTTCCACGTCGTTCTGAAATCCCGTAAAAGATTGTCGAAATCCATATTTACTAGGCACAACTCGTTATTACGATCAACATTACCTCGAAGCACACAATAAACCTATGGGATCGATCAGCTGATTCAAATAAAATCCGCCATCTTGCGTCTTAGCATCCTCTTAACAGTGGACTGGTGGTGTTTAATTTTCTCACAAATAGAGAACCTCGTTACTTCTATGATTTAAAATATTCATCAATTGCTTGGTATTATATTGAATCATGACCATCATAGACGGCTACCAATAGTAAAAAAAAACCTATTAACTTATAGTTTTCTAAACATAAAAAATACCTTAAAAATGACTCCTCATTTTGTTAGCAGAATTGAACACATTTTTTTTTTTAACTTAGCCAAATCATATTTTTGTCGTTTAATCTAAGTAGCATACGTTATCTTAGTTTTTAAACATTAGTGCATAAAAAAATAGTGTTCATGGTTGTTATATAAAATAAGAAAATGATAGTATGAAAAATGCAACTTCTTTTTCTTTAAAATTCCCCATACAAAACGCTGATTTAGGTAATATAACCTAATTAGGTTATATTACCTATGAAACGGAATTCGCGTGACTGAATTTTGGGCTAAACATAATTATGTTTAGCCCAAAATTCAGTCAAGCGAATTCCGTTCGCTGACGCAGTCATAAGATCATCATGTACACAGGTGAAACATACGGCGTGAGATAGAAGAAGGTGGGCCATTGTGTGCAGAGGGACGTCGCATATACACTTTTGAGGTCCGAGTCGTCTATAAACCCCCATAAACCCCCTCTGTGAAGATTCTATTTGCTACGGCTGACTTGGGTTCAGAGTCTATTTAGGGATTTCCAAGTCGGCCATGGTAACGCGTGCTCCAGATGTCAGGCTCTCAGATGGCTCGATAAAGCTGTCAGGGGGTTTAAGTAGCTCCCGCTAGAGGTCGTCTTGCTGTAGAGGGGTCTGATTAGCTGGACCCACGCACCCGAGAAAACTTTGAGGCACTGAGACGTAGTTTTGAAATGCGTGGCGTGAGACCATTTGTAGCTTTGCCTTCTCAATGCGGCTGGCTATAATATTGTCCTACGAATTTCTGAAGGCGCCATGCCAGTCAATGAATACAGCATTCGTACTAGGGTCGGTATAAGGCAACCACTAATGACCGGGATGTCTCATTTAGAGCTGTATCGACTAGGTTGACGTGTGTGGAACGGTGCAATACTGGACATGCATGTTCAGCAGCGGAAGAGCAAAGCGGCATTCCAGTTATTTGCAGGACTTGTCCCGGACGCTCCCATCTGGTGGATGTTATGCGGCGTAGCAAGTTATTTATTAACTCATGAATAGGATCAAATCAATCATCCTTTTCCCAACTATGTTAGTGTCAGATTGCAGTCTAACTGGATGCAGCTGAATACCAGTATTTTACATGGAGCAACTGCTTATCAGACCTCCACAACCTCGTTAATGGGTTACACGATACCCCTCGGTAGGATTGGTTGTCTAACTTTGGACTTCTGACTACCCGTAACGACTGTCAAATATATACCTATACTTAACGTGCTTTCTGAGGCACGAACTTTAGGCCTCTCTCAGGCTTCGCCACAACACCCTGTCGTGGCCTTCCGCATCCAGTCTGTCCCAGCCACCAATACGCGGCCTCCACTCTAGGACTCGTCTGCTCCACCGGCCATCGGTTCTTCGACAAACATGACCAGCCCACTGCGACTTTAGCTTGCTTACTCTGCAAGCTATGTCGGTAAGTTTAAAAATTCAACGTAAAGTTCATAAAATGTTTTCGAAGAAGTTAACACAACCACTGTAAGTTCGCAAAGTGCTAAATACTAAATAGTGAGCGGTCGAGATATTTATTACGACGAAATGAACATTTTCTTGAAATAACTTTAGGAAACTGTAAATTCCTTGAAGAGATCTTGGCTCTACGTTATTTATAATTTAATAGAGCAACTTGCCTGTACTTAACATAATATTGTCAGTAAATTTTATTTTTGATATAAGTGTTAATTTACCTTTTTTTAAAAAAACGGTTTGCATGTTTATTATTTTAAGATGCATTTACTTATACCTCTTCAAAAACAGTTGAAGACGATTGGTAAAAAACATTATAAAATAAACAATAACAAAAACATAACAACGGTTAACAACATGTGTTTATATTAATAGGTATGTCAATTAAAAAAAACAGGAATAACTACTTCCAGTGTCATAATATGATAAATAAAATAAATAGTTCCATTTACTGAGGAAGATATTTCTTGTGAAAGCAAAAATACTTTATGCGTCCCAGTTGGTCGATACGGAATTCTTAGAAACTGAATTATCCACCGGGGAGAGAGGGTAAATAAAACCCACCCCAAAATAAATAGGGCTAACAACGTACACGTAGGCAATCATTTCGTTAAGAAAGTACGAGTCAAGTTATTTCTCTTGGGTGTCAGCGGGAGAGCGGGGAGGTTGGGGAAACTAAGACCACAAATCACTATTATGTCAACTTGTAGTGGACTGTGAAAGCCTTTGCGTTTTTCGGGGTGCATAGATTACTTAAGTTTTATCAACTATATTTTTTATAACAGTGTCGCGCACATTACTTATTCAGTTTTCCCTTGTCTACACTAAGAGAGCTTGGTTTTCCTCAATGATTTGGAAGGAAGAGTGTGCTCTGTCTATATTGTTTCTCGCTAGTGGTGAATTACGAGATCGGAAAAGAATAATGACACTGTTTTGGAGTAATGTTTTTCCGGGGGAATCGTATAGTATAGACTGCTTAGGGTAGTTAAAAGCTCTGGAGAGTATGGTCTTGAACTTCATGTGGAGGGCTATCTCTATTATTATAATAATAGAGAATATATTTCGACAACAAATATATTCAAAATGCACAAATGCACCTGCGGAGTTCAAATTATTAGCTATAGGTATCATTCCGAGGTTCATTTTGAAACCTATAGAAGAGAAAATGTATTCATTATATGTAACAGCTACTACGTTAACCTAATAATAGTTGACCTAGAAGTGTTACCTGTTAAAATAGAGCAGGTTTAAGTTGAACTATAATTACCCTTCCACCGTTCCCGCGGGACTCGATTAGAATGAAGCTAGGAAACAGAGAATGTGCTAGAAAAGTATGACTCGCGATATTAATGTTGTAGTAAGCTTAATTGGCAATAAATCAAAAAAAAAACCTGAAATCACTTTCTAATAGGTCGCGAAGAAATATAGAAACATACGCAATTAATTCCGATACGAAAAAGTTATTGCAATGAAAGATTTTTTATTTATTTAACAACTAAATAAACATTGGATCTTTTTTCGACGGTTTAGAAAAAAGGCAGTGCATAATACCGCATCCACATCATTATATTTCTAAGATCAACCCGCTCCCCGGTACGTCAGTTTCCTAAGTGACACAAATAGAGTAGCATCTCTGCATACGGGCAATATAAAACGTGCTCGAGAACTTATTACTTTAGATATTGCCACAATACTGTATGATATCGCTAGATTTCACGCCACACTGAACTTTAAGATGTAGTGTTTAAATAAAAGTTATTTTGTTTGTTACTGTTGGTAGAAAAGGATATTAATGTCATGATGATTTATGAATAGTTTTGTTCTTATTTTCTTATTTGTGTTTAGGGTTATAGAGGACGTAATACCTCTTCATATTCGTTTTAAGCTAACATTTAATGGGAGTCCTTTAAACTTAAGTGGATCTCCACTTAAGTTTGACTCAGCGCTGTGCTGTGGGTCCCTATAGCGCAGCATCATGCTGAGTGGAAGCCTTCTTGTCACAGTCATGACGTGCAGCTGCCGATTATTTATCTGTATACTCGTGATCTCATATGTTTTTTTTATTTTTTAATTGTATTTAGATCTATTGTGGTTAATATTGCTGATTACTGTTATCTTTTTGGATGCACGTGTTTCTGTGACAATTAAACCTATTTTTTTTTCTTTCTTTCTTTCTTACTCCTATCAGATTATATTCAGATCATAATTTACAAGTATGACAAAAACGACTCCTTACTAGTTCCCATAGAAAAACGACATGCAGTCTATAATTATTAAAGGTAACTTAGTTGCTGTAAAGTTTAAGTAAAAATCAACAACATTCTTCCATATTAAAGCCACTGCAAAAATAATGCAATTTCGCTACAAAAATATTTTACCCTTGGTAAAACCGGAGTACAAAGTTGCCCAACTTCCCCCTGACTTTGCAATGAAAAATATTACATAGTGTCTCAGCTGCACATCTTACAAGTCGTTAAAACGGACCGGGGGAGAAAGGGGTTATTATGATCCCTGGACGATGGGCACCATCATAACTTTTACGTGTGGTCCCTTTAATAGTGCTTTATAATTTAACGTTGTGTTTTGATGGATACCTATGTTCTAAGTGTGGTTGATTATGGTCCTAAAATGTTCGGTGGAAAATTAATGAGTTTCGTAGAGAGGGTAAGCAGGTATCTACTATTTTACGAGGACTCTAAATAATATTGTCAGGATCAAAGAGCATACTAAACGTGCCTGCCAGTATTATAATTTAAAAAAAGTGTAGGTGACCATTTAAATCGGTGACAGTTATAATATTTTTCTCAAATATGCATAATTTAACAAAACAGACACTGTGAAAATGTGTTGTGCAATGTAACCCGTTGATTCATTGACGAAACGTCGTGTTATTTTTCGTATATATTACGTCATTTATAACTACAGCTTCTGGTTATTCTCATTCAAATTACATGCTATAAAGGTATATTTGTTACCGTTGATAACGAATGCTACAGCACTAGGACGTGGTGAAGGGTGGGCGTTTTGAGGGACGGTCGTACGTAATTTTGACGTTTTGAAAGTGCTGATTCTCAGATTTAGAATATCAACGGGAGCTATACCTAATAATAAAAATATTGCACATTATCTTCACAGGAAAAGTCCGTACCTACCGCAATGATAATAATGTAAAAAAACGAGTGTCCCATAATTTAGGAAATTTTCCGTGACGTTAGTTCTATTAGAAATCCCGCAATTTTCAAATTCCCGGAATTCTATCTGTGGACCATCCCATCCCAGCGACTGTTCAGTTTAAATACAATTTGGAGGAAACATTTCGAATAAAAAGAGACCTCAATATTTCCAGAAAATAAGCCAAGAAATATGTTGTTATATTCGTAAGTAATCCTAAAACATTTACAGACCCTTGACTGTGTCTTTTTGCAATAAAAAATCCCAATAGTAGATATCCAGTCGGGATTTACTTAGTCGCTGGTAGATGGTCCACAACCATCTACCAGCGACTATTCAGTTTAAATACAATTTGGAGGAAACATTTCGAATAAAAAGAGACATCAATATTTCCAGAAAATACGCCAAGAAAGATTTTGTTATATTCGTAAGTAATCCTAAAACATTTACAGACCCTTGACTGTGTCTTCTTGCAATAAAAAATACCAATAGTAGACATCCAGTCGGGATTTACTTAGTTACGTAACCGCTACGGGGTGTCTTATTTTCTCAACCCAGCGTACCGGGGACCGTATTAAAGAAGCTTACACAAGTGTATAGCTTGCATTGTAGGAACTCCATATGTTATCCTTGACGGAAATATATCCTAAAACTTTATCTCCATCACAATTTTTTTTTCTACTTTCCAATACTGTCATATAATCTAATAATCTGAAATGATTTCTATATAATCTTAAATGAAGATTATATACATCTAACACTAAAATTTATAAATAATGTACAAGTAAATAAAGGAAAATATAAATAAATAAAGGAAGAGCTCATTAGGCATTGTCTTGAACTTATACACTCAGGTTTATAAACTTTTTTGTCTTTCGTAGGTTTAGGTTAGGGTTTAGGTTATAAATATTTAGATGCTCGAGTTTGGTTTGATCTTTCATAGATGAAATAACTAGCCCACAGTAAAGATAGGGGCCACCATACAAAAATACCTGCTGGAAGAAAATTCTTAAGAAATAAGCAGTACCTTTGTACTCATATTGTAATTATGTCGTAAGTATCTTTTTTGTATTTTACTGTGTGTACATGAATAATAAAATAAATAAATAAATACCGAGCATTCAATGATTGCTGAGCGAAACTGAGAATTTATTTGGAACCCGCAAAGAAACTACTTACCCAGAGGAGAGAAAAAAAAACAAAAGACGATCAATACCCTTTTCCACGTCCGCTGAAGCGTTCCTCCTACTTTAAAATATAAACACGATGTTTATTCTTTCCAATCCAGCTCAGCAAATTTTCCAAGTCCAATTCCGTCCAAACCGATAAATTCTTAGCGTCCCTACTAAACCGTAAAGCTGGTATAGCAAAGTTAGTGGACTCCTTGCTAGACACAGCATAGCAGACAAGTTGGAAGCCACAAATTGCTCAGGGAACTTACCTCTGTTCGGTGACTGACAGGAACTTTGTGTCGCGCAGTTTACTTAAGACTTTAATGAATACCTACAGTTGCTTAGATCATTTACGGTTCTTGCTAATGTTAGTTGCCTTGTGCCATGTTGCCTTATACGGCCGCCTTTGTTCTAACTCACAAGTTATATTACGTGGGAAGGATTATTATTATAATCGTGTGTTGATATTGTTAGGTAAAGTTTGTTAATTATTCATTAACTATGTTACGTTTTCGGTTGATAATTTGTCTTGGATAAATATATATTTAGACTGGGATGAAGATTATTATGATAGTATGTGAATTAGGAAAATTAACAGAGACTAATCGATACACGACGTGATGCTATTACTATAATAAGTAAGTATATACCATTACTACAAAGTTATGAATTCTAAGCAGGGTATACAACAAAATGTTTAATGTATTCTCCTCAAAAATAAAGTAAATTCAACGTTAAATAAATAATTAACCACAAGCGAAACGCCGTTAAGCTCTTTAAACTGTTGGGTAACTTCATTAAAGGGTATTAAACTTTTGTTACACATGGGATTAGACAAATTAGGGCTTTGATGTTGCTTCAAAAGACCCCCCGCTATTTTTCGCAGTACTTCGCACATAGGTTTAGGTGGTTTTAGTTTTGCTATTTTATGTTTTGCGAACTCTTCTGTACGGTAAGTTTAATTAATTAAATCTTTGTTGGATTGAAAAGTATTGAAAGGTTTTCAGATGAAATTAAAAAGATTATAACAAGTTTGGGTACTTACTTACATAAAAAGTAAGAAATTGACTTTCGCTTACTAATGAAGTCTTGCTCTGTTGATGCTTACAGTTCATATCTTAGGTATAAAAAAATCCGGCCAGGTGCGTGTCGGACCATGCACGATGAAAGGGTCCGTAGTTGGGATGAATTTATCCCAAAAACTAACTTATCATTGTAGTTCAAAAACGTGCTGTCATCGATATACGTCACGGTCAATTCTTCAACTGCATAATGTAAGTTTGCGTTTATTTTTGCGTGATGGAACTACAAATGAACGATTTTAGGACATTTTCCTTTACTTATGTTGTGAGACTTTGCTTTTTGCTAAATACCTAAAAAGGTTTTGATTTGATTTGATTAGATTTGATTAGCGTGTATCAAAATATGTCGCATAAAGCCATATTTTTATTGCGTTGACTCAGAAGCTTCATGTTTTTAGAGCTCCTAGGGGCCGTATACCTACGTATTTGATATTTATTTCAACTTGATACATCCACGCGTTTCTGAGAAAAAGGGTAAGAGACAGGCGGACAACGTCGACCCTAAAAACATAACATCACACCTGTATTCCTCGAAGGGTGAGGCAGAGGTCACCAGACAAACGAGCATTTTTTTTACATTTTTATCTTACAAGATAATTCTTCTTTAGATATGAAAGGGCTAGAAATAATGCAATGGTCGGTCGATGAAAAGTGTGAAGGTGCTCACAGCGCCACATCAGAACTCGCAAGGGAATTGAACTGACGTGAAGATATTATACTTTGAAATCAATTTCTCTTCAGCATATAACCAGGGGGTCGTTAACCCTTCACATAGAGGGGGTTGTTCGAATTTCAAAACTTGTGCGAGCGCCCTAAGAGTAATCAAAGAGATCAGAGTAAACATGAACTTAGACTGACATGCGGGTATGTATGTATTTTATTAATTACTACCGTGCATATGTTTGTCTCTGAATTTGTTTAGTACTAAATGTTTTGTATTTAGTCGTCTAAATGAGAGGATAATCTGACTGTGTTTCTGTCTACTTTAGTTGGTGATGGTGGAGTTAAGTTTTTGAAGACAAAGCGTTAATTTTGTTCATTAAGTTCATTTATTGTGTGTGTGGCTTAAGTTGAGTTTTTTAAGGCCAATTTTCATCGTCAACAGCAGTGACATCTTTGTCAAACGCAACAAAATAGTCTTATTGTCAAAATAAAACCTGTTTTGATGCTGTTTTGCGCAGCCTTAGTACCTTTGCGCTATATCTAAATCAATCTAACTCAAAGCAAATCTAACCAAAGCCCATAAAATCTCTGATACTCATTTATCTATGACTTAGGATGCTGAGCTCTGTTACAACGCCAATTTCTGTAGTCATTCGCTATGCAAGACGATGTGCCCCCCGATATAGCGGCACATGATTCAATGGAAGAGACAGAGATGTAAACACAATGTCAAATTAAATTAACTTATAATTAATAATTAAATTAACTAGTAATTAATCATTAAATTAATTAATTATGTTTATAATTATATTAATAATTAAATTATTAATTATGTAGTAATGACATCTACCAACGCGCACTGGGCACTGGTTCTAGATTACAGCCCACTCCTCGAAGAGAGGAGGTCTGTGGCAGTGGGAACATTATAGGCTGATTACAGCTCATTAGGCGGTCAACAGAAGCTGCCTGTTACAAAAAAAAATGACGTAATTTTTTTTTGTGCTTCTGTTTTTTAGTTTCGTCAGTTAATTTACTTTGGCTTTGAAGGTACCTATTGTATTTTAGTACTTCTAAATAAAATTAAAAAAAAATAGGTTTTTACATTTTAAAATATTGTGCACAGTCTAACACTGAAATGTTCATAGATTTCGGTATAAAATAAAGTACTACCGCACACTACGTAACTGGCGTTGTGTACAATTCAGCAAAGAGTGTCCGTCACAAGCAACGGTCGTAATTTTTCATATTTTTTAGAAACTCTGCATTCTATTTGCCGCATCTGAGCCACAAGTGACACATTGTGACATAGTGGCTGCAATGCTGCATCTAGTTGCCCCCATTTAAAATGATATTGTGGGTTTAAAATGTTTCCAGAACAAAGGCCTAGCGTTATTTTACTGGGCTGTTTTTTTCAACCTGTTTTATCCCAGTGCCGGGCAAAGATCTCCCCTATAGCTTTCCAATCTTCCCTGTTTTGCCTTCACTGGTCAATCTCCCATCACGCCAGGATTTCCTAGGCCAACCTCGACGATGAAGCTCATGTTCCGTCACCCGCAGCAGGAGAGCTCTGGCCCATCTGACCCCATGCATTCTGCAATGAGTAAATGATTTAAATAACATTTTAGAACAAACCCAAAATAAAAAAAAATAAAAAACATGCGGGCAGTCTTTGGGGATTGCCGATAGAAGTGAAAACTAAGCAACAATGCGTTACCTCAACGTAATTCAAACGGTAGACGGTAGATGGCGCTAAAAACATTTCTTCAAGCGTGACGGTGACGATGACGCGAGTTCCATGATTTTTGTTCTCCCAAAAAGTGTTCAACGTGCCTAAAGAAGTTTTCATTTCAAAAATGCGATAAATTATTATTTTCGTTTAGTTCGTTGTCATTTCCAGTAGCCTTTAGTTCAGGCAGTGTTACCACAAGATCGGCTGATTTAATATGCATCCAAGGTGTCCAAGAGGTTCAACGTTTTAAATTGACTCACAGCTCTGAATACCAAACCATAGTTTAATTACATTGTCTTCTACGTTATACTACTAGGAAATTAGTTAAGTGAATTTAAGAAATGAGTTAGTGGCTTTCGCTTTGCAGGCTGGTTTTTAATAGATGGTTTTTGATGTTATTTTTTTAAATAGTGTTCTTATTTTTTTGTAAAGTTATAATTATATATAATACAAGTTACGTTAATTAATTATAGTTTGGAAACGTCTACCACTAAACATTATTGGTCCAAATGACAGAGAGTAAAAATCGAAAACAATACAATAAAACGACGACGTTAAAAAAATGTCGCAAATTATAATTTCTAGAGAGGGGAGAAACGAAAAGTATAATATTATTGATCAAAACAAAAAAAATAAATAGGCATAAAATCGGTATCCGAAATTTTCATGGCCATGTTCAATTTACGCTTGTATTCAAATGAAATTGAAACACTTCAATTACTTTCCAAGATGAAATAGAAAGGCAATTACAGAATATTTAATCTTTCAAAGAAAGCTGACTTTTAGCACTAATAAACAGTTTATTGTGACAATTAGCAATACTCAACTCGATTCCGTATAGAGCTACGGCGTAGCAATAAATCTCGTAGCCACGTAGCCGCGGAGCTCGTAGCACTTCTACGTGTCTACGATGTCTCAAATACTTAGTTTATTTTAACACTTCACGGCGAAAGCGGACCAAATAAGCTCCATTCTGTTGGTTACGTGACGTTGAAAACTTTTATTACTTTTTAGGTTGGAAATAAAAATTAAGTATAGTGCGCGCCACGAAAGAAGGCTGGTAGAAAATTGTGGAACTACTGTTTTTTTAATGCATTGTGATGCAATGACATAGACACTAGCGCCGCGTGGCCTTCAGAGGTGGTGCGGACTCTAAGGATACAAATATTTTTGGAAGTGAATACATTTTAGTAGGTATTGAAAGAAAAGATGATGAAATAATGATGTGTCGTTTATAAATAACTTTTTATGATTAGTTAAACATTTTCAATGGAAGTAATTTTTATACTGCTCAACTATAGGTACTAGTGGCAGGCTATCTCTTTTTGTTTTAACGAAGATGGATAAAATCCAGCCTTCCTTCCGAAACTTCCATACAGTCTGAAGTAGCTCTAATAAAAATAATGAATCAATAAAAATAACTGCGAGCAACAGCAAACAGTAAAACGTAATTCAACTAAGATTCCCGTTTTATATAGTCTGTAGGAACAAAAACTATTTAAGTAATAATAAAAGTCTCCTTATGTCGTCGGTGCGCTCAGCAAAACAACTGGGAATATACGGTCACAAATGCCTATCATCAACTTTACGTGTAACTAGTAAACTGCTGTGTCTTTGCTTGTCTATAGAGAATCAGGAAAAAACAAAGTAATTATATTTTGCAAAAAAGTCTACTATGTAGTATTGTTGGAATCAAGGTTGTTATCGTATTTTTTAGGCATTAATCTTTTTTCGATACCTATAATTCTGTCACTCACTTTGAAATGCATTAAAATCAAGTTCTATAACTTATTTCATCATGTTCTTTAGCTAGCGGATAGGACAAAGAAAAATTAATGAAAAAAAATTGGACATTTACAAAGGTTTAACATAAAATTGCTACATGGTAAGTATAGTAGCAAGAAGATCTTTTGGCGCGTGACTGAAATTGGAACTTATCATCATCATCATCATCATCAGCCTATAGCAGTCCACTGCTGGACATAGGCCTCTCCAATTGCACGCCATTCAGCTCGATTCTCGGCAGCTCTCATCCAGTTGCTACCAGCCACCCTGCGAAGATCGTCGCTCCACCTAGCCTGAGGGCGTCCTACCTTACGTTTTCCGATTCGCGGTCTCCACTCAAGAACACGTCTACCCCAGCGGTCATCGGTTCTACGGCTAATATGGCCGGCCCATTGCCACTTAAGCTTGCTTATTCTATGAGCTATGTCGACAACTTTGGTTCTCTGCCGGATTACCTCATTCCGGATTCTATCTTGGAAATTTGGAACTTATGCCGCCATCTTATTTTTACAATACCTACATTTCACGAAACAACTGCACGCATGTTTCCCAAAAGCGCCACTCTGTCAACGTCATTAAAGCGTCAAAAGATCCTTGTAGCATTGTACTACATACACAATCAGCTACTAATGTTCCCACTGCTGGGACACAGGCCTTCTCTATGTGAGAGGGAGTGGGCCAAGGGAGCCAAGTGCGGGTTGGTACTACATGTCCCACCATTATGAGCATGTCGGTAATACGACCATAAAACTAGGTGCACAACACCCGAACCAACGAACCAATTTGCCACACCACTAATTGACGGACAGACACAGACTCAAACTCGAAGACACTGTTGTCTTACTAAGGCCCGTACGATCAATAATTCAAACGTTCGGTGTGTACTCCGCTTTACCGTGGCGCGTCTAATCCGTATTTATTTCCCCAAAACAGCGGAACAGCTGGCTACAGTTTGCGTCCCGGAATTTATGTCCGTGCTCCTTGCGTCCCTGGGAAACACGTACGGCGGGGTTCGAGTCTTGTGTCGAGAGATAATACCTTGAGAGAGATTGTTTCGACTGGTTTTGTATATTATGTTTTTGGTGCCATGATTAACCCCACCCAAACTAGCGTGAATTTCAGTTCTGAATTATACTTTTGATTAATCACTGCATAATTTTTACTCTGAGCCACTTAATGTTAGGCAGCTGTGGTTTTTGTCCAACATTAGGAATGTACTAGCAGTATGCATGTTAACTATATGGTTAATATAATCATTATATTTTGTTTCAGAACAGGGATCGCGTGAAAAGGAGAGGAAAACTTTAGCTTTTTTTTTTTGACATTTTGAAATCATCAAATGACTTCTCCCGCTCTGGGCGGAGCGGAAGGGCGTGTCAGACTTTTACTGACTAAAACCCACCCGTGTTCCTTCAGTTGCCTATTGCCAAGGTCCTGGTATCCCTTTCGGACTTTCCCGCAACCCTGGCAGGCGAAAAGTTTAGCCTGCATTGGATCCAATAAAATATTACACATTACCCGATAAAACATCAGGATATGTTTAATAAACTTAAACAAATCTCAATGTTTGTTCTCGATATTAATTTATACTTATAAACTTTCCGTAATAAATTCTTTAAATTATGGTGAAAACCGCATCAAAATCCGCAGCTAAGAAGAACAAGGCGGTCACACGGACGGACACGAAAAGCGACTCTGTTTATACTATAAAGAGTTATACAAAATACATACGAAAAACTTAAAATAAAACTTTATCCTTAACCAAGCCGAGTACTAGCACAATAGCCCCCCACACCTACAAGTAGACAGTGAGTGCGGTTCTATGTTTTGCTTATATTGTAACTGTCGAGTCATCTGGCGTGACACGGCTGAGCCGATAATGCGTAACCTACATGTCAGGATTACGCAACGCGTAAACTTTTCAGTTCAGTACATTTTGAGAGCCTAGATACAGACTTGGATGTACTAAGAAGAGATTTTAGTTGAAAGAAAGTATTAAAGTTCTTGGGTAAAATGTATGTTTATACGGCGACATTTGGATGCCGTATTATTCTGAGAATAAAACGTAGTAGGGAGTGATTTGGAACACTATTTATAAGGTGAAATCGAGTATTTTTTTTATTACACACTATTTATTTTTCGAAAATTGTAGAACGACATAGAGAGTTCATGGAGTTTCTTGCCCATTCTTCTCCATAGAAGCCTACTACGCTTTGGAATCGGCAAATCCATACTAATATTATAAATTCGAAAGTGTCTGTCTGTCAGTGTCTGTCTGTATGGTACCTTTTCACGCCTAAACCACTAAACGGATTTCGATAAAATTTGGCAAGGAGATAGATGGCATCCCAGGAAAGAACATAGGCTACTTTTTATCGACATACCACGCGGGCGAAGCCGCGGGCGGAAGCTAGTAGCTTTTTTCTTTCTGACTGATTTCATGCCAATTGAACACTACCTGTAATTGGTTATTGCTTTGAGTTTGACACTCTTATGAGACTACTGTTATGCTTATGACTGGCTTTTTTATAAAATCCTAGATGTAGGACCAAGATTGTTCAATATATATTTGACATATTAATCTCGGTAACCAAATGCGTTTTATTTTGCTGCTGTACTTTATGTTTTGCCAAATTCCTTAGTTGCGTTTTACGACACCCACGGGGTTAAAGGATAAGGCCTTTGTGGAAACCACAGAGCATCATATAAGTTAATTAACAGACAAAAGGGTCACGGAAATACGGCAATAGGAGTGCAAAGTTGATGTATCACTACATCAACTTGTTTTACTTTATGCCACATTTATTAAATAACTTTGAACAGTAAAATTCTGACTAAATAAAACTGGATACAATTTGTATAAAATTATCTACCGGTTTAGTTTAACAGAACTTCTCGAAAGTGATAAAAGCAGTCCATGACTATGTCATTTAGGAAGTTTGAGTCAAATCAAATGCATTACTAAATTTTTCTTTTCCAAATACGTCCACAAAACTGCACCCTTTTCGTCCCCTTCCTCTCAACGTCTTCGATTCTTTCCAACAGCACTATTTCCTTGCAGCACATAACTCAATGGGTAATAGATCGGCGCATTCATGGCTATCTGAGACAACATTCTAATTTAAATAGTTTGTGGGAACAGATAGGGTCGCTTCCCTCTATAAATCAGTGGGAGGACCGCGGCCGAGCGTTTAAAAAGTTAAGCTGAGACGTTCTGCTCTCATTCCTTTTATTAACTCGATTTGGGGTGCGGTATATTCTTTAGGTTTGTGTCTATGGAAAAATAATCAAAAGTTCAATTTTTTTTCACATAAACTTACATTACTTGCACTTATGTAACATAAATATATTAAAGTGTGGTTAGGAAATAGATATTGCCTTAAAATATAACTTTATATGTAATCTTGATAGGTATTATCTCGGCTTTTCTGAGCAATAATATTTTGAGTGTTGTCTTGTCATAAAAATTAAACAGGTGTTTGATTATAATGAGAGAATCTGTTAAACTTAATAGATTGTCCATTACTATCTGTGATGTGTTATAATCAAAGGTTTTATTGGAATAACATTATTTTAGAAAAACAACTGTATAAAATAATCTGTATCTCATCTGTCTCGAACTCCATACATTATTTTACAACACTATACAACGGTTAACACAATAATTCCCCAACAAACCTTTAAAGCGAGTAGTTCCAGATTTATCATCAGAAAGCAAGACTAAAGAGCAAATACACTTATCCGAAGACCCGAGCTTCTAAACTGCAAAGGTGGGTAAACGACAAACATACCGAGAGATAGACACAAAAAAAACAAAGGAATAAATGAAAAATCCATTACAGGGATAAAGGGAAACACCTCAATAACACTCAATGTTCTCGATAGAGAATCGATTACCACCGGTTTTAACAACACAAGGCAATACTTGAAGCGTTCGAGTAAATGGAGAAACGTCTTTAAGGAGACTCCCCCTAATTGTACGAGTGAAACTAATAAGGATAGAGGTAATGTGGAATTTTTAGTGGTGCTAAAGAAGTAAATTCACTCTTCGATTCACTATTCGATTTTAAATCGAAAAAACGACTGCGAACGAACGATAATATTTAATTTATCCATCAAAACTGCTAAAATTTTGCCGCTGTCGTGGTTTTGGACACACAGACCAGCCTTTCTTTTGTGGGTGTCGTGATGGTAAGTATCTAGCCATTTTATACTCTATAAACAATATACACTTGTCTTCATTATATTATATACTCCGGAAACAGAATAACTTGCCACGTGCGGGTATTATTGCAGTGTCAAGACTGTTTACCCTACCTGCCAGTAGTAAATATTAGAGGGTGAATGTTTGTAGAACAAGTTTGTTTCACCCATATGCCAATAGCACCACCAATACTACTATGAATTATTAGTTAAACATGTTGATTTTTTGAAAATAAACTATAATATTTAAAAAATATATACTACCTACTCTGTAACTGTATTACGATTAGCAAGATACTTTTCTACCCAATAATACACATTCAACTGGAAGGAACTCGTTCGAGCAATAAAAACTTTTGGCGTAAAACAAAATAACTTCGGTGGTAACAGCAAAAAGTTAAACTGATTTGTGATAAATCTTGAGATTTGATTGTGTCCGAGTAATAGTTTGAAACTTTAATTAATAATGACACGTGTATTGTCATCATAACTTGTTACATTTGCAAAACATCTAATTTCTTATAATCCGAAATAATGCATCTTTGTGTACCTATATCAATCTTTTCAAACGGATCGGAGGCACATAGTGTATTTCTAAACTGCTTTTTCAAAATGTATCTAGATTAGAGCTAACATTTGACATAAAAAAAATGAAATAACATTTCATTTTTCCGAAGTCCTAACTTAATTAACATTACTCACTGATTTCAACGAAATCATTTCAGTGAAATAAACACTAATCCGATAACCCACTTTGCAAGACCACTCTACATTATAAGAAAGCTTTACATTACGTTTTAAGCATCTCTATATGGAGCCCCAAGGAGAGTTGCGCCTAATATATTATCAAACTTATGGTCCGCAGTGTGGCCGTAAACCTCAGAACGTATCGAAACTATTGCACACAAAGGACCACAGGGAATACAGTCTTTGGTAGCAGAACTGCACTTCAGTAAAATGGAAGCAAAATTAATAAAATACCGATGAAAATTTCATTTGATGTTGCCCAAACGTTTTCTAATCGAATCTTCTTGGAAGGGGTATCGGAAACAATATACAATATTAGGAGAAATATTTACCATAATATTGATACGGATGGTAAACTGGTTTTAATTTAACGCATAGATGGCGAGAATTGTATTTAATTACAACTTCAAAGTCACTGTTTACATCCTCTGTGACATAAAATTAGTCAGTTCTTTAGAAATAGTATTGATTCTTTATTATTAAATGTCATTGATTTTCTGTTGTTGTATTGTATGCCACCACAGAATACTATAGAGCGCTTCGAACCTTCGAACATTGTAAAGTCAGTACCTCGTTACATCAGTCGTAGCTAAAAGCACTGACCCACATAAGATATATTGTATCCTCCATTGTTCCGTTTCTATACAATACGCCCATCAAAGTAGTTGACATAGTGTATGCAAGTATTCACTGCGTGAAATAGGCAATGTCTATATAACCCATTATTCAGAACAACTTAGGTATAATCAATATTCGACTTTATTATCCGCTATAAATAAATCGAACAGATAACATTAACCAATCAAGAATTTGAAAGCAAAACTTCTTTAATTAATGTTAAATTATTCTAAAACAACATCCAAGCCTATTAACGGTCGGTATCAGAAATCTTGTAACTTTTCGCCTTTAAACTTGAGAAAGAAAAACGTTTCCGAAATTCAGTTGAAAATAAGCTCCCGGGTCTCGCAGCGATTACCATAAAACTTGTTTAAATGGTAATATTAGAAGACGTCACTTGCCGCAATCGTCTCCCTTAGGGATTTTAACCAAATCTATCTCAACAAAAATACATACACTGATAAAATTCTCTAATTCAACTTTGTAGTACTGCGGATCCACTTTTAGCTCTGGTCGGAACTTAGTTATGCTGTGGTACAGTGACATGACGATTTTTACGAGTCTGGGTTTTTCTATTTCAAGGTGATCGGTTTCGTGATGTTAGTTTGACGAAGGACTATTATAGAAGTTTAGAGTCCGTCCGAATTTTAATACTGAATGGATTTGAAATGTGTATAGGAATAGATCGCATATAATATGATTGGGAATTCTTTATTGCATTTCAAAATATTTACATAAGTCTATTCGAGTTACTCAATTTATTTAAGGACTGCCTAACGAAGCTGTTGATGTGTTGTACGTACTTATTGTATATCTGAAAATATTATTGGATCAATCATTGTTGTTTTTGACATTTAAATCTAGGAAGAAGAGCTTCACCTTTTTTTTATTTTTGATTGTCTAGTGGCGGCAATTTATAGCATTTCTGTTACATTATGTTACGTTGTCTATACTTTTGCCTTTTCCCAATCTTTTATTCCTTCTACAAAATGACCTTTACCTTAACCCTAAAATAAAATGTTCCAGGTATTCCATTCAAATATCCAGATGAAAACCCTTGTCACGGCGGAGAATTAATCTCAGAGTTTGAGAACTGAATGCGACATTATGGAAGTGGGTCAAAAGGTGTGCTTCTGTAAGAATAGCCATGTTCTGAAAAGGATTTAACGTGAATTGCAGCAAATTACTGCTTAACTTATGGAGGGTAAGATTATTTTTTGCAAACTAAATAGGTATTTAATAAAAAAAATGTGTCAATGGAAGTCTAGTCTTTAGCCGGATGTCTTCAAATCAATAAAAGATAATTAATGGGTTTTATATTTATCTATCCATGTTATTGGTAGATACCAGATTAAACTATTAAGATGGATAGGCAATTCAATCTACCTAGCCTTTTCCCAACTATGTTGGGGTCGGCTTTCAGTCTAACTGGATGCAGCTGAATACCAGTATTTTACATAGAGCGACTGCCTATCTGATCTGCACAACCCAGTAACTGGGTAATAAGATACCCCTTGTTAAGACTGGTTGTCAGACTTTCGGGATTCTGACGACCCGTAGCGACTGTCAAAGATCCACGAATGACATCCGGGACCAACGGCTTATCGTGGTTTCCGAGGTATGGAGGAGGATCGGTATGTAAAGATGGTCACCCGTCCACGGAACAACCCCGGCAAGCGTAACTTAACCTGATGGATCGACTCGTGCGGCTGTTATTACTTAGCCACGAGCTCCACTAAATAGATAGGAAATTGAAATTCAAAATTGTTATGTACTTACTTGGGAATGTTTTTTATGTGGCTAGTCACTAACCACACGAAAAAGAAGAAAGAAGATTAGAAGATGTTAGCTTTCAGGAAGGCAATCTATAGCTTAGGTCTTATGCTAGTCCTGCCAGGGTTGCGGGAAGGCCGAAAACCGGGGCCCTTGGCAACAGGCAACAGAAGGAACACGGTTGGGTTTTAGACAGTAAAAGTCTGACACGCCCTCCCACTCCACCTAGAGTGGGAGAAGTCATTTGATGATTACCAAACCACTAAAAAAAAAAAGTATTAGGCTAACTCGGATAAAATTCTACTCTGTGCCTATGACTGAAAACCTGACCTACTTATGAGTGAACAAACACAATACACCTAAATTACTTACTTAAACATAACTAAGCTAAAATATTTTGCATTGATTATAAATTCTCTTCTAATATAATTATATGAACTTAACTTTCCAACGTTTTACAACGACATTTGGACAGCGCACGTTCACGATCCCTAATTCTTAATTGTTATCTGGCGTATTTATGAAAAATGTTCGTATATAAATAGCAATTAACCGGCTTACATCCTGGGGGTGCAATGACTTATAAGCTCAAGTCGTGACCGGGGTGCGGGAATCTTTAGTTAATAGGTACGCACGTGATCTGAATTATCTTAGATTTTGAAAAAAAAAAAATGTAACTGTATACTTGTAGCCACTTCCAGGTAACTTTCACAATGTAAAACTTAAATCACAGAGGAGATAAGTAGTGTTTCGAAGATGTTTTCCTCACTGTGTGTAGAGGTACACAGGAGGAATGGAGGTGCACTAAGAAAGGATTTTATGAACGCAATTCAACTCTTGAGCGGGTGTTACGGGTTGGTGTTTGTACCTATTGAAAATCGGGTAAGTCTAGACGTTTTTTAAATAGGCTGTTGATAGTCGTCCGCTAAACGGACGAATAAAGTAACGGTCGAAATACACCTAATGTGTCATTGATCTTCCGTTTTCGGGCATCATCGGACGATGACGGTCGTGTTTGTGTACGCGCTCTCTTTCTTTTGTGTGTTTAATTCAATCGTCCGAGTTCGGCCGTCGTCGCCCGAGCAATCTTCGGCCGATGACGGATTAGGTGTATTTCGACCATAAGGTTATCTATTCGTCCGATATACGGACGACTAAATTTATTTATTCATCCGATAGTCGGACGACTAAATTTATTTATTCGTCCGATAGTCGGACGATTAAGTAATTTTATTCATCCGCATAGCGGATGACTAGACACTTCGTTTGAAATATCGTTAGAGCTAAAGCTAGTAACAAACTATGTGATGTTTGTTCAGGATTTCAGAAGCACTTAAAATTAAAACAGTGCTATGAATCCATAATAATGAAGCCCTTTCAATTGTTACTTTATCTAAACCAGCTTTTTACATTCTTTTTCATACCTCTATTTATGTCGCAAGGGATAAGAGATATAATTAGCTAAATATTTGACAACTAGTGAAAACGATGCCCAGTTCAGAGGGCTTTTAATTAACTAGACTATTGTAAGGTTCCCTTGGGAACCTAGGCGTCCAGACGGACCTTACTAAAATTTCTGTCCACTTTTAACGTCACGCGTAGAAATTCAAGTGCTAGGTAGCTTTGTACGCCAATGATAGTGTAAACGTATGGAAGATGGAGTAATTTACTTCCCAAGGGTCTGCTGATGTAGTAGTAATATTATATTGTAGGTAACACCAATCTATCTATGTAGATAGCTGATAGCACGATGATAAATAATTTATAAGCACTGAGAAATATTTATGTGGATATAAGGCTGATGTTGTTTACCAGGGGCCTTAAAACAGCCACTTTGGCAGAATCATAATAGGAAAATATTATGAACTAGCTGTTCGTGCGCGGCGTCGCCCGGGTGTAATTCCGACTTTTCTGGTGGATTAAAAAAAATGATTTAAAAAAAATCATAAGTGTTAAATCCATATATCTTTTGATTCTGCTGGTCGATTTTGATGAAATAAAGACTAAATGTAACTCACAATAAAGCTTCTTATTGTTCAGTAATTCAATTTGGAATCCAATGAGTGGCTTTTACGTGATGCGCTCACAAACGAACAAACAAACAGACAAAAATGTCAAAAAATGTTTTTTTACTTTCTATTACTTATTTCTCGCGGCTTCCAGTACTTTTTTTGCAAATATCTTTAATGTACAGATACGGACCGTTTACAATTTTATTATATGTATAGATTATATGTATAGAAGATAGATTATCGTAAAATGTCACAGACTGACAATAATTCATAATATGATCTGCGTGAAATTCATATTACGAAATAATTCATTTATTTGAGTTTTCTATGGAGATTTGTAAAATTGTCAATAAATTATGAATTTATTGCTTTTGTGTCAAATTAGAAGAATTGCTAATGACAGCTGGGAATTCAGGAAATGAATTGCTTTTAGAGGAATTGTTAATGTGGTCGTTTTAGGCCCCCAGAGAACCTACAGGTAAGTCCAGAATACATAAAAAATACTTACTTAGATTAATTATATATGGAGAAGTATATGCAACTTTTCATCCACCATATTTGTATATAAAATAATAAAGCCAAAAAATACTATAGAATAGACCACAGCTTGTGCAAGTACAATCTAATGTTCATACATTCCATCCATTAGGTATGTTTGTTTTTACAAATAAAAATTAACAACTCCAAACGATCAATAACCAATGAATTCAAAACGTAAACAAACAATCGATTATAGCTCACAAGAGTATTCTATTACTAAAAACACACTTAGCACGATCACTTGAACAAACAAAGCAATTCGTTTTGCGAATTAACGATATCGCTGTGGGGGGGGTGGGGTGCCTTCCGCATAGTAAGACGTAAAGAAATTTAATTAGCGTTCATTGAGATAATTCACTGCTTCCACAATAGGCCGGCGAAAAGACAACTTTCACTAAGTATTTTGACACACGGTCCTACTGAATGAACAACAATTGGGTGTTATTTTGAGAACTGACCAAATGTGTAGGTTGCCTGTCAAAAATATTGACTTGGTACGATCCAAGTAACAAATTGTTATTCTATGGTTTAAATTACAAAATAATTAATACTATAAGTCAATTATAAAAACCTTACAGTCACTTGGAAGAAACCAATAGTTTTAAACACCTGTTTGCACAAACTTACCTTCAAAATCATAAACTCAATGAGACAATGATATCTTGAAATCTGTATCCATCAATTTGGCGTATTATTCCGATTGAGTAGTAAAATACGTACACACGGCTACATATCAAGGCATACATTTCCAGTATAAGGTGATCTCGTATTGTATAGGATTTCCGTACACACTCTGTTTTCTCGCGCATTTTGTTGGACAACCTTTCCATAAGTGTATTCCACTGTTCTAAACAACAGATCTTGATCCAATTATCTAACTCTAAGAACAGATAAGTAACAAAGCTGAGACGAAACACTTGGAACTCCGGTTGCGTATCAATTATTCAAGAGCTATTTATTGTTTTACTATACAGGGATAATAAGTGGGAAGTTTAGGTGTTGTTTCTGTCAACTGATTGTATTGGTAATCAGAATGTTTTATTGTTAATTAGATTGTTGTTTTAGATTAATTATGCAGCATATCAGTTGTTTGGTTTGGTATATCGCCTTTATTTGTAACCGTCGCGCTGTTTAAAACTAAGCAATTATTAACGTCTGCTCAATTGTAAATTTTTTGAAGTTAAAATGTCTTAACTTTTTCTACAATTCAACAATTTTGTAGAATTGTAGACTAGTAAAGTTTTGTTTAAGGCTTGTTGTACAAAAGGGACATAGGTTAAACACAGGATGAAACTACATGACTTACTTAAAATATTAATTTGCCATTAATCCTTCTTCTATCTGTATTTGTCGAAAACTGTTATGTCAAAGCAATTTTTCTACATTTTCTTGAACTTTTCATCGCCACGAATAAAGCCATAGCAGTACATACAAAATTTCAAAAATGAAACTGAGGATGTTAAAAGTTCTAGCACCTAAGATTTCTGTGTAGCACAACTTTACGGTGACATGTCACACCGTATAATGTTTTATAACCAATTCGAGCTATCCTTTTAGCGTCCGTAACATATGCATAAACAAGCCCAGACGCCATAATGTGAGTTACACCGCAATGCACTCGAATATTACACATTAACGTGAATGTTAGAAGATTCGGATGTTACTTATTTTAAGATTTGAATGATGAAACTATTGCTTTTTTGGTTTCGATCTACAGATATATTTTTAGTAGTATAATAATATTTCCAGAGTGTATTTAGAAAAAAGTGATCCAGTTACTAATGAAAACAAAAAAGAACTTTTATTTCACAACAAACTCGCTAGAAGGAAAGTATTTGTATCCTTAGCAGGTTCTGTGGTTAACTGTTTGCTTTTTGCCAAAATCGTGTCGTTAGAGCCTTGAAAACATAGCAGGCACCTAATAAGACAGACAAATATTACTACAAACGATAAAGCAAAGTAAAGTTTATTAATCAAAAAGTAACAATACAATTTAGCCAAATTCGGTGAGCCACAAACTAAGCGTCGCTTGTATCTTGTGGCTCGGGAGTGCGGTTAATAATATTGTGGTTATCTTCCAGTGTGAGGGTATTAAAGATAAATATAACAATAACAAAAAAAACATAATATGTCAAATTCTAGACGTAAGCTAAGGAAAAGTAAAAATAGTATACATTTTGTTGGGCTTGTGTAGTTGTGTGTGGTGGGGTGGGGTGTGTGGTGGGGTGGGGTGTGTGATGGTGTGTGTGGTGGTGTATGTGTGTGAAGTAGGTTCTATATCAAGGCTTCGTAGATTTTATACTTTAGATATTATTGTATCTACTGGTAGTATTTCTCCGTCAATAAATTAGCTTACCTAAGACCATAGACGACTTTCATTCTTTCTAAGGCATTTTCGGCCACTCTCTTCCTAAAGTAAATATCACCTCCACCATTTTGTACTCAAGAACATAACCCTTTTAGTAGTTCCACGTGATTCCACCACAGGTCGGGTAACTTCGTGTTGCCGTAATGTAAAACGTCCTGGTAGCGTTATTATTATTTAACTTTGTTGCTCTGAACAAATGTTGTCCCCGGTTGTAACCGGCAACTGTCGGAATGGAGTTCCAAACTGTGAAATTACTTTTTTTGTGCGTTAGTATTTTTCCGTGTTGTTATGTCAAAAGAATCTAACTTTTGTTGGACTATTGGAGAAAAAGGGTTAGTGGTTTATTGCGATAGGTTGATAACTGGAGAAAAACTTTTGATATTTTTCGGTTTTTTAATGTTTTTTTTTAAAGTATTGCAAAGGATTCTCGCGTGAACACACGAGTACCTACTATATAGTAGGTACTCGTGTGTTCACGCGAGAATCCTTTATTAGAATCCTTTGCTTAAAAAAACCTCTTCTCATCTTTCGCGCTGGTTACAAAACTATTACTGTACGTTCGTCTGAGGTGGAGATTAATACCCAGAGTACATGTCAGTTATTTACTTTATTATAATCATTAATTAACGCTCCTCAAAACTTGTAAACAAACTGCAAATAACGAACTTCAAAATCTGAAGTGTTAAACTGTTTAAAGGTCAAAACTTGGCAAATACTTGACATTTAAAACTGGACTTGTTTACAGTCTATTTATTAGGCGAGTCTAAATTAACGGCGCGAGACTGAACGTAATCAATAAGGCGAGGATCCTGAAGATGAAGTTAAAACAGAGTTCCCTTTACATTGGGGAAGGTCGAGCACCCTCTGTGTGTAGATGGTCCTTAAAGTGAGGGATACCTCGATACACGAGCATAGTAGATGGACTTTTGATCTACGGGGATATGTGAGCAGTTCTCAGTGATGTTTTGAGACGATTTCGGGAAAAATACCAGGTAAAGTCTTCGGTTTATGGGGATGATTGAGCTTAACGATTTAAAAATGTCATTCGCATAAGCAAGCTATTGTTTAGCCATCCGGAGTTATAGTAGTGTTTATTTTATTTTATATTTTTTGGAAACGTTAGTTTCCAAAAAATGCTATGCATGTACATTTGTCCAATACTGACATTGTAAATAACATGCTGTGCTTTGTTTGAACGCGGCAATCATTTTCGGAAAACCTGTTTCAAAAGTATATTGTTTCATTGAAAAACAAAAAATTCAGGTTTGTCCTACTAATACATGACGTTATAAACGAATCAATGTTATAGGATACTATTATAAAATCTGATAGCCTACCTTCCCAAAAATGATAATAAGAAACCGAAACTGTACGTACATTCGTCGCATGCTGACGAAGACTCTTGCCAAACTCGAGCCGAGTGGCGGATGTCTCGACTCTGTCAAACTCGAGAACAAAGACCTGATTATGAATATACTGATACATGCTTATGCCAACGTAAATTATCGTCTGCTATCTTGGATATCATTTTTATATCGATTTTGATGAAAAGTTCGATGGAAGTGTGATTTACAAATGATTATGAAACACATAACATCGTCGATTATTCCATTTATCTTGCACATTATTAGTAGTATTCAATTTGGGTTTCTACTAAATCCGCATAAACTGAATAATTTTTAATTAATTATATATAAATGCATTCATAATTTTATAACTAACCACTCAAATCGTAAAATACACAGATTCAACTTTCAACAAACATTATGTTGTGAAAGAAAATAAATGTATATTACATTTATTTTCGCATGTTATTTCATTAACATTAATTCGCATTTCGCACTCCATTTTCACAGTCTAGCGGCAGTTATTACGATCATTCGAGTAAAAATAATATGACCTTAAATAAGCATGAGGTAGAAGGGAATCCATTGGAATTTTTATTCAAGATTAAATCAAGTGTGAATTTGATCTGGGTTCGACTTATCTCAACATGTCACGTGAAACTCGGGTGCATACGTTTCTAGGAATCAAATAAAAGGACTTTTGAAGTGGACTGTGTTATGGAACGAATATTTAAACCAAATAGTTGGTGGCGATTTTAATGTCGGCTTTTTTAAATTATTTGTGTAGTTTCATGAAAAGGAACAATAGGATTTTTGCAGGTGTTGCGTTGATGCAACCCCAGTCGATTTAAAAAATTAAATCTCATTTTTCTTGTAGTTGAAATGAAATATTAAGGTTGTATGAGGCAAATCAAAAATTTTGGTACAAAATTGAGAGACAAAATCAATTTATTTCAATTTGATATCTAAAATTAAATTTCCACTGCTACAGTCGAAATGCGGTCAAGTCAACGGAAATGAATCGGAACAGAATAGAGATTTAGCGAATTTAGCCGGAGACGTATTACCGACGACTGACGTTCTGTCTCGGAGAGTTTCTGTCGGAAAGTGCTGACTAAATAGTTCTTGTATTTTGGTTTCGTATTTTAAGTTCAAACGAGATATTATTTAAGTTCGTGGTTTATTTTTGTGTATGGCTTCTGATTGTGTAATTATTGTTTTAGTTACATAATATAAGCTGCTTTGCTTTAAGTTTATGTTAGACACGTAAAATAAAATTCAATTTTTTGTTGTGGAAGTATTTTGTCGTACGGCATGCTCTACTTTGTACCTATAAATACGAAAAAATGGACAATAATAATTGGTCATAAAGTGCTTTTTATTGCCGACAGATACACATAGACAATGACAAATATTTTCAGGGATCTTAAATACAAAGTAATATCCTACGAATAAGCTATTAAGCGTCATTTTAATTACAATGAGTGCTTCATAATTTTAACTTTTTTATTTCACGGGGGCCTAACATTCTGCATAAACAGTTCTCCACAGAAAGCTTCAGCAAAGCTTTTAGAGGAGATCGTAACTCCTTAAGTACTGTTTTAATGACGTCCCTTAGTGTTTTATAATTAGCGTGAATATACCTTAACGTATTGTTACAGAAAGATGGCGAATTTGGAGTGACTTCTTCATTGAGATTTGGCTTTAGTGGTGATTGTTGTTGTAGTTTTGTATGATTGTGTATACAAGGACACGCACCCTGTTACTGTAAGGATATCCCTGCCACCTTGCATAGGCTTCGGTTATTTTATTTTAATTTATTTTTTCTGCATATTGTTGAGATAAAGAAAGTTAATTGATTCCGGCGTGACTTTGCGGAAACCCATTATAAAATACAAAAGACGCAGATATATTCAGTAACCTATTCCGCTTAACTATTCCTCAAGAGTCATAAACACCCTGTAAGATATCGACACGTGTTTCATGTCTCAACGAGGCATCCTCAGGATGACGATTGACCAGTCGCGAACCTGAACGCGACGTGTTGCCATGCCGAGCTCTGGTTGCAGAGTGACTACTCTACCCTTCTTATAAAGATTTTTTTTATAAGTCTTGAGGAATTATTAAGCGGAATAGGTTACTAAATATATCTGCGTCTATTTTATTTTGACATAAATAAAATAGAAACAGTATTTTTCTATATTTTGTAGTGAATGTTTACCTACAGTATTTTCGAAACAAACCTATTTTAAGGGGGAGTAGTTTGACAGCAAAAAATCATATTTCACCCGCGCAACCCTTACCTACCCCTCTCATTAAACACGACGAAAACAAAACACAATGCCTTCCCGCCAGCAGAAACTTTTCGTCTGGCTTTATAGAATTCGAATTTCAATCTTCTGTAGTTTATTTTGCTTATAAGATACGCTAAGCTTGAATTCAGAACTAAAGATCATGTTCATGTTTTGGAACTAGAAACTCAATGTTGACGTGAAAAAGTTCAAATTTAAATGTTACCAAATTTTATTTAGGACCTTGTACAATTTGTACCTAATGACGTCTTTGTGGAAAACTGTTTTACCAAGTAATAAATATAATGCTATATCGTGGATTTCTCTCTTTGGAGGATCGTGCAAAGTGATGCCCAAGTAAAAAATAATATTCGTATAATGAATTTTGCACTGTATTGTGCAACGAATATGGCATGTGTCATGAAAACTTTTCATGCGCCAAACGCGAACAATCCTCTTCAAAAACATTTGAAACATGTGAAAAAGAGGCCGAGTTCTGTACAAAAGAAATAAATGTAGGATTGTCGGCTTCACCACTAAAAGAATTGACATCTATTCATCTATGTAAATGGGTGCCAAAGTACCAAAGGGACTAATTATAACAAGGGCCCGAGGTACGCGCTCAGTACCTGCGCTGTGTTTTGGGCGCGCGCCCGGCGCGTTTTGGACGCTCGTCAAACGCAACAAGATTTCCACATTTTGTTGTAACTTTTGAACCGTGTTTCTTTTAAGTTTATTACTAATGCGGAGCAAATGACAAGGGAAAATAGTGAAAAAGGAACTCGCGTCCAAGCGTCAAGGGCACGGTTAGGCTTCATTTACGAAGACGCGAGGAGTCGCGCGTGGCTTTGGGCGGCGCGGCTCGCACTGAATTCAAACATATAGCGTTGTATGAGTGCGTTTACGGAGACGCGATTTTACACGCGTTTGTTTGAAATGGAGCGTTTTTTGCGGCGGAGCCCGCGAATGGCATAGCCGCGTCACACGCGGCGTTTCATAACGGCGGCGCACGCAGCAGCAATGCCCGCGGAATACCTTCTCCCAGTCTTATTTGTAAATCGCACAACGGAGATGCAAGTTGAGAGTGGCAAGTTGCGACATTTGCAGGCCTAACGGCGCCCGGCATGGGCGCTCGCTTAGACTGCAGCGCTTGATATAATTCGTTACATAGGAATTCATACAATTTTATTAAGCGCCCGAAACGCAGCGTACAAAATGCGCGTCTCGGGCGCTTGTTATAAGTAGTCCCTTAGTAGAAAGTTTAGTATGGTCCCTCTTTGTAACTGTTGAAATTGTAGCTTTGAAAACATGCCAAGTTGCTTTAGGCCTCATTTACGGAGACGCGGGGCGTGACACGTCGCGTGCAGTGTGGCGTCACGCGGCGCGTCTGACGTTTTTTCTGTTTACGGTGCGGCGGCGCGTGAAGCGGCAGTTATCATCCCACGCGTTAACATAAACATATGGTAATATACGTCTTGATTGTCGCTGCTTTTTTTTGGGGTTATAATATATATTTTTAAAATGTGCTAATTAAAACCTTTCATTTGATACCCAACATGGTATGATTAAAAAATATTTTTTGTTGTTCATGATATGTCACCTAGAGGGCGCCATTTTCAATTTAATGTGTCTTCATATAGCCTATGACCAGCGGACGATCAAGAAGCTTCCAACGATACCTCATTTGTCAAATTGTGATGAGTCTTTTAGAAGATAATATGTGGGAACAGACATAGATAAATACATAGAAACCGGTCAAAATTATAACCCTCCTTTTTGCTTCGCCGTAGTCAGGTAAAAACTAAAACCCAACTACGACAAAAAAGTCAACTAAAGAGATATAAACAAGACATCACGGACAGACAAATTAAAAATCCGGAGTCATACGGAATCTATTCGAGTTCGTTCGTTATACCAATAACCGAAGAATAAAGGTATTATTCTAAACAAGTTTTATTTAGGGGCGGTCAGTCGCTCCAATTGTTCGTCTAAGGGTCACCTTACAAGAAGTTTGAAAAAAAAGTGGGAGTAAACGAATTTGGATCCTGAGTAAGTCGCAATAAGTGCGAACGTTCAAATGAACGTAGAATGGGCTCGTTGGCTTTATTGTAAATTTTCTCCGCAAGAAAATTCACCGCAATACAGAGCAATGGCGCTAGATTTACCTACTTCTTTCTATACTCCGTGCTACTATACCAGTCAAAAATCTGTCAAATAAAATGTATGCCATCTTGAGTTTTCAAATATCAACATTGAATTTTATATGTTTATTTAGACTCGGTATTTATTTATTTATCAATCAATAACACTTATAATATTCGTTTTGGAAGTGGTTTTATTGTTTTTTTCATGTTTTCTATGTCTCAGTTTCTTTTGGGAATGTGATAAATTACGAAAATATTATTTACGAAAATAAATAATATCTCAGCGCAGCTAAAAATTTGAGCGTAGTCCTCTAGTCTCAACAGAGCGACGACGACTGATTTGTGAAACAAAAATATGCTTGAAGTTCCCGTAATGTGCGACGGAAGATGGCTTCTTCCACGAACTAAGAACGTCGTAAGTCCTACAAGCTTTGATTCGTAATAAAACCAAAAATAAAAAGAATAAAAAAAAAGCCTACACAATTTTTTTTGCCTTGTTTTAATACATATAATCATCTATTTTTTATCATAATAGGCATTAGCATTTTAAGTACAAATCGAAAATACGTGAAAATTAGAGGTAACTTCGTGATATTTTTTTATCGAGAAAATTTTAATATTTTGTGTTTCTGTTCCACAAAAAGTTTGGAAATATCATGTAGTTACTCATACTATTTTTATTTTACACCTAAGTCTTATCAATTTCATGAAAAATCAAATTGAAGACAGGCATATTTTTTACCTACCCGCCCTTAAAAGTTTTCTTAAGTTGTTTTAATAACTAGCTGCAGTACTTTCATAATACTTAGGTAGTTTAGTAGGTGATCTTTATAAATCAACAATAGAATCAAACAAACGTTCTTCTCTAGCCCATGACGTCGTGAGTCGTAACCATACTTAGCCATCAGCTAATTAACCTACTTAATTAATTTGTTTTTAGAAATTTTAAATAAATGATTGGTATTTTAAAGTTTATCGATCTCAATATGAAGGTCAGGGTAACCCCTGATTTCATCCAATTTAAATGTGACTTAAAATAGGGTTTGAGTAATTAACATTTTTAGGTACCAGCTGTAAGTTTTAATACTGTTTCTAGAATTGTTAACTCAGCACTTGAAATAATATTTAAGTTTGATTTAGTTAATTAAGTATTCTCTCTTAAGAGATACTAAAAACTATCAAAGACTATGACTTTTCAGTTTCAGACTTCAAAGCGAAAAAGTTTTCTAATGATTTTAAATAATTTATTATTTTAAAGTAGGCTATTAATTACTTACTTTTACAATTCGAAAAAATATTATTATTATTCCTTTTTCATAAGCATATTTTTTGCATACTGTGCACATGGTTGATGTGGAACTAATCGTAGGTTCGTTCCGCATTGTATATCTACAAGATCCACAGTTCTTTGTAAAAAATGTACTTTTCAGTATTAAGAAATTGCATGATGTATTTTGTAAATAACATTAGGTAGGTTATTTTAACATAAAACATTGAAAAAGCTGTCAAAAAATGCGGTTAAAAATAAAAACAAACTTCGCAGTTACTAATCACACCTTTATGTACGAGTTTAGATCGAAAGCTTCATCCAGTCAGCTAAATCTATAACATATCTAACTTTCATCATGATTAATGTTGAGACTTTGACAGCGATCCCAAACTGATATTAATTTTAATTTGTGACAAAAACTAACTTACCACTCCGCCAAATTAATCAGGATTGCTGAAATATTTTTACTAGGGGTGATAAAATGTTTAGAGTTTATTTAGTTTAGTTGTTTGTACTGTACGGTACCTATCATAACTTTTACCGTTGTTGTATTTAATTTTGCCAGACTAATCTTCTGTAACGATACATTCTAGAATTTTGCTATATAACATAAATAAATAGAGGATATTTAAATGGATTGACTATAAGGTGAAGATTCACAATTTGATCAATAGTTGTAGGTATACAGCTGCGTAGCATGTCTCTATAGAGGCATTGATGGACTAACGTGAGAATGTGGGCCGAGGCGAAGTTGAGGCATACATACGTATGTGAGTCCATCAAATCCTGGTAGCGGCCAAGGCTTGTAGGTTTAGACTTTTCTCGAATAATGCGCGGAAATTCAAACTAAATAAATTAGTTATTTCCAGAATCAATAACGAACTACGATAATTTTTCAAATGCCAATAAGTGCAATTGTTTCTTCTTTACTGTTTGAGAAAAATTCTTTTCTGTTATGTGAATTATAAGAAATTGTATCTTTGACTCTTTTCAGTAAACATAAAACTTCTAAAACGTTCCTTTACAAACAGCTACTTTTGCACACAAACCTCTAGTAGCATCTTATTTGAATCTCAAAGAAACAGAAGCAAAACAAAATATTCCTTGAACGCAGCAGAATTTCTCATTCTAAAAGAAATCCGTGCTTGTTAAGGACGATACATGCAGAGTCGAAAGTGCGCGTCAAAACGTTAAGGGCATAAAATGTAAAAGAAAAAATAACGCCAAGGATCCTCGAGCCAGCAAAGAGTTCACCACCATGCATACAAATGTTCAGACATGTTGTGTCTACTTCAAGTCTTAAGGCTGGATGGTAATGTGCTGAAGAACGTGTCATGTAGTTCCAGAAAATGTGAAATTTTTGGCTCTTCCACCTTGTCTAATACCTAATGCTTGATTACAGAAACTTATGAGGACCATTAAAAAATTACGTAAACATTAGTGTTTTACTACACAGACTAACTAGTTGCCAGTTGTGGTAGTAGTTTAGCCGTGTTTTATTTGGGAAAAAGACTTCTAATACCATAAAAAAGCCACATAGCAAGCCTATCATTACTTAGTTGGATGCTTTTATATTGAATGTTTCGTTCAATACTTTGGCAACATAAAGAAAAGAAAGAAAATACGTTTATTTGCGGTAAACATGACGCTAAGAAAGGACAAATATACGAAAATAACAAGTTGCGGGAAAATATGCATACATACACAATAATTATACAATATTTTCCAACCAGCCCTTATCGACATCATTAGGTACGTACGAGTGTCCACGACAGATACCTACTTATTTTTGAGTCCCAGAGCGGTCTCTAATGATTATTTAGCAAGCGTGACGTGATTGGCGGTGCCCCTTTGTTTTTGCCCCGATTGTCCCCACAGATGGCGGTTTGATGAATGGGCTAAGGGTCAATAGATGTCAACCACTGTCGGCTCTATTGATGTAGGAAAGTATTTACTCATTGGTGTGTATTTAAGGGATAATGTTGAAAGGACGTGTCTATCTGTTGAAAATACTTGTCGACCTTTATTATTGTTTGGTTGGTAGGTATTCGACTTTTATTATTGGTGCTTGAATGTTAGGAAAGCTATTTATTTGTTTCCACTGTATTTGTTTTTCAACCTTCCATGACACAATTCAAAGATTTAGGAACATTTCAACCTTTATAAAACTTTTGTGCTTAAATCATAACTCACGCATCTGAAACCCATACATATTATATTATACCGACCAAATTACCTACTTAGAAAATAAAATACTTAAAAAATATAAAATAAATAACCGATAAAATTAATACAAACAAGTAAAATAACAGAAACATTTTAATTCAAAGCAATATAAAATTTACCTTTTCCTCTGAAAGAATTTGGTTTACATTGGCGTGTCGATGAAAATGATTTTTCCTAAGTAAATAGTTAACATTAAAATTATTTGTTGAGCAAACTGCTTAGGCGTCGGATAAGGGGCGAAAGCGAAAAACCAAAATAGAGGTTACGTGTAGAAGTATAACTGAGGTTACATATTTACGAATATTATAACTGTCTGTCTGTTACCTTTTCACGCCGTAATGGCTGAACGGATTTGTATGATATGAGGCGTACGGCGTATTGACATGATCTGGTTACCCTGGACACCTCATGCTTATTATCTTAGTAGTACGTTCCCATGGGATAATTTCCAACCACCACGTGTGCAAAGCCGTGGGCGAAAGCTAGATAGTAAATAAAAAATAGGCTGCTGGAGTATTAAAATTAAGTGCGCACCCTACCTAAAATTGCTTATTATGATCCTCCGTTATGCCGAAAATATTGCAGCATTAATTTTGTAATAAATATATGTTAAAGTTGAGGATTGATGCTAGGTCCTATGTTTGGCGAAAAAACGATTACATAAAATTTTCTCGATAGAAAAAAATTCCAAATTTACCTTTAAACAGAACTATAAACCGCTGGTATTCAAAAAATACTTCAAATTAAATCATGAAACTTTGCATAATATGAACATAAAGCAGGTCTTATGCTTTTTATTTTTTTTAAATTACCATTATTTTCACCGTAAAAAGCAATTACCTAAACTTTTCGACGCTTTAGAGCCGCTAGCGCCCAACTCCGTCTCGTTCTCACTCAGGTCGCGAGTAGTATGGTGCGAGCGGGATAAAATCTGAGGTAGGGTGCGCCCTTAAGCCTGGTAAATAGACTTGCTTGTTCCTTTTGAAAAAGAATCAGAATAATTAATAATGACGTCCAAATAATACGTTAAAAATAAAGTTTAAATGGAACATGTTTTAAATTACTATATCCAACAGCTTTTGCTATTGCATAATAGGGAATATGCATGTGATTCAAATATGGGTCAAATATTTTTTTCTATAAACTATGTTACTTCAGAATTATGCCTCCATCAATATTTTTGAATAAAATTTCTTTTTGAGCGAGAAATTAATTTTTTTAAAGTCCCAAAAAACTGTGGGTAATTCAAATACTTGAAAAGGCTAAGAGCGGATGTGACGTAACAATCCGGAATAACAATCAAAATGTCAATGTCAAGTCAATCAACAAGTGTCAAGTCAATGTCAAACGCTCATAGAAAAAGGAGTTTTTGACGTTGACTTGACAGTTGCTTGTCTGTTTTCACGAACTGTGACGTCACCACACCAAGCGCGCCAAATGGAGGGCGTTTAAATAGCCCGGATCGGTTGGATATTTTTAAACATTTTTTTAACTACTTTAAATTGCTTTTTTGCCGTCGAATTTTTTTTAACTATTATTTGACGATGTAAACTATCGAATAAAAATATTAAAAAAATACATGCATATTCCCTATTCAGGTTATTATCATTTATTATTCGCAAGTGGCACTTAGTACTTGTATACTTTTCTCAATTTAGAAGTTGTATAGCTGTATATGTTGTATGTTCTTGTTTTTCGAGAATTAATTGCGGCCTTTAAACCGAATAGCATGTAGGTATCACTTTAACATATAGGGATATAGGTATTGTAGTTTTTTTTTAGATTTTCCTGACTGATTGCTGGGTACCCTGGACTACACAAACATAACATCACACGCCTGTATTCCCCGAAAGGCTAGGTTGAGCCCTGGACTACTGTTTATAAAATTGCGATATAATCACAAGGTCGCACACTGATTCATGTTCTAGTTAATTTCACCCAACCCGTGTAATTAATTTCCCGTGGTTTTACAGATAAACACAAACATGGATTATAATCAACGAAACGCTGCCTTCTGTTTGTCTAGAACTTTTGATGTAAAGGTATTAATATTATTCTGTTTACAGTTCAAGCTGCGGTTAAAGCGACTATTTAATACGAATTTCGATTACCACTGAACTGAACACTAATGTCCATTAATAATTTTGCACAACCACTCTACAATAAATGATTTTGTGTTTCATAAAGTGATGAGGTTGGTCGACGCGTCTGAGTTGATTATACGTCATGTGAAGCTCAATTTTTCTGAAAGTCTGTCTGTCTGTGTTTACGTTGTTCTTCGGAACTGCACAACGGATTCTGATGCGGTTTTTGCCATCATTTAGATAATTAATTCCGGTAGGTTTATCGGTATACATAATACATTCATTTTAAACTTACATATATGTATAACTAGCTGTGCCCCGCGGTTTCCGCGTAGTTCTCGATCCCGTGGAAATATAGGAATAAAACGTATCTTATGTCCTATTCCAGGTCATGGTCTACCCGTGTGTCCATCCTCTCCTTTCTAGAGTAGGGAACGTCGCGGCGGTGCGGCGCCGGCGTCGAACGGTTCGCGTATTGCATGTTTATACTCGTGATAACTTCGAAATTAAATGTTCGATTCGAATGAATTAAAAAGTATTTTACTGCTACATAAATACCCTTGATGTTAAAACTATTTATTTGAATAAGAATTAATATTATGTTGATAAAACTCCTTCGCAAATAATGCATTAATTTCGAAAAAAAATATTACCATAAAAAAGGTTATAGTGAGTCAATCTTAAAAGATAGACATATTATGCTATTGCAATATTTTTTTTAGAATTTTTAAAGAGGAACAATTCCATCATACATGATATTTGCGTAACTTAAAGGAATATTTTTTCCCGTTTTTGCAACTTTTTTCGGTTATGCTCCGCTCCTATTGTTCATAGCGTAGTTTTATATAGCCTATAACCTTTCTCGATAAATGAACTATCCAACACAAAAATAATTTTTCAATTCCAACCAGTAGTCCCTGAGATCAGCGCGTTCAAACAAACAAACAAACAAACAAACTCTTCAGCTTTATAATATTAGTATAGATAATAAAGACATCTTTATGTTTTGTCAAGTCGTAAAAACCGTGTGAAGCACCTCGTTGCTAGTTATTAAATAAAAAATGGTGGATTTTCAATGTGCGTGAATTTTTATCTCTGGTTTAAACTAACTAAATAAAAATTAAATACCTACTCGGTACATTTTCAGTTACGAAGTACTTGAATGTTTCAATTATTTACTAAGCCTGCGTGACGTGACCCGTTTAAAATATTAAAAGATGTGTCTGTACAGTCGGGAATGAATACTGAAATCGCACAATGTTACCCAAAATAAAATAAACGTTAGAGATAAGAAGCAAGGAGGATGAATAAATAAATGCTAGCGGCTTTGCACGCGTTGGAAATAAAAAATGTAAATCTTCTTTAAAAATCCCTTTATACATTACCAGCTTGTAGTTTTGAAATTAATACCTAATCCATTCTTTGAATGTATGCTGCAGAAATGATAAACAAAAACATTTTTTTTTCTATGTCCATTTCTGTTCGTATTACTTTGGTAGCTCCAAACTATGCTGTTGTATAACAGAACAGAAGTTTTTTCACCTCAAAAATGAAAAAACAACCTCCCCTTTGTTTAAATTCCGTTGTGGTCTACATGTCATTCCTACACTGCAACACAAACATAAACGAAATTTGAAACAAAGCCGACCCCGGTACCGTAAAAATAATCGTGTAACGCCAAAAACATTCCATTACCGTACTCTTCACTCTTCTGAGTAGCAGTCTGTCTCTCTCATTATCTGCGACGCCGATTCCTTTTCTGAAAAAAAGCTTTCAGTCGCCAGTCTCACACACGTTGTGAAGGCCTCTCAAAAATTCATCGCCCGTCTACGAGCCCTGAATGGGTTCCGCAGTCGGGGCCGACTCGCCTGCCCGGTAATCTACTTAATAAGTAATCTTGTACGGGCTCTTACCTCTGTTAAGTTTGGATAAGAATCCTGTTTTATTTGTTTTGACGTGTCGCTGGTGTATCCTACGACTATTTTAAATAATAGTGATGGGACAGTGCAATGATGCGTCAATTATGCGTATTCAGAAACGTTGTTAGTATTTTTTTGATTAATGTTTATAAGTACCTATATAGGGCTGGTGTACGCAATTCCACGTCTGAGCGCGTATTTTGGTCATTGTTAGTACCTACTGTCGACAGAACTGTTATCTAAACGGTTCAGCTACAGGGAATTCACTTGATTTGTTACAACCTCACCCCACCTTGTTTATAAACATGCTTTCTACAACTAATTATAGAGTAATGCACTGTTACAAAAAACTCTATCTTTCCTCAAATAATATTCCCAACACAAGTTAATTAATTTAATTATCTCGACAAACCGCGTTTCGACGCGCAGACGTTCAAACAGGGTGTGTAATCAAAAAATGTAAAGTGCTTATACGTGATACAATTACTAGCTGAGTCAAAACCTGCGACACAAAATAGTTAGGTACAGAAGGCCAGCTCAACACAACCGGCGAAAGCAAGCGTACCCACACATAGACGCACACGTACGGCGATATCAAACCATCTCAAACAAATGCCAGTCGCGACAGCGCTTGCGTGTGCGTGCGTTTCGCTCGTTGTATGGAGTTAACCTTCTGTACCATTCTATTCTATGTCTGCGTCGTTGACGGGATAACATAAGAGATTAAAAGTTTGTTATAACTTGACGTAAGGTAAAAGTTACGAGCATTCTAACTTTGTGGTTCGTTTTTACGGGAGAATGAATATAATTTGTGGGAAATAGATGAATATTTTGTGAGTAAGATCATTTGGTGAGTTAATTATATAGTGAGTAAAAAAACATTATAAAGTGTGAGTTAAAGTTCGTGATACTGGTTGATTGAACATGAACTACGAGTATAAGATGAGTAGGTACTCATCGAATTTGCACGAATTTGATAAAATAAATGTATGGAACAAATTTATTTTAAGCAAATGAGTGATTATGGTGTCCGAATATAATTCCGGGATTATGAGACTGAAATTGTATCTAAAAAAATGTAGTAAAAAAAGTATTACTATGAATATTTTTAATAAAGTTGTGTAAATATTATGGAGCACTGTTACTTTTACCTTGCAAAACTATTTTTTTTGCAAGCACAATTTCCCTTTTTCCTTTTTCTTTAAATTGTTATAGCACGCTCTTGCTGTTTGTATACTAGACGGAGAAAGGGATATATCTTTGTCACTTTAAATTCAACGCCACGAATTTGTTCCGAGCTGCAGTTTTACAGTCTCCGACACAGCAATGAATACTTGAAATGCAATCTATACCAAGTTCTCGACTTTTGCTTTCACTGGTTTTCCAATCATCCATATAAACTTGCATGTATGTTTAAATCCTGCAAGTCGTGGAAGAAAAATGGGGTCACTATTTTGTTGATTATGTACTTTATCTGTTCACTGCAGTGCTAGGATTTTCTTGTTGCTAGTATGTAATAAAATATTAGGTATCCAGCCAGCAAGATGGTAAAAGGGCTCAATGTCCAGGTTAAGCCGATTGTACATTTACGGAACTCTGAAATCACTGTTTATTACAGTTCATCAAACATAGACATTTACCCTCGCAGCACCCTTAGGGGTCCTGCGAGGGTAAATGTCTGATCGATGTAAAATTATAACAAAAACTCTTCAGGCTATTAACATTTCTCCGAGTGCTGCTCATCACACAAATTCAAAGATAACAAAACACTCTCGCGTTCTCATCCCTCATTGTAAATGCAATCATGATTCGAGACGTTTCATCATAAACACGTCGCTTCACTCGTATGTCGAACTGTATGCAAACAAGTTTTCTTTTTTCATACGACACCGCAGCAGATTTTCATCCGAAATATGCGCCGGTCTCACACGAGGCCCTCAAAAATTCAACGACGCGGGACCGTCGTCGGCTTATTCTGTTTACCGTAGTATTATTTCACGAAAACAGGTGCATTACTATAATTGCTAGTTTTGTAATGAATTATAAAAAGTGAAGTTTACTTTATTTAGTTACCTACTCTAGGGAAATGCGTTGATAGGATGTTAATACGTTGCAGAATGGCAATTTTTATACCGCAATTTGAGCAAGAGATTACAATCAACAATATTAACGTACATTATGACCTGAAGTTAAAGTTCGCGATGAAGCTGTGTTAAACATTCGGAAATAAATGTGTGATTTACTTAGAAAAAAAATAGATGTTAGTGTCTAACTTTCTCGTAATTATAGGAACCTCGCCAGTATGTATGATGATATTCTAAACGGGTATGGGTAAAGGAATTAGTCAAAGCATTTGACTAACGAACGCGCGATCGAAAATGCAGCAGTGTCCTCATGTCAGCTAATAACAACGTAGGTACCGTGATCACTAATCACTCATTCCACCGAACTTTGATTATGGCAAAGAGTTTGGCTCATCAGCTTTCTGTGGCGAGACATAATGATGGTTCATCAATGGACCCAGGGTACTCCAAAGATTCGTTTAATTATTTTAGCAGCAGCACTATAGTAGGTAATAATACAAACTACTACTACTAGTAATTTGTCTGGCAGACATTATCATACAAATTCTGTTCCATTTTGAAATTATCTTAGAGTGGTACCTATTTTATTTAATTTAAGAAGTTTTTATTTTGATTCGTGACCAAAAAATGATATTATAATTATCTAATTCGTATCTCGTATTCGACATTCGTGCGTAAAAAAATCATAATAAGGCAGTTAGGAGGTACGTTTTCGGGGTGGTAGCAGGTCTCCAGACAGTAGCTGATGAATATTTCACTTCATTATAACAGTTTGCTGTACTGTACTTATGTAATATGAAACGTGATGACGGAGACACAATGGTCGCGTAGCCTTTGATCTTTATTTTGTTGAGAAATTGTTTGTTTGTTAGAAATGACTAATAACGATTTCAAAGTATACTCTGTCCTAAGGATTTACTCTTCTTACAAGTGAGTGAATGCTCAAGTAAAGATTGGGGACATTGTAACGTTGTGGCTTCACACCTGAACTTAGTCGAGTAGTTAGTATGTTACTAAGTGGTTGAGCACAACACTAAATTACATGCCCAACACTACTTGACAGACTACTCATTCATTTCATCTGTAACCAGCCATACTAGCGGTTCGTTATGTAGAACCCCTAGATTTACCATGTGCCCCGAGTCTAGGGTGAGTTCACCATTATTATTATACCTATTATACTGTACTGTGTGCTCCTTGTGCCATCTGCAATGGTTATGCTCTTTAAGCCTGGCTTGTCACTACTTAACCTAAAATCACCTGTCATTCTACCACGCTGTGATTGCACTCTCTCTATCTCTGCCTGTAAGCCGCTGCGATGTATTATGCTTACCTATCCTGCTTCCCATACCGTTCTTGGTCGCTAAGGAGGCTAGCACATCGCACGCGGCTTACTACCAACTGCACCGCATCTGACATGCGCTCCCTAACGCGCTTTCAGGGTTCTACATCCCAACTTCTACACGGCGATTCTACACCTCGGTTCTACGTACCGGCTCTTCTACACCTCGGCTTCTACATCCCGGCTACTACGTCCCGGCTAAGGACAGGACGCGTTGGCATGCTGCCAATGCCCGCTACCGAGTCCTTGCCGAGGCCTGGCCTACCTGCGGCCTACCGCCGCGAGCTACCTGCGGCCTAACGCCGTGTACCATCTGCAGGCCTGTGCTGACAGGCCTCCTCGTCTGCCACGTGTCTCCGACTCGTGCCGGCTCTACTTTTCCCGCTGAGCCTGCGCTGGCAGGCCCCTTCTTACTACAACGGATGACCAAGGACGGTACCCTTCTACCTACCTAAGTGTGCGAGTGCTCGGAAAGATCAGTGACCTTACCCGCGACCTAGCTGTGGATCTACTAACTAATATATGTATCAAACTACCCAGCTGGTTTCACTCCTCTCTCTACACTACCTACCTACCTATCTATCCGTTAACGGCCTGCGCAGCCTACCTGCAAAGCCCTAGCCGTTACAACATGTTGAGGAAAAAACCTCCATCTCAGCAATCTAAGAAAAGTTTTCATAATTTGGTTATTGGTGAGTCCCTACGGAAAGATAGCTAGTAAAAATCGGATCTGTATCTCTAAATGTATCAAGGATCAAACTGAATTCGAATTTAAGATCGAGCATAAGAAAAACATTAGGTTTTCAATATAATTCGGTTCTGTCTGTACTACTCCCAAAATATCGTCCATGAAATGTTAGACATTTTCTTTTCATCTTTTTTTTGCTAAAAGTTAATAGAACCAAATGAGGTTCCCTTAGAGGTTCTATTAAGATGGCCTGACTTAAAAGCATTTCTACTTAGAAGAGCAGTAGGTACTTTAAGTAAATGAAGATAATGAAATAATTGAAACTAACAATCTACAGAACTATTCAATTAAAATTAATTGGTTTGAATTGTTGGGTTAATTCTGTGTAACAGAACTTAAGTTAAATGGAATATAATTTCGAAAGCTCACTTGAAGTTCGGGGCATAAGGGTTATGTCCACAAATTAGCTTTTCCCGTTTTTCCTGAACAATCCTTTGACCAAAGTTTTTCTCAAGCCTATTTACATGCGGGCTAGAACTTATAGCTTAGTTAAAGCTTGAAACGGGTTGTCAAAATGGCGAAAAAATAATGAAAATGTTCTTCAAAGTAAATCAGTTTGTTATTCCAAGTCAAAATGTTATATCCTTTTAAAGATCTGAATATTATGATCAATATAACGATTAGAGTTGATCGACTCCGTACGATTTCTTAAAACATACTATCATACTTGACGACAAAGCCATAGGTCTCGAGTTCGAACCCAAGCACCTTTAACTTTTCGGATTTATGTGCGTATTGTATAAATCACTTGCTTCAAAAACGGTGAAGGAAAACATCGTGAGGAAACCGGCATGCCTGATAAATATTTCTCGACGGCATGTGAACCAAGCCAAGGCAGAGGCAGCGCCATGGGCGGCCTAAAAACTCTCGACACCAGAGGGGCTAGACAAGTGATAATCACTTTGAAAGCGTTACGTATTCCTACAACGACTTTCAACAGGATTGGCATAAGCTTTTCGATAGCTTATGTCAGTCCTAAACATGTTTGCCTTTTTCATCATCGTTATCGCCGATAGAATGTCACTTTGTCTAGGGCCTCAGGTCACTAACCACACGAAAAGAAGAATATGACTTGACGAAAAAGCTTTCGAAAGTCGTAGGTATCTGACATCAACATGTTTAATGATAATATTCCAACTGCCCCCTGAAACGGTATATTTTTCACACCCACCAATACTTTTTAAATAAGTAGGTTCTTTAATAAATCTTGACAAGTTCCAGGTGTTTAATGTTCTATTTATTTTTCTAAACTAAACATTGATGCAATAGAGCGCATTCTGCGTCCTTGGTCCACCCTTTTCAATACTCAATACTCAATACTCAATTTTTTATTGCATTCCATATGTTACATAGATGGTATAATAAGTAAAAGATCAATATGGACCCTGTCGGGCACAGAAAAATTAGGAGAGAGGAAGAGGGCTAAGCAGAAATGTAATATTATTATAAGTGTAAGTAATATATTATTAGGTTAGTGTAAATAGGTATAGTGTATTAGTTATTTTAATTTTATGTATTGAATAAGAATAATTTAGGTAATTATTATGAAATTATTAAGTAGAAGTATTTTCATTATTATAAAATTATGTTGTTATTTATGTATTCATATTTATATTTGATTTTCTATATTCCATGTTATACATATATATATTTCTCTTACGGTAAGAGAGAAAAAACCTCTTTCTTGAACCAATTCATAAACTGTAGCGTTTCCCCGAACACCATCATAGAAATAAAAGCGGGTCTTATTTGTACCTAAGTATCTAAGATGAAAAAATCAACAAATCTGTCATCCATTTTTAAATGGAATTGTAAATAATCAAACGAAAACCTGTAAAAAATGAAGAGAACTAAAAAAATATTCATACTAAAGAAATGGAATTTATATCAACAAAAACTGAATTTTATTAAAATAAAATTCGCAGACTTAGTTTACACAAATATCAATTTCTGAATTTTCCAATTTCTATAACGGGTGTAAAGGACAGCCCTCCGTAAATTAACAGGAGCCATTCAGCTCTTTGAATCATACAAGAAAGTTTTCATTTTTTCAGTTACTATTCCTTTATTTCAATTGAAAATTACATTCTCTGTATACAGCACCCCATTTATGTAAATAAAACAGCTAAAATAAAAATAAATAAATGCAATGGATATTAAAATACTATAGCGAACGACGTGTTAAGCTCAGAATATTACATGGATAAATCACGTGCAACGAGCGCGCCCCCCCCGCCACGGGGAGTGCGGCTACGTGCGTTTTGCCACGGTAACGATAAATGTACGAGTATCGTTACCGCAATGGCGTGTGAAGAATTAAAACAAATCAGGTTTATTAGATTCCCATAACGTTCCTGAAATAATTTCACTGGTCGTCCTAGTATGATATACTGAATTCATCCCATCAGTCTGCGGAGTGCTGTCCCTTACACCCTGTACATGCGCAGTAAACCAATCTATGAAAATGAATAGATCACTTAACCATTTCTGCGTATTGCTTAACTGGCACTTATAATCAAAAAATCAATCAATGTGAGGCATGGAGGAGTCTCGGTATGTGAAGATGGTCACCCATCCACTGACTAACCCCGGCAAGCGTAGCTTAACCTGATGGATCGACCCGTGCGGCTGTTATTACTTAGCCACGAGCTCCTCAACACATTTATAATCATAAGCACTTATAATGTTAAGTGAACATAATGGTCCTTAAAATAACCTATAGTTATCCACCTACTTTTATCACCTCATGATCAACCTTATGATAGTCAGGTTCACTGTCGTAGTCTTTGTCGTATGCTGTAAAACGACCGATATAGCGTCAGCATTCGCGTGTCATTAGTTTCCAGTAGTGGAAATTACTTGACAGGCTTTAGCATCTATATGGCAAGCGACGCAGCAGAAAGCTCACCACTTGAAATCCAACACCTTTATGCTTATAAACAACACGCTCCCTTTTCATTTTTAAACCAAAAACTCAAGATACGTTCGAAAGGAGGCGTACGTAAATTCCATTTACTGCTGGAAAGTGCCGAGCTCGGGCCCCATCGCAAACTCCACTTAATTACGCGCATAAATTCAAGTGCTCTCCCGTACACGATGGATGTAGCCACATTTTAACTTATAAAATATCGTTTCTTTGAAATTTACTGAGGATTGGTACGCCATAATTGGTTATGAGGCCGCATTGGTATATGCGGTAATTTTATTTCAGGTGACACTTATGGTTGAACACTGAAAATTTAATGCGGTGGTCAGGTTTTGAATGGGATTGTACCCGCAATTTTATCGCGAATCGGTGCGAAAACAAGCTTCTGTATTTAAATAAACATAACATATTTGGAATTGTGTGTGAGAGAGGGAAAGATATAGAGATAAAAACTTCGAACAGGGCTTTACACAAAGGCGTGAATTCCACTAGAGAACCCCGAGACCCTTCAGGATGTACTGAAGGTAGCCACCGGTCACCGCATAATTTTATGCAGAAAGATTTCGACATAGCCTCGTTGCTCAAAAGTGTAATTTTAAACTCTTTTGGAATATAATCTGGACGGTCATGGCGTGTGAGTAATAACAATCAGACGATACTAGAAAAAATATAAATAAATTCCAAAATGGTTTGGTGGATGCATTACAATCCAAGCCGACGCAGGGACGGTGTAAGTACCTACTATTAATAATAATTAACCGTTTTGAAGCACCTAATTTGTTACGGCACAGGTCCGTGTGGTTTCCATTATAAAAATAGCCCATTAATGAAGAACAATTACCAAACCAATCTAGTACCGCACCGGGCGTTGTTCTAGGTTGATAAAAAAGCTTTTTATTTTTGCTACATCATTATTTCTAGACTTCAAGAGTCTTCAATCATCAGTCTCTCTTATAAGTGTGGTAACACATGATGGCGATTTTTTTGCCAGAGTTTGCCGCAGATTCTAGTATTTCAGCCAGAGAGTAGTCATTATATATGCTTAGATTAAGAAATAGGTCGCGTGCTTGCTAACGACCACACAGTACTGTAAATTATACGGTTTAATTTCCAGGTATACTTTGGTTTGAAAACTGAAAAAGATATAGTTTACCAAACGATAAGCATTATGTATGACTGCCGTAAGTAATTATAGACTTTAAGTTCATTGAGTAGACCATACTTATTTTAAAGAAAAAGTTAGTTTAGTGATTTACCCACATTGACTATATTTAAAATAATTATTTTTAGAGCAACAACAAACACAACAACAATACAAACAATACATGCAATGCAATAATGCATGAATAAATGCACTCACACCAGGATCTCTTCATTTATTAACAAAAACAAAATAATTCAATAATAATTTATGTTCAGTTGATCATCATTTATACACTACTTTATACATTACTTCAAGCATTATGTGGGATACGTTATGCTTGGCTTTATCTCTCTCTCTCTTCTGGATCATAGTCCTCCAGATTGCAGTTCGGCCATGGCGGCCCATCGTAACGAAGACTAGCTATCGAGACATTATAATGCACAAGTGTGTGCACAGACACAGGTACAGTACGACACAACTTAGATGTGCCATTGGCAAAATTCGTAAAACCGATCACATTCCGAACTAAGTGTGCTTTCATAATCTCCAATCTTTAATACTGCTTTAGGTGAAAATGATCTTTACGCAAACGCAATAACTTGTAAAGTTTTATAACGAAATACATTCGTAAATTTGAAATGAATGAATGCAAAATTTTCAAATGTATGCTACATCTAAGTTGTGCCGTGCTGTACACTCTTCTTTCCCTCACTCTCATAGTCCGATGGGATGGCAATCCGACACGACCGGAGAGAGATCTGGTGCAGGACCAACGGCTTAACGTGCTTTCCAAGACACGGATCATTGATGACTATAAAAACATGTGTCATATTATGGCCCCAGATCTTAATCTTCACCTGCCTAATGTTAACTTGTCTTTTTAGATGAGAATTACGATGGGTATGACATCCATGCCCTAACCAACGTTGGAGTTAACATCTTCAATATAGACATGACACAACATAATGCTGAATTCTTTCACATCATCAAAGATGCTATGGAGTTTTCAGCCAATATGCCTGAAATGATTCCAACTGCTTACTATACGCCTGTTGGAATGTCTGTCACTATGTCTGCTAATGATCCTATTGATATTGATGATAGGGTAAGTTAATAGAAAGTGTATAATACTACGTGTTACTTGTATGGTGATGGTAACATGACTCTTCATAATACCGTAACTCATTATCCTCCTTCATCATTCTCCCGCCCTTATCTCAATTAATTTGTGGTTGGCGCAACATGTCTTTTTTTCCATATTTCTTTATTAGTCGTCATCTCGGTATTCACTCCCTTTCTAGCCATATAATCTTTCACCCCATCCATGGTTTCTTTGATCTTCCCTTCTGTATCCATGTATAAGTACAGGAATCTACAAAATATCATTTTAATTTTGCAGTTTGTAAAGTCAGTTTTCTGAAAATAGATAAGAATGATGCCTGGCTAGGCTATCTAGACATAAATCAATTTTTTCTCACTTCTAAGATTCTTTGTGAGGAAAAGTCATTGTTTTTGGTAACTGATTAAAAACTTTGTTCCAGGTCGACATTATAATTTTAAAGGATATAATGTCGATGAACCAACTGCGACATTTCAAGAAACGAAATAAGAAAATTTCGTCCATGCCAATTTTATTCTGGCCTCCAAACCTTGAAATCAAGGACCTTTATGAAATAATTAAGGTTATTAAGATATTCATTTTTTTTAAGGAAGCGAATATTTTATTGTTAAATGAGAATTTTCATTTTATTAGATTTCAGCTGGCATTGTGATGGATCCTACGTTGAGCAATATTTTTTCCGATTTTGACGAGGTTTTACGAAGATGCAGAGAGGTGAATATTATGTTTTTATAATAATAGAATTTGTGATCGTGATGCTGGTAGCTAAGCAACCTGGTATTTAATATGCTTTTTGATTTTTGAACTAAAGGTACAGTCAGGGATATTAATTGTTAAGAAAATTGTCACTCTACGTCAATCATCCGTGTTATAACCATTTCATACAACTGTCAAATTTTAATACAGACAATTTAAGTTTATTTTATTTTATTTGACAATTTAAGAATTGTTAGGCATATTTGCCTAAAATGTCCCTGGCTTTACATAAACATTATGTTGCTATATGTCGGTTAAGTACTCGCAAAATGAAGTCATTACATAAGTAGGTACACACGGCTATATATCAAGCTATACATTTCCAGTAAAAGCTGACCTCTCATTGTACAGAAATATACATTAAGATAACCAGAATATACTGGAAATGTATAGCTTGAGCTTGCGAGATCAGCTTATACTGGAAATGTATAGGTTGTGTTGTTGTTGTATAGTTTGTGTATACCTATTTAATTCAGAATCTTATTTCATGAGTTGTTGAAAGTTTTCAGGAAGTTAGACAGGCTTGACCAATAGTCTGGATGTTAATTCGGGCCTAACAAAAACAAAGGCTCGCAAGTAATTCCGAGACTACCTCCTAAATTTTGTTAACGAAGCAAGTTTAATTGCTTCTTGTACCGAATTTATTTTAACTTTTTTACTTTGAATATGGTAATTTAGTTATAACTATAACAATTAAGTACTTTTCCAATAAATAAGTTAGATTTTCCTGGAATGCAAAAAATAGGACTAAATGTAAATATTAAAATTTGGAATTGTATTCCTCATTGATGTTATTTTGTTAGAAAATTCTAGTAAACTAGGACCAACCCATCCTGGGTTATGCCAAGAGAAAATAGGCTTAGATTCTAATAATATACTATTAATTTCAGGCACGTAAACCTGTATTCTTTATGAACCCGACCATAATAGACAATTACTATGAAGAAATTGCTAATGATCGTCAGTTGTTGATACAAGTTCATGATTTAATTAAGAACAGATTAGATGGCATTTTCTTAAAGGACGAAAGACATGGAAAACCTCCCATAGAATTCATTCAGTCTCTCATTAGAGCTACAGAAATATTAGAAAAAGATTACGTTGCTGCTTCAGATTATTTTAAACTGAGTTTTCCGGTAAATTTACTTGAAGTTTAAAAAAAAAATCCAGTATAAATTCTAGAAACCATTTTTTTTTAACCAACCTAGTTCTGTACTAAGTCATATTTATAATTACAGATGAAAATCCCAGTTCTCCAGCCATACGCTGCAGCCCTAGCTGCTTCTCTCGCAGCGTTACAAAGTGGAGCCAGTGCTATCATAGTATTCACAACATCGGGCGCTTCAGCTAAGGTCCTGTCTTGCACTTCACCACCCTGTCGTGTCATAGCTATCACGAGGTTTGAGAAGACTGCAAGAAGAATGCATCTTTTTAGGAAAGTTATGCCGTTGCATTATAGAGGTGAGATTTTATTGAGTTTTTGCTTGAATTTATACCATTTCGATTTTGGAATAAACCATTTAAGTTGAGCCAAAGGGACTAGACAAGTGGCAATCGCTTTCAAAGTGTTTCGTATTTATACAACGTATTGACACCATCAACCCCAATGCCCCACGATCTTAAAAACTAAAAGCAGCATCACATTACATATTAGCATAATGTATTGCCATTGCAGAGAGTCGTTTTAGTTGCTGGCAAGACGAAAGCCTGGCCCGCATTGCTTTTGGCACCCAGTTCGGCCTCGACACCGGCCTTTTCGACTTCGCCGCCAAATTAGTGGTACTTGCACCGTCCGAAGAAGGAATCGTGTATTGCAACAGCTTCCAAATACTCACCGTTAAGCATGTCCTGCATAGATTTCAATGCGGGAAATATAGTATGCATGAAGATGAGGATATATTGTTACAGATCTGAATATTTTATGTCGCCTAAAAAAGAGTTTAATTTAATACAGATTCGACAAAATAGAGGCGATTAAAGAATAATAGTTTTTATGATTATGTGTAGAGTCTGAGTTACTTTTTACAGCGGGATCGGGACGATTTGAGACGATAGGCATAGGCGATAGGCATTTCTGGAAATTTACTTAACGTGTTATCTTTTTCTCTTGACTATGAATTTGACGGTTGATACGGTAGGTCAAATGTTTATAATGAAATATTTGTTTCGTTAGAATATTACCTACTAAAGACTACTAAAGATACGAAGACGTTACTACTACTACTAGCTCGCCATCTTTTTACCGTCCACCTAGAGATGTAAAATAACAAATTGCCCGTGCGTCCGTCAATTTAAGTTGAGGCTCTAGTTCCAGGTAATGTATTAGCCTGATAGCTTGCACTGAAAAGTATAAGTGCCTGATTATTGGAAAGTTATTTTACACACTTTAGTCCTTACGATTAAGAAATAAAGCTGTTTAGTTAATTTGAATAAATATGAAAAAAATAACTTCCTGTAATTTTTATTCTATATTACCAGCTTTGTATAGTTTTATTTGTTAAATAATCAGTAATCAGTAATCATTTATTTATTTGCAAACATGGGTACAGTACGTTTAACGTTTAACCATCACATGGGTATGCAAAGGGTATTAAGGGGGAGTAGTTTGACAGCAAAAAATCATATTTCACCCGCGCAACCCTTACCTACCCCTCTCATTAAACACGACGAAAACAAAACACAATGCCTTCCCGCCAGCAGAAACTTTTCGTCTGGCGTTTATAGAATTCGAATTTCAATCTTCTGTAGTTTATTTTGCTTATACGATACGCTAAGCTTGAATTCAGAACTATAGATCATGTTCATGTTTTGGAACTAGAAACTCAATGTTGACGTGAAAAAGTTCAAATTTAAATGTTACCAAATTTTATTTAGGACCTTGTACAATTTGTACCTAATGACGTCTTTGTGGAAAACTGTGTTACCAAGTAATAAATATAATGCTATATCGTGGATTTCTCTCTTTGGAATATCGTGAATTTTGCACTGTATTGTGCAACGAATATGGCATGTGTCATGAAAACCTTTCCTGCGCCAAACGCGAACAATCCCCTTCGAAAATATTTGAAACATGTGAAAAAGAGGCCGAGTTCTGTACAAAAGAAATAAATGTAGGATTGTCGGCTTCACCACTAAAAGAATTGACATCTATTCATTTATGTAAATGGGTGCCAAAGTACCAAAGGGACTAATTATAACAAAGGCCCGAGGTACGCGCTCAGTACCGGCGCTGTGTTTTGGGCGCGCGCCCGGCGCGTTTTGGACGCTCGTCAAACGCAACAAGATTTCCACATTTTGTTGTAACTTTTGAACCGTGTTTCTTTTAAGTTTATTACTAATGCGGAGAAAATGACAAAGAAAAATAGTGAAAAAGGGACTCGCGTCCAAGCGTCAAGGCCACGGTTAGGCTTCATTTACGGAGACGCGAGGAGTCGCGCGTGGCTTTGGGCGGCGCGGCTCGCACTGAATTCAAACATATGGCGTTGTATGAGTGCGTTTACGGAGACGCGATTTTACACGCGTTTGTTTGAAATGGAGCGTTTTTTGCGGCGGAGCCCGCGAATGGCATAGCCGCGTCACACGCGGCGTTTCATCACGGCGGCGCACGTAGCAGCAATGCCCGCGGCATACCTTCTCTCAGTCTTATTTGTAAATCGCACAACGGAGATGCAAGTTGAGAGTGGCAAGTTGCGACATGTGCAAGCCTAACGGCGCCCGGCATGGGCGCTCGCTTAGACTGCAGCGCTTGATATAATTCGTTACATAGGAATTCATACAATTTTATTGAGCGCCCGAAACGCAGCGTACAAAATGCGCGTCTCGGGCGCTTGTTATAACTAGTCCCTTAGTAGAAAGTTTAGTATGGTCCCTCTTTGTAACTGTTGAAATTGTAGCTTTAAAAACATGCCAAGTTGCATTATAACTTTAGGCCTCATTTACGGAGACGCGGGGCGTGGCGCGTCGCGTGCAGTGTGGCGTCACGCGGCGCGTCTGACGTTTTTTCTGTTTACGGTGCGGCGCGGCGGCGCGTGAAGCGGCAGTTATCATCCCACGCGTTAACATAAACATATGGCAATATACGTCTTGATTGTCGCGGATTTTTTTGGGGTTATAATATATATTTTTGAAATGTGCTAATTAAAACCTTTCATTTGATACCCAACATGGTATGATTAAAAAATATTTTTTGTTGTTCATGATATGTCACCTAGAGGGCGCCATTTTCAATTTAATGTGTCTTCATATAGCCTATGACCAGCGGACGATCATGAAGCTTCCAACGATACCTCATTTGTCAAATTGTGATGAGTCTTTTAGAAGATAATATGTGGGAACAGACATAGATAAATACATAGAAACCGGTCAAAATTATAACCCTCCTTTTTGCTTCGCCGTAGTCAGGTAAAAACTAAAATCCAACTACGACAAAAAAGTCAACTAAAGAGATATAAACAAGACATCACGGACAGACAAATTAAAAATCCGGAGTCATACGGAATCTGTTCGAGTTCGTTCGTTATACCAATAACCGAAGAATAAAGGTATTATTCTAAACAAGTTTTATTTAGGGGCGGTCAGTCGCTCCAATTGTTCGTCTAAGGGTCACCTTACAAGAAGTTTGTCAAAAAAAGTGGGAGTAAACGAATTTGGATCCTGAGTATATCGCAATAAGATTTAATCTCCAGTGCGAACTTTCAAATGAACGTGGAATGGGCTCGTTGGCTATGTTGTAAATTTTCTCCGCAAGAAAATTCACCGCAATATAGAGCAATGGCGCTAGTTTTACCTACTTCTTTCTATACTCCGTGCTACTATACCAGTCAAAAATCTGTCAAATAAAATGTATGTCATCTTGAGTTTTCAAATATCAACATTGAATTTTATAAATGTTTATTTAGACTCGGTATTTATTTATTTATCAATCAATAACACTTGTAATATTCGTTTTGGAAGTGGTTTTAGTGTTTTTTTCATGTTTTCTATGTCTCAGTTTCTTTTGTGGAATGTGATAAATTACGAAAATATTATTTACGAAAATAAATAATATCTCAGCGCAGCTAAAAATTTGAGCGTAGTCCTCTCGTCTCAACAGAGCGACGCCGACTGATTTGTGAAACAAAAATATGCTTGAAGTTCCCGTAATGTGCGACGGAAGATGGCTTCTTCCACGAACTAAGAACGTCGTAAGTCCTACAAGCTTTGATTCGTAATAAAACCAAAAATAAAAGGAATAAAAAAAAAAGCCTACACAATTTTTTTTGCCTTGTTTTAATACATATAATCATCTAATTTTTATCATAATAGGCATTAGCATTTTAAGTACAAATCGAAAATACGTGAAAATTAGAGGTAACTTCGTGATATTTTTTTATCGAGAAAATTTTAATATTTTGTGTTTCTGTTACACAAAAAGTTTGGAAATATCATGTAGTTACTCATACTATTTTTATTTTACACCTAAGTCTTATCAATTTCATGAAAAATCAAATTGAAGACAGGCAATTTTGCTTCCAACCCGCCCTTAAAAGTAAGTTGGTACAAGATAAAATTAAATATGTCAACCTTATGAACTAATTATAACAATATTTAAATGTCAGAATAAAAAAATCGACAGAAAATTAAATAACAAACAAATATAAATTAGGTTCGAAACAATTGAAAACACCACTAAAATAATACATTACAGTCAGATTTAAAACTAATACAAATCAAATTAAAAATAATATATTGATAATTCATAAGATTGATTTTTCCTAATATAATAAATCGGATGTAGTAGGCCTAGCATTTTTCATTTAAATAGTCATTAATATAATAGTAACATTTCGCAACTAAAAACGTGTGTAGTTTTTTTTAAATTGATCCATATTTTTAATTTCAATTATATGTTCAGGTAGCTTATTGTAAATTTTCGGTGCCATAACAAGAATTTTTTTTATTAAAAATAGCTTTTTTGTGTGGTATTGTGCAGATTTTATATTTGTGACGTAAACTCTTGGGGTGATTGTATAAGTGTATATTTGTCTTAACATAGTTTGCTACTTCGTATATGTAGAGACAAGGAAGTGTGAGTAACTGAAGCTTTTGGAAATGTGGCTTACAACTGTCTGTAGTTTGAATGCCACAAATTGCCCTTATGCATTTTTTCTGTGCTTTGAACGCCATTTCTCAAAATCAAAATCTAGATTTAAAACTTTAATTTGTTAAACTAGATTACACCAAGACTTCCATCCTCAGTTCCCGTACCCCTCTTTCCCTCCCTCTCATAATTAAAACTATTAGAATAATTCATTAGAAGCCTCGTCGCCTAACCCGATTAGCGTGTTTGTAGTATTAATAATGCACCCATTGGTAAAGTAAATAAGTGCTACATTGTGCCGTGTTGTGTAACGACCATTTTCATTTGACAGCTTCGGGAGGCGTGTTGTGTTAGTGCAACAAAAACAAAGGTTTACCGGTAATTGCTCGTTCGCGGCAGCACTGCGTTCTGTAAACAAACTCTTTGCCGATTCAGTTAACCAATTTATATCACTTGTAGATGTAATGGGTGTAAAAAGACGCATAACGAAGCCGAGAGTAACTTTTACTTACTCATTGTGATATTTTTTTTGTGTTGTACCATTCCTGGGAACCTTCTGGTTACAGAGAAATTGAAAGTCAAAGTTACAAGCTTTTTTAAACTTGTTTTCACGAATACAAGTTTTGCCTGTTATAACTTAACTTTAAATATCTCGGTATTTTATTTAAAGTTAAATTCGGTTAGGCTCACTACCTATATTGTGATAAATTCTTTAAAATAATGGCCATAATAAATCTACATCTACACTAATAATATAATAAAAAGGTTAAGTTTGGATGCAGGAGATAGGTAATCTCTGGAAGTACTAATCATATTTCGAAAATTATTTCACTGGCAGAAAACTACCCTATTGCCGAGTGCCATAGGGTATGTTTTACTACAGTTGTTGACTACAATGCGGGAGAAGTCGCAGGCAGAAGCTGGTTTCCCATAAATCAAACACATAAACAAAGTTCAACAGAGAATATTAATTCTCAGTCACAATCGACTTTCAAACTTAATTAAAACAAGACACTATTATTGTAATTATTAGTGTAGGGACGTGAGCAAAAATAATTGCTTAGTATAAACAGATAGTAAAATGCATGAGAGTGCATCCAAATGAAGTACCATTTATATGAGACCTCATTAGAGGACGGAGGTAACGCGAGACTAAAATGCATTTCATATTCTCATACAAAGGATATCGCATCCTGTTACAAGAAGCCTTTGCATTCAGATGCAGCGTCCTAAATTCGTGAGTTATTCTGCAAAAACAGTTGGGTGAAGTAAAATTATGAAGTTTAATATTTTTTGCAGGTAATTGTAAGTATATAAAAGTGGGGTGTTTCTCGAGGTATTCAGCTGAGATTCTCACAGAAAACGTACTTTCTGGGATTATCATGAAAGAAAAACAACCATGAAATAACGTTTCAAGCTAAGAGAGCGTGTAAGGATAGTAGGAAGGAAAAAAGGCTTTACTTTATTTATGTGTGAAAGGTAACGTTTAAAGAAAAAATAACGAATGTAAGTGAGAATTTATGGCTTAAAATTATATTAACATATTTTTCTAATCATTCGAGCGATAGTAATTAAATTGCATTGAATTCTAGCTACTGGATATTGGAAATGTCCCTACACTGGCTGTAACGTGTACATAAATCACTTATTAGAATAGTGCAACAAGCTAGCTTATTCATTCATTCATTCATTCATTCATTCAAGGTTTTAAGTTATTTTTATTACGATATATACGACTGAATCTGTAAAGATTTATTTTTCTGACATTTTATTTTGATATAATTATGCCAGGTAGTTATGGCAAGTCCGTATGTTAAGAACCGTTTTTTTTTTGTGTAATTTTGTTTTATTTGAAAATAAATGTCAAAAATATTCTCTTTACGCAAAAAGGTTAACAAACGTAAATAAAAATGTAAAAATTTTCAGAATACCCCACGGCTTTGTTCATTCGTCGAGGGCACGCTAATGTCACACGAAATAAGACTAAAACGCGGATATTAAGATGCTCTCATTTCATCCGCCTTTGAAGGATTGTGCTGCCAAAAAGAGTGGGTAGCTATGTTCTACGTCATGTTGAGAGCTTCCCATTGTCAATGACGTCATTCAAAGACTGTTTGAAGCCGACAGCATGCAAACAAGGGTTTTCGTATTCGGTTTTATGTGGAAGATTGAGAATTTTTACTTACATATGTTTTTGTTTACGGCATGCTGTTTCGGTAATGAGAAATTGCTGTTACTTTTTGAAGCCTTGGCTTAGGCCAAGTTATATGAAGAAAGTTGCATGTCCATTTTGAGGGGAGAATGTCAGTGTGAATATTGTAGGACATACTTACCATTATAAAAGATTACGGAAGACATGAAACATTAGGAAATTTTATGTAGGTGTATACTGACGAAGTCTCAGGAGATAAATATTTATCGAAATTCAAATTTTCTTACGTTTTTTGCAATTTGCAGGTCAGTGTCATGTTGTATATTGATCTAAATAATATGATCATCATCATTAGAATCATTAATACATCTCTCTAAGTTATATTTGTTCCATAAGAACTTTTCCATAAGAGGTTTGTTCTTTATTATTATTTATTTAGAGATTTGTTATTTATTATTCTCAAGATTTCCTACTCATATTCATGCATCCTACAAGACTACTACATTTGGAAGGATTTCTACAAAGCGAACTCTATGTGACTTCACTACCTTTGTTTCAAGGTTGAATGATTTAAGCACTTTTTAAATATTTAAAGCAAATCAAGCTACGCGGTGAGTAATCGCTTTTATAGTCTGTTTCTACGAAGCACAAGCGACCTACAAAATGGACAATACTTTTTCTAAAACAACACGGCCCAGATTATATCGAAATAAAAATCGATAAAGGCTTATACAGAAAACGGTATAAAAGGAAAAACAGTTGAATATCCCAAACGGCAAGCGTTTCAACCGATCCGTCCATTGTTTCTTTAAACGGTTCCAATAAAAATGCAAATACACAGTCTATGCGTTGTGTGCGTTGTCCGCTATCGACTTTCAAACTAGTTTATTTAGTTTTAACTCTGTCGTCGGCTCTATTTACTTCCTATGTTTGTCGTGTGTCTACCCTAACAATTGTTCTCTTTTGTCTCAGTATAGTGTGCTTCCTAGGAATATTTTATTGCGTTATGATTTTGATAGCATTGTTTGAAATTCAATCAAAACGGTGAAGGAAAACATTGTGAGATATGTGACATTCACCAACCCGCACTGGGCCCGCGTAGTGGATCTCACCGAGGGGAGGCCTGTGTCTCAGCAGTGAGAAGATTATTGGCTGATTATGCTGTTTGAAATTCGATACTGCTTGGTATACCTGTCTACCTATCTATTGGTACACCTGCCTTGTGTCTTTATTGCTAGTTAAGATACAGGGTGTACTGAATGTGAGATACTGTGAATAGTGTTACTGTGTCTTAGCTTGGAAGAGCATAATATCTAGGTAGTTGTCTGTAACCGGCTTAATGATTGACCAATATTGTGTAACTTTCAATAGGAATACTGAGGACAAAATGTTTGTATCGGAAACTGGTTGTGCGAAATACGACAGAATTAAACGATGCAATATTTTTGCATAATGTACATATGCAAAATATACATATAAAAATAGGTATGTATTCCTATAATTTTACGTAGTTTTTATCGAAGCAGACTGAAAAAAATACAACACGCAAAATTCGGTGGAGTGACGATCATACAAATATTTGATATTCCATAATTTCCCTAGTGACGACCGGGACTCGGTGTTCGAAAGATACGTCTTTTTTATTTTTTGTCATACTGATTCTCAAATATTGTTTTTTATTTTTTGTCATACTGATTCTCAAATACTGCATTTCGGTAATTTGTGCTTCCTACTTTCGATAACGATGTAAGTGAAATATAACTTAACTAAATTAGGTGTTGGGTGCTGTGAGGGCGGGAAATTTGCCTCTCTCTTACGCGTTCCGCCTCCTCCTTCGCGAACATGACTGCAGAAGGAGGTGACGGCTTCTCATGCCCTCTAGCTCCGTACCATGGCTTGGACCAGGGCCGGATGCGAGAGGTCACCGCCGCCGATCGCCTCCACGAGGACCTGGCGGTGCTCCACCGTATGCTCCTCCGTGTCCTCCGGGCGATCCACACAATGGTGACACCCGGGCGTTTCCTCCCACTTTATCCGAAACAGGAAACTCCCGAAGCAACCGTGTCCGAAGAGGACCTTCGCCAGGCGGAAGATGAGAACGCCGTGGTGCCTCTCTAGCCACTCCTCAAAGAGGGGGACTTATCGCCGCAACTGTGGCGTGCCACCTCAGAGATAGTTCTCAACAGCATGTGTAGCCAAGTCAGAGGCCCATGGGCGGCCTAAAAACTTTGACACCAGTTTAGCCACTAACCACACGAAAAAGAAATATTATATTAATACATATTAAAAACAGATGAAAAACGACAAGATAAACTATCATAACTCAGCGTATTTAAACTTACAAAGAGGTTTGTCTTAAGAAGTATAAGATTTATTAACTTGTAAACTTCTTGTCAATAAGCATATTTAACGAACTGATAGAAAATAGTTTTCTAGAAGCTGTGGAGGCTGATTCAACAGAAATCTTATTTAATACGGCTCAGCGCCGTCTTAAGACTGAAGTACGGTATGAAAGAAAACTTCGCATTTATTTATATTTAAATCGCTTCGGGCAACTGAGCTGCATATTGAACATGGAAGTTGTGGTGCAATTTGGAAAAGACGTAAGTCGAGGGATTGGTTGAAATACACTATATACCTGCGATATTTGTTCCGTGGTTACTTGAATTATGAGTTTACAAAATCTTTTTGTTTATATTTTATCGTGTTTTGATAAATCGATATCCCTCAAATTTATAAAGTTTCACTAGATAATTTAATTTGATATAATAATAATCCTGTATAATCTTTAATCCTGTAATAGAATTTTCAGTTTATGCATCCCCTCTTCTATAACCATAACTTTATTTAAAAAAAAACTCATTTTATTCAGGAAAAACATTTTTGAGTCTGTGTTACGTGTCAATTAAATATAAATAAATAAAACCCTTAATTGCCTAAATTTTACAATATCTTTCATGAAGTTATCCTATACGTAGTCATAATCACTTTGTCCAAAAATAAAAAAGATGGCCTTTTTTATTTTTGGACAAAGTGATTATGACTTACATGTACTGTACATCGTCATATTTCGATACCAAAAAACAATACCTGGAAACAAAAGTAGTCTCCACAATTTCACGTTTAGTCAGAACAGCAGGATTGGAAGGAGTCTATAAGAAGCGTTCATTGCATGTTGCGGTTGCAGGAGGATGAGACGGGGGTCGGATCAAATTAAATTGAAGACTAAGCGGAAAGCGCGCGGAAGTGACCGGACCACATTATAGCTGTATGTTACAGGTGTAGTTGGAGATTTGGGCGTTTATAGGTATTTCTAAATTAAAATAAGGTAGGTATCACGGATGAAGACAAAAGACGAAAGGCGCAGTGAGTTTTTCTATCTTGTAAAGTCTTTGCATCAGCACAATCAAATTACGGTGCACAACGTGAAAATTTATGATAACTTCACACTCATTTATTTGCCTCATTCAATCACTTGTGAAGTGCATGCAGTGTTTAATTTTTTCTCAAAAATTATAACGGATGAAAAGATAATAGTCAATAGTTGGTTTATCTATGGTTTCTAAGAATTCAATGAATTCGCTGTTGTGATTCTGTGGAATAATGATTGATATCGATAAAATTTTCATTTTTTCTACGTCTTCAATATTGTTATCCCAGACACTTCAAACATTTACTGAACTGAAACTACTGCAGCTAACATTATATTTTGTACTTTTTGCAATACTTTTTATAGCGGATTGGACGAATCTCCAGTGTTTGAAATATATCTGAAGGAGAATCTGCGGTGGCGAATGAAATCGAATTTCTAGTGAAGTGCAGCGAATATTGAATGTAACGAGTAAAGCGTTGCAGGTTTATTCGTCGCTTTTTCCACTTTTCGCACCAAGAATCCAAATGTTGAATTTGCTTTGAAATTCGCAAGTCAAGCGAGTCTTCCTATAATGCTTCTAAGCTAGGAACAGGACTTCGTACACTATGCGATAACGATCGTATTACGTTACAACGTGTTTTTAGAAAACACACTTAGCTACGTATTCTGTACCGTTTTATACACACACCCTTGTATACATCATTACATGTTACTAAACAAACTTCAGACTCCTTCCAAGATAACGCTGTTGTTTTGTAATTAATTAACTTTAGACGTTTTATCCTACATACCGTACGATCCTACAGTTAATTATATCAGACTGTTTACGTTGAAAATAGTTCTGATAGAATTAAATAAACGCGAACAAGTTGAGGTTTTTAATGAATATTAATGGTTGAAACTCTTGGAATCAGGCTTGACATGGGCCCGCGAAACTCCGGGCCTAATATAAATCACGCTTAGTCCAACCTTTAAGTATCGTTCCACTTAGGACTTTCTATTGTTGCCTCTTGAAGATAACGATACTAAATCACTGAGGGAGATGTTGAAGTGAATGAAGACATGCTTTTGAGGTTTAGATACCAGATTTAAAGGTTTGCGAAAATAAACGCAGCTTTTTTGTGATTGTTTTGTTTTTTCTGCATCAATTTTAGTACGATTTTTGCTGTTTTGCTAGTGCCTTTAATAAGTTTATAATTATGAGATTGGCTTAGGTACCTACGTAGATCGTACCTTCAAGTCAATCTGATTTTGGTTTTATGTATATGGGTAAGAGTTGCATTTATGAGATATATGCATACTTACTTCTTCATGACATTCTTATCCATATTTTTTATTTATAGTTTGAACTACTTAGTCTCAAGTGGAACATAGCAAAGGTAACTTTGTGCATAGTAAAGATATAATTTTATATTCTCCTGCGTAATGAAGACTAATCGATTGTTCTAACAAGTCGCCATTTTCATCACGCGTTTTTTCATGTTCAGTGCTTTTAGAAGCCTATTACGAATGAAAATGTGCTCGATGAAACTTTTTGTAATAATGTTGAAGTTTAATTAGCAAAAAAGTTAGTTTTATTAATTTTACGTGTAGCTAACTGGTGGTCTAATAAAACCTAACAGCCTGTTTCACAATGTTTTGCTTTTGCTTTTCACAAGCTTTCACGCCAAAACGGCTGAACGGATTTGGATGCAATTTGACACAAGGCTAGACCATGCACTGGGTTAGAACATATGATAGTTATCCTTGTAGTATGTTCCCGTGGGATAATTTCTAGGGACCACGCGGGCGAAGCTGCGAGCAACAGCTAGTTGTAAATAATTATCAGCCAGATTAGAATAATATTACCCAGAATTTACCAGGATAAACAGGCCATAAGATTCCTATTTTAAAATGCATTCCTATTTTGTAAAAACGGCATCATCTTTAAACTGCTATAACTGCTATATTGCTTCAATCCAGACATGTTTCATCGATCACAAGATTAAACTTCGTGACAAATAAATTCAAGCAATTCCCACCATTATACCCTCTTTGCTTGCGCATGACACACGAGTTAACCCCTTCAGACGGCACTCTTGCAGATCATTCTCAACGCGTGGCTCAAGTTAACGTGATGCCAGACATTCTTTTTGAGGTGAACTGAAGAAGGTTATATGCAAGAAAGGTATTACAGGCCTTTTAGCTTTTAGGCATGATCAAAGAAAGCAATGGGTTTCTTAAAATAAAATAGAATTGAGAGATTTTTGTTATCTACCTTAGATAAGTAATCATCGATAAAAAACAACAAATTAAAAGGCGAACAGACAAACATTTCTTACCATCTAAAATAGATACAGCGTATTAGGTATACATTCTGGAGTTAATATTGATGGTATTATTGCGTAACAGTCTTGCAATCACAATACGTAGGATATGTTAATAATCCTTTGCTTCGTAAGTTAAGTGTCAGAAAGTTAAATAACGCAATGAATTTCGTCAAACTGTCAGAATAAAATAGCAATTCCATTTTATGATACGCAATTACCCGCTGAGGTTCTTGCTATTCAATCTTCGACTACAATTTTACAATGTTTCTCCAATAATCTGCTGATATAAAAAAATGAGCCGTTTTTTCACAAAATTGTAGAGAGATATGCAAGATTCATTAAGCTCAATTTAATTACAGTACACGGTACAGTAGTTAATTACATTCCGATGGTATTCAGAGTGAATTACGGCGGTGAAGTTTTCGTTTGCTCCAAGGGAAACGGAAAACAACAACAGTAATTAAAACATGAAATTATTTAGTTACTATAAGTACTTACTGTTTGATGTAGATGTAGATGAGAAAAGTGTAGACGTAAATTGTATCTACGAGAGAGATGGTCGAAACATAAGTAACCTTTGAAATTGTTTGATTGCCTGTGCTGTTCTAATATTTACCATTTTGGAGTTCAGTTACATTTAGATCTAAAAATTGTATATGTACAATTTTTTTTTCATCCTTTATTGTGACGAGTGTAATTTGGTTGCAGTTGCCGCTTGTAGAGCGGCGACGTGAGTGGCTGCAGTTGCCTCTGCCGTCAACGCGTCTGTGGCTGCAGTTGCTTTTGCCGTTGAAGCTTGCCGCTCGTATATTACGAGCACTTACATACTTCGTGATTGTGTGATGTGTGTCCAAAGAGTGATGACTTCTTTGGAAGGAAACTAGTAAACCTAATATTTAGACACGCTTAAGAAATGGTGTAGTTCTCAGGAATATCGCAGTTATCATCAGAATGAAAGTTTTGAAAGCAGTTTAGTTTATTACACAAGTTAGTTTTTGGTAAAGAGCCGAAAAACGATGTACAATAAAAGTATAACTTCAATCTTCCGTTCTGTACCTTCATTACCACTTCAGTACTTATACAAAACGTTAATTATAACACCCGATCTCAAGTACTTCACGCCAAGTGGTTGATATATTTCGGTCGTTAGTAGTTAATGAATTATTTAACTAACGAGTCAAGTCGGCAAGCACCCTGTTATTGGCTGAATTATTTCTACCTTTTCTGCTTTCGAATAGCATATTCCGTTAATTGCTGTCTGACTGGAGCTCACTAATTGCTTAAGTTCGGGATCTCTTGGCTCTTTGGTTTAAATAGTCGACTACTATTAAAGTAAAAATTTCTTAAGACTGTTTTGAACTTCCCGTTCATAATTTTTTCGAAGCATGAGTTCGCAGACGTTGAAAAAACAAGGGCCAAGTGCGGTCAAGGGGGATGTATTCGGTAGAGATTTTCTTGCAGTTTTTCTTCAAGTTTGTTTTGACTGCTAAGACAAGAATTTAACTAAAAAAACCTACATTGATAAGTATCTGATAAAGTTGCATACAGGCTAATTCATGGCACGTCTTTATTGTATATTTTAGTTCTGATCATTCTGTGATGCCTGATATCAATGTACCTAAAAGCGTAAGCATGAGTATGAAATAGAGTATGACTTAGAACTAAACTTGGAACCGATAATTACTTTTTGGGCTACTTACAGAAAGTTAAGAACCACGTTAGAAAAAGGTGCATTCGACTCGTTCTTAAGTGGGAAATTTTCAATTAACTTCTTCCGCTCTGGGCGGAGTGGGGGGGGGCGTGTCAGACTCTTACTAACTAAAACAAACCCTTGTTCCTTACGCACTCGTAACACCTGATAAGTAGATTGTATGACCAAAAAGTCATAATTTACGAAACAAAGGTTGCATATTAACGTATTGACATTCATATTTCGCCGTAATAATTATGTAGTAATTACAATACAGTACTACGGAAGTGCTGATTTACTGCTACCGCTGCCTGCAACTTTAGTGAATGCGGTAGTAATTTCCATATTGTGTTAACTGTTAATAAGATGAGCTTGTTTATGTATGAGTGAAACTTACTATCTGTCGAATATCCAGGTCCCTGTTAAGAATAGTACATAGGAAAGTAGGATGCGTGGTAATTTTGTACTAAAGTGATTTAAGGCCCTATCCTACCTCAAATTTTATCTCGCTCGCACCATACAACTCGCGGCCTGAGTGAGAGCGAATAGTTTAGGTAATTGCTTTTTCTAGTTAAAATAATGGTAATAAAAAATAAACAAGACTTGCTTTATAGTTAGTTCAGTTATTATGCAAAGTTTCATGATCTAATTTTAAGTATTTTTGTATACTGTGTATTATGTTTAGTTTATATATACTTACTATGTTTAGAGGTAACTTTAGATTTGTTTCTATCGAAAAAAAATTATGTACATAAGTACCTAATCGTGTTTTTGCCAAACATTGGACCTAGCATCAATCCTCAACTTTAACATAATTATATTTATTTCAAAATAAATGCTGCTCTATTTTTGGCATAAGCAATTTGAGGTAAAAATGTTAATATTTTTACTTTTAATTTTATTTGGTCACTTTGTAGATGCTTATCCGCGGTGTGTGGTGGAATAATGCTAGAACTTACTGGAAATTTATATTTAGGTACAGTACAATAACCTACTTATATAAACCTCAGTTAACCTATCTCATGATAAATTGCAACTACCACGAGTTATGAGTATTCATTAAACTAGCAAGTTTAAAAGTCTTATGTAAATAAACGTCATCTAACATAATGTCTCCGTGTTAGATGTCAAATTGTTATTAATTACAAAACACCAAAAAAAAGTATTACTTATAATGAAAATAGAAATCTCCCAGCAGAAAAAAACTACCTAACCTCTTTAAAAAAAAAACCGGCACAAAAGTCAACGCAGCGAGGTCGCCCACGAAAATGTAAAAGATGAAAAAACGTCGCAAGGAGTACAGGAATGAATAGGAGTTGTCCTAGAAGCGTCGGTCGTCCAGATGTTTAACATTTTATGCGGGAATTCACGTGCCCTTACTGGAAGAAAATCTTGCAGCCATGCGGTTTTCAGGTTGAAACTGATGAGACTTTTAGAACTGTGATTTGAGAGATTAGTTTATGAAGAAAGCATGGCGGTGTAGTGTAGTATTCTTAGTTCAGAACACTGCAATCTTGGGGGATAAGCTGGCTTAGCAATTTTGATGCTTTGAAGGCAGCATAGACTCATGATTAAAACATGGTAAAGAGTTAAAGTTGTTACCTACATGGTGAATTACTGCATTCATTTACGTTGCATTGACTTGGTAAAAGTAAATAAAACAAATAAGATGTTGATTTATTATCGTCTATTCAATCGTAGTTTGATTGGTGCAGTGACCAAAGGGTCTTCAGATGAACAGACAGCTGTGCTGGGCGTCTTGGAGGACTGTCTTATGTAATTTTGCCGTTTAACAGTTTGAATAAATGACTTGATTTTGAACTAAAAAAAAGAACTAGAATATTTGATGAAACAGAAACTCACTTACGATTTTTCGGTTAATGGAGATTCACACGGAATTTCAGTGTAAAGCTATGTGCGTGAACATTTATTTAATTATTTATATCACCTGCAAACACGAATGAACTCTAAGCAACGCGGGAACATGGCAGCTGAACATTATGCATGATGAATAAAGAGAATACCTCACGTTAAACTGGAAAATGTCTTCAAAGTTTGAAAACGTACAGCTGGATAATTTATATGAAGTACTGGAATAATGTTACAACTCATAATATTTTCGTTTAATTACATTTCGCTGCTCGTTGTGCTAGAGTAGTCACTATTATTTTGAGTGGTTATAAGCAGCTGTGTTTATTTTAATATCTTTGCTTTCATTTTCAACTGCCGGCCGTGCATATAATATTTTATGAAAGTAATGGCGTACATGTGCAATGATACCTTTTTATATAATAGTGAATCAGGCAAAGAAATGAATAAGTCAAATCTTAGCTTCGAACTTTCTTCGTTTACATAGCAGGTAGTCTTACTTGAGGCCCTACGAGTGAGGTTAGGTACTGAATGACGAGTGGTTGACCGTACATCAATAATTGAGTAAGTTTCTCTCCATGTTGTGATCAAGCCAAATACATTCACAAGTTTAGTACCTATTGCATAACAAGGTTCAAAGGATAATAGAGAAAATACATGGCCAAAGAAGATGACTCATCTGTTCTACCTCTTAAGATATTTATTCTAGTATCCAACTATTCAACTAGCAACTCCTATGTATAGTAAGTCAAACTCATTCCCTACAAGCCGCCGGTGAGGACCCAGACCGACCCGTAAAACGTTTTCATAAAAATGCAAATCGTCCGACAACGTATTGCCGACGACCAAGACGGGAACTTCCTTCATCGAATTAAAATACTTTCTAAAGATAATGTCATTTGCTGGCAACTGTTTTATGAGGCCTTGACTATGCAGTGTTGGAGTTGATACAATGAAATAATGTGACAAAAGTGTTTCTATGCCAGGTGGCGTTTAGAGTTTTGAAAAGAGTGGCTTTTAGCGCTTAATTTGGAACATAACAGAATAATGTTACGAAACTCGTGAAATATAAATGCATAAGTACATTTTTTCGTTTCCATCTTTACGGAAGGACATTTTTGCAAAGAAGTCTGTAAAGTGATAATTACTGATTATTTTGTAGCCTGTAGAACAATAGAGTAGGTATCATAATGTAGTCACGATTTATTACCGTGCAGGTAATGAACGTGCTTCGCAAAGTTTCAAGTTACATCTTAAGACAAAGAATAGACAGAAAACTTTAATTTGCACTCTGTGATTAATTTTCATCCCCAAATTAAAGCGCATCCAAAAAGTTTTAACCATATTTATTACACATTTTTCCTTTGATCTTTTGCATGGAGGTTAAAACTGAAAATGCTTTCAGACATGCAATGAGCCTCGGGGCTAGGAAAGTAGACCGCATCGTCCTTTTGGCTTTAGCTTGCTCCGCAAACGGTGTTAGTTGGGGCAGCTTTGAGGGAGTCACTAACAAATAGCTAGTTTGCTATGACCGCCAGATCTGACAGTAATACATGCATGTCGCGTAGAAGCGGACTGATTATGAAGTAACGTTTTAAATATTTATTCTTCTCTGTTACGTGTTAGATGATTCTTATTCGGAGACCCATTTAATATATAGGGGTGGATTTTTTAAATGGGGCAGTAAGGGAGGTAGGTACTTTAACCGTTGAAGCTACAGGAAAACGTTCTTCGGAGACTGTTATTAACTTTTTCAAAAATATTGATCTGCATTCACAGATATTTTTAAAATTGTACAGTCAATAGGAAAAGGGTTAATTTTCAAAAAATATTGGTGCCAATTGATGCTGTTTCTTATTCTTTTCAATCGTTCTCTCACTGCTGAGAATCGTGACTCCGTAGCAAATTGTCAACGGCCTTTTTCCATCTGGTACGATCAGTGTCCTGGTGGAGTGCAGCGCTGATAGATATCTTCAAATGCTCGGATATTTGATCCGAGCACCTTTTTGGGCTTCGGCCTTCGGTTTTGTCTCTTAAAAGGATCAAAAAACTTATGGGACCAACTGAGGTTTGTGTACCTACTAGAAAAGTCAGAAATCGCAAAAATCATTTCCCATAGATTTCGTAGGAAATGAGACTCCCACTTACTTTTTTATGATGGATAGACTGGCCGCTGCAGAAAGACAGGTTTAGTGTATGCCTTTCCATACCTAACAGAAAGACGTATTCACAGACTGGGTTTTTAAATACTTTATTCAAGTTAACGCGTTCATAATTACGTCGTGTTTTAATATCTAGAAGGAAACACGAGACACGATGTCTTCCTCATCTGTTGGCAAATTCTCAAGACTCTTTCCAGCTGGGAAAGCGTTTAAAGACTAATTGATGAAAATACAGCCAAGTTTTCTCATCTTCAATCTCATCTTGAACTAACCCAATATCACCAGCATCATTATCTCTCGCCCTTATCACAATTTGTTTATGGTCGGCGCAACAAGTTTTCTCTCTTCCATACATCTCTATTAGTCGTCATCAAATTATCCCAATAATCACCACGAATATTAAACATTGGCGATCACAAAAGATATGGTGTTTACAATCAATCAAACCTATTTCTGCCTATTTTCTTGGCCTAATCGCCAGCGTCACCATCATTTTCGTTAACAAACACCCGTCTCTTCGCCTGAGGGTCTTCCCAATCACTTTACCCCTCGAAAATAATATTTACATTACCTCCCTAAGATATATTAAAACATAATAAAACTTTTATAACACAATCAGCGGGAAGCAATCTCAGGAGCAACACACATAATGCGTTTAATTTCGGTAGGTGTTACGTTTGCACTTAATTAAGTTTACGAGTGCGTCTCCTTAAATTGACGTCATAAAATCTAAGGAGTCGCGCGACAATACTTAGGTATCATTGCTATGTTACTGCATTGTAATAAACGTCTTTATTATTGTTACTAATTATATGGTCGGTACGTGTGGGCCTTGAAGATGTGTTTATCTGAAAAGTGTTTCGGGTGTGATAATGTAAAGGGCTAATTGAAATTACGTTACTTTTTGTTCTGATGATCATGCAGTCAGATCTTAAATTGACACACAACGTCCATTTGCGGTCATTTATAGCCATTGCATACAACTGTTGTTTGTCATTTGACAATTTAAGTTAACGTCAATTTGATTTATTTTTTTTATCTTCGAAATTACGCAGTGCTGAAAAAAATAAAAAATCGAAAGGAACGCATATCATTGGAAAGATTTGGGTTTAGTGTTCAGAGATGTGTTGGCCTGGGTGAATTAGAAGTAGTATTCAAAGAATACATTTAACATCTCCAAGGACTAAAATTATTAACGTAATAACATACATACAAAAAAAAAACATACTGACGAATTGAGAACCTCCTCATTTTAAGTCGGTTAAAAAGTATAACCATTTGACCTAGATAGCGGGCTTCCATATTTAGCCAAACTACGTAGATTATCGTAGGCTAATCTGATTATGTCTTACGGAAAACTTCTTAACTTGGCTTTCGTAGAGCAAGTTTGGTCAGAGAAAACTCTTTCCTCTTGAAATTGGAGTTTGCTATAACTTCACAAGATATTACTTTATAATATTAACCGCTATCACATCATATTTAATTTCAATTTGTCTTCCTCAATTTTGATGAACCTTGGCGCTGTATAAATAATTTATATACAAATTATTTCACACATTGTAAGCCGGGGCCCGTTGGCTTTTGTAATTAACACAGACCGTAAAGTCGGGAGAGTTTAACAACTCAGTTTTATGTCGGAAATTAACGATTGAATCGTGAGAGAATAGTTTTCATTGTTGTTCCTACAGTTACATTTTAAGCTGTGTTTCAATTATTTGTGTTGCTGCAGTCATCAAGGTAATATTTTGGTGTATCTAAACGATACACACATAACTACATAGACTCACGCCTTCTTCCCAATGGGGGGTAGGCAGCAACTACAGAACGCACCTGCTACGATCCTTACATACTGCTTATCCTTCGTTTATGTTCAATATATCTGGTCATACACGCACGGCGATTGCAAGTCGGTACCACGCACCTGAGGTTTTTGAAGGACATCACTAATGAGATCACTATAATATGTCCTTCTAGGGCGTACCCTCCAATACAGGAAAGGATTAAGACCTAAGATAACCTAGAATCGGGTTTAACGATCTATGTAGAAGTGTTAAACCCGGTTCTCTCTTTTATTAAAAGCAATCTATTGCATACAATTTTATGTAGTTAACTAGGTACAATATGGCCGATATAACTTGGCAGTTCCGAACTTCACGCAGAGGGCTGCGCAGTAACATTTTTTTAGGAACCAAATGGTGACATGAGGCGAGTGTGAGTGAGAGAAAATGCGCAAAAGTTATTTGCGCGTATGTTCAGACCTGCCAAAATAAAAATATAACGGTCGTATTAACGCTGATAAATGATAAATTATTTATTTCTGTAAGTAAATCATTTATCATTTATCAGCTCTTAATTGACTTGACTTGACTAATTAGGTTCTATAAAACGGACTTCGCGGTGCAGCCTTGCTGACTCTGTAATCTTTGCAAGTCTTTTTTACTGCCTTTATCGAAGGACCTTAGTTTTTCTGTCGATAAAGGCAGTTAATTGAATGTTGTAATCTAGTTAGTTGAGACAATATATCAAATTGTAATTTTAATGGAAAGTAATTTTAATATATATTCTTCGACCCTCTTCTATTACTGGCAATTTATTCAAACAGTAACAAAATCACCATACATCCAATATGAAACTAATAATAAAATCAAACTACCGACAAACAAGTTACGAGGGCATAATGAAGGGCGAATGCCTCGCGAGCCCTCCAATGTTTTCTTAGGACAGGTCAAATTATAATAGAGCGTCACTGGGCCCGCTTTGGTACTAAACTTTCATATATTTTCCTCAATCTCAGTCGTCATTCATTTGTTTGCTTGGCAATGATTGTCATGGTCTTGAAGGGATGTTTGGTGGCTTGGGACAGCTGCATGACATGGCTGGTGCTGAACAGTGTTACTGCCTCGAGTAGGCACCGGTTTGTGGCTAAAGCTGAGATTTCATATTAGAATTATAGTTTCGAAGTGTTCTTGTTTCAATGGAATGGATTAACACAGACACATGAAACCAGCTTTAAACTTGTGGTGTGGTAAGGTGACCATTCGTAGGGCTTTCGTTGTTGACTTGTTAGCTATCTGATTTAACATTAAAAAAACCGGACAAGTGCGTGTAGGACTCGCGTCCTGAGCGTTCCGACTCAAAGCTGTGTCCGGCTGGCCACGGTTTCACTCAGGTGATACAGCCTATAAATTTTTAATTCCGGACTGAAGGACAAACTTAAAATTGTAGTTGAAAATGACGATACATTCCAGCTACAAATGTAAGTTTGTACGCACAATACTGAGAGATTTACCATGCTATTTTACGACCATAGGTACACTTCTTATATGGAGATAAGGGGGGAGGAAAGGTCAACTTTCATGCATTTTCTTATTATATAGCTTTAAATCTATTTATGTCCTGTCATTGGATACTGTACGGAACCCTAAAAGTTAAAAAAATATTAGGCCAAATGAAAGAAATTATATAGCCTTTGAAATGTCCTTTTGTCCGTAAACTAAAAATACATTAAAGACGTCGTTGATAGGTAATAACTTCCAAAAACACGATTTAAAATCAATGTTCAAATCAAACTACAGACAAATCACGTTGCCAAAACAAAATCCGGAATCCTTGTGGACCTCTGTTTTGTTAGGACGGTCCATTTAAATCGTAAATGCCGACGCCGACGCCGAAGCCTACTGTTAAAACGCCGAACAATTTTTCATTTTTAGCGTATACCTACTGACTGTGAGAACGCTTTATAAATTCGGCAGACTGGTAAGTTAGTTTGCCCTCCCTAAAATAAGGCTTTTAATCTAGGATTGATAAACTAGTTATGATTAGTTTTTTTTATCGAAGAAAAGTTTTAGATTACGAACTTTCTGAGATAAAAGATTTGCGGCTGAGGGAATAGGTTTTATATAAGGATCGTAACATATACTGATCAAGAGTTTTATAAGTCAATACGTCACGAAACAAATAATATAGCAAACATTATAACATTACATACCTAACATCATGACTGTAATCTCCAAAGGGTTAAGCAGAGGTGTACATAAAGTACACCCACATTTCGTAAATTGCGTTTGAGTCCCATGTATGTTAATGTTTGAGCCTAATGCCATGAATCGGGGACAAATCCAAATTCCGAGCTGCAACAGAGAAATTCGTGATGGAAAAACCCAATGACACTTTGCCTGACCTAGGAATCGAACCCAGGACCTCTTGCTTAGCTTCCAAACACTAGACCACAGAGGCAGCAAAAATTATGATGGTCAACTTTTGTTTACCTACGTATTTAAAACTGCAAGAAAAGGAAGTCCGAGGCAAGTGTAACCCTATCAATAACCCGGAAAAATACTGGAGCAAACCCAAAGACGAGCAAGATTAACCCCATACCTCGTGAAAGAACGATTTACTACCCCTTAGGGAATAGAACGTAAACTATTGGGGACGCTTTTAAAATTCATATGTGGGTATACGTGCGACGTCGCGGGCATAACTCTTGGAGTAAAAAAACTAAATAAAAAACAAGCGAGTTCTACAGAAATTGTTGTTCAAGAGTTTCAGAAAATTGTTCACATGAAAACTCGTAAGTTATTTATCATGTAATCACAAAAATTGCGAGTAAGTACACTTAAATCCACAAAAAACTATGTCCAATTACGAACTGCCTCACGGGACGGTAGGTAACCAGCATCCAAAACTGTGCACGTTGGCAATTTTATATCCATATTTTTTATTTTTCACGAATAAGAGAATCCGAGATAAAATACGACTTTACGTAGAGCCGAGGTGCGGGGACGTGCTGTTATACAAGACAGCCGCTTTATTTATGCCCTCAATATTTTACAAACCATAAAACTTCTTCGCCTTGAAAATAACGAATGTTTTATGTTAATAGGTTTTTTCGGAATTCACACCGGGCCAAGTAAATTTTTAATTGATCCAACTTTCCTCGGTGCAATATGAAAAATTGCAAAAGAAAACCAATCGACCGTATTTTATGGAAATCATAAAATCACGCTGATTTGATAGGTTCGAGGTTTTTACGATCTTAATATACCTATTGATTTTTTTATGTCCCACTTTATTTTGATTCCGTCATTTCTCAAAGTTAAAGGTGAGTGTTACAAATCAGAATATAGTAGCTACGTGCGCGCCGCGCTATGTTATATGATCGAACCTTATTTATTTTAGGTTAGAGCTCAGAGAAACCTTACTTCTTTTAATATTTTTTTTCCCTATTACCTGGGGCAACCATGTTAGTACCTACTACGTTAAAAAAAGGTGATAAAAATAATCAATTATTTGTTGAGCGATCACTTTATAAGAATGTTGATAAATCAAAAACGTAAACGAAAATCTTATCTTAGCTTTAAAAGTTATTTTTATTCCATGCGAGTAAAATAAACCATTAGTAGTTTATCTGCCCATTCAGGTTGTAGCATCAACAAAGTAAAGGACTCAACTCCCTTTCATCTTTCATTTTAAAACCAGCTTGTTGCCACTGTATGTGACTTGAAGACTTAACCGTAAGAGGAAAGAGCTTAAAAATAAGTATGTTTTACTGCTTCAGGGAAACTTTACAAAGATATCGTTTTTCAAAGACTCACAAGTCACAGTATTTCAGTCGGCGATACTTATTTATCGAAGTCTGTGACGTTTAACCGCTCCTTCGCCGGATTATGTCTTCGTATAGTAAGATTAATAGTGAGGTGCTTCATCAAAGAAGAAAAATGCAATTTTCTAGCGTGATTGAAAAATCGTTCGCTGTACTATTAAGCTCGGATTACGTGCCGAGTTCTTGAAAATTTTACGAGTCTTGTGCATTGTTATATTTTAATATTGTATTATTCGATTTTTTTACATAATTAATGTAACATAAACTGTTGGGGAAGCACGATGACACACATGTAGAATCATAAGTACCTATGTAAACATGGGAAACATATATAGGTTCGATTCCTATAGGAAACCCATTAAATAAAAAGCGAGAACGTAATCTAAAGTTATTATATACCTAGATCATGGGTTCAATCCCTATGTCATGCGATTTAAAATGCATAAGGCTCTCATATTTGTTGTGTAAAAATAATTATATAAGAAATAAAGCACTCAAGTGCCATGTAGAATGTTTAAATGAAGAAAAATGAGCTTAGCTCTCATTATTCTAACAATGTAGCCTTATATACTAGTGTATTTACCTTCTGGGAATCATAATTCCATACGAAAATATGTTAAAAGTACAAATTACCTTTATATACTGACAAAAATGTTAATAACTTTTTATGTAAAGGAGATACACTATTTTAATTAATCGCAATCGCTTAGTTAGGTCAAAATACCTTAGAATGAGTACTTTACATAATGTAAATAGGACGCGATGTACAGTTTGCGAACAATTCTATTGTTCTTTAATGTAAACAGTATTATATATCAAGATAACTGCGTAGTATCTCTTCCCCGCGTCCCTTTCACTACCCCCGGCACGCCCAAATCCGGCGGTACCCCGCAGACACCCGATCCCCTGCATCACCCCCTGTCTAATCGAGGTGTCTAGAATAATTGGTTGTATATTAAAGTTTAGTACGTGACTCACACGCAACTTGTGCGTATGTGACAAGTTTACTAATATCCAGACTCTGGAAAATTCGAAGCAATCGTCATTTCCTTGTCAGTGAATCGTCACTCATTCGTCTCTGAATCTCCAACGAAGTAGCACCTTTGTCGCGTTCTGTGTTCTGCTGCTTCGTATCGCGCTCAGTTTTTAGGACATCTAGTATTCTCTAGATTTAGTTCCATAGTTTATATTATTTCGTTATTGCCGTGTTAAATCGTAGTTTGTTTTCTTGTAATAGTTATAGTCATAGTGTTAAGTTTTGATGTACACTTTTGTGACATAACTGTGATTATCGTGTAACGTGTGATGCAATATACATATTAAGCTGACAAGTGGTTTTTTTGGTGAATAAAGCCTTCCGACACCCCCGCCTAACAGACTGAGCTCTCGTCTGCTACATTTTGGTCCTTCAGTCGCCGGATAAGGTCGTAGCAACCATGAGTCAGAAGAGCAGCATCACGACTAGAAGCAAACTACGGAGGTTGGCAGAGGAACAAAGTGCTCGTCGCCGTGAAGAAATTGTGTCGGACTCCGGTATGCAGTCTGAACGAGTGCCGGGTTCGCCATCCGTCGCGCCGACTATGGCGTCGACGTCTGCCCTCAATATCCCTCTGACGGGTGGTCGAGTGATCGACTACAGTGCTAGAAGTACGTCAGAGGGACCCCTGGGAGGACAGGCGCCTGGAAGAGGTCGCCATACGTCGCCACGGAGCAGAGCGTCTTCTAAGAATAGCCGCAAGAGCGTCGAGCACATTAAGAAGCGCATCGAATATGAAGCTGAGCGTGAGCTAGTAAAGCTCAAGGAAAACCTCCTAAAGAAGAGGATGGAAGCTGACATAGCTGAAATTGAAGCAGCTGCTGAAAGTGACGATTCAGCATCGGACGTGGGTACAGCACAACGAGTGGAGCAATGGATCGACACTACGCCTCAAGCTGATAACAGGGAAACAGTGCGTGTGTCTAGCCCGGTGTTGTGCGATAAGGATGCAGTGCCTAGTGATAAGGATGCAGTGTTGTGTACCCCGTCCGTGGGGCGCGGGCCTACTGGAATGGCCGCGCCTCGCAACATAGCTGGGAATCGCCAAAATGTGAGTACGCTTACCGATTACCGTAATAATATTGTGTCGCATGTGTTAGGGACGCCTGTGCCGGTACCGTTTTCGAATACAACGGTACCAATGACACAGGCGCGCACGCCAGTCTGTGAAAAGGTTTCATTCCGTCTGCCCGCGACGTACCCTGTGACTACCACGCCGGCCGCAGGTGCACCTCCCGGTTCGACCCGGGAGTCGGATGCACGGCGGACAACATACGGGGTGGGTGAAAGAGAGTCACGAAGGGAGGCGTCAGGCGACAGAGACAGCAAGATAGACCGACTGGCGGATGCAATTACAAGCATGGCGCGACCACGGCCGGTACCTAGACAGGCATATGAATTGCCTAATTTTAGTGGCGACCCAGCTGATTGGATATCTTATAAGAATATGTATTGGGACACGACTGAAATGTATAACTTTAGGTCATTTGAGAATCTAGCTCGACTCAAAACTTCATTGCATGGCGAGGCTAAAACATCGGTAGAAGACTTATTGCGGTCGGGAACGGATCCCAACGATATTATGCGTGCTCTAGAAGAAGAATACGGGCATCCGACACTCATATTACAGAGTGTTCTAAAAAAGATTAGAGACCTACCGCGTATAACGGAAAGCGGTCGTGAAATAAGAAAATTTGCATCGACGATAAGAAATGTCGTGTCCCTGCTTAGGAATATTAGAGCTGACGGCTATTTAAATAACCCGCAATTGGTTCGTGAAATATTAAACAAATTGACACCAATACAGCGGGCTCAGTATGGAGATTTCGCGATGGGGTTAGAAAGCGTGCAGGGGGTGGACTTACGGGTGTCTCCGGATTTATCTATTATATCTCAATTCTTAAATCACATTAACCGTACCACGTCTTATTACGCTCAGGCGAATATGTTCGAACCCGGTCCATCTAAACCCCCGGTAAGGCAACAGAAGCCAGTCGCGCGCCCTTTCAATAGTAGAGTACCGTCGGCTCAGAAAGTCAATATTCAAAGCGATGAATCTACGGTACCGGCAGAGTGTGTCGTTTGCCACAAGGAACACACAATTGAAAACTGCGATACATTCGGTAGATTAAGCGTACCAGATAGATGGGCTACGATTAAAGCCAAGAACACGTGTTTTAAATGTCTAATAAGAAAACACCCTAAGAGGTTTTGCCGCGCAAAACGTTGCGACAAGTGTGGATATAGCCACCACTCGTTGTTGCATGCTGATAAAGCATCGGGCTCAAACAATAGTAGCAAGCCGGTCAAAGAAAAGACCGAAAGCGTCACTAATATAGGTGAATGGAGAGCGACGGCTCTCCTGAAAATCGTGCCAGTAACAATAACTGATGACAAACAAATTGAATGTAATTGTTACGCATTACTGGATGACGGCGCGACAGTCTCACTTATAGACAGCTCAATCGCTGCTAACTTAGAAGGCCCGCGCATCCCGCTCACTTTAAAGACGGCGGGTGGCTACGGGGTCAGCGATTTGACCTCAAGGGCCGTAGAGGTCAACATTAGAGGGCCGAACGGACTGCAACACAAAATCAAATGCCGAACCATGTATAATATGAACCTGCCTACGCAAACGGTGTCCGCTGCCATGCTGAGCGACAATGCCCACCTTCGTGACTTGGGTTGCGAAGAGATGAGGGGCGCTAAGCCGCTGCTGCTACTGGGGCAGGACAATTGGCAGCTGTTGGTCAGCCAGGACATTCGCCAAGGGCGATCCGGTAAGCCGGTTGCCTCACTGACCAAATTAGGTTGGGTGGTTCATGGGCCATTTGATAGTAATAATAATAATAATGGTGAACAATCCATTAATTGTATGGCAGTCTCCCTCCCTGACCTGCATGATCTAGTCAAAGCGCAATTTGAACTAGAAGCGATCGGTATATCGCAGAACGCTCGTAAACATAAAGATAATGAAAGAGCGCTAAAAGTATTAGATGATACCAGTAGACGCGTATCAAATGGTAGTCAATGGGAAGTAGGGTTGCTATGGAAGCACGACCAGATAGAGCTACCTAATAACTACCATCAGGCCCGGCAACGGTTACACGGTATCGAAAGACGCATGCGGAAGGATGCCGGTTACGCGGAAGCTTATTCAAAGCAAATAGACCGGCTCCTAGAGGAAGGCTATGCAAGGAAGTTGGAAGGGGAAATGGATCAAACACCAACTTGGTACTTACCACACTTTGGTGTGGTGAACCCAAACAAACCCGGTAAACTTCGCCTAGTCTTCGACGCAGCCGCTGCGTCTCACCGTACGTGCCTGAATGATAATTTATTGACCGGACCGGACCTATTAAACTCACTTCCAGGCATTCTAATTAGATTCCGAATAGGTCCAATAGGATTCACAGGGGACATTGCGGACATGTTTATGCGAATTAGAATAAGGGCTGAGGATCAAGGCGCACAGTTATTTTTGTGGAGAGGCGCGGATCAGACCCGAGAGCCGAGCGTGTTCGCAATGAACTCGATGATTTTCGGAGCAACCTCATCTCCGACAACGGCAATTTACATATTGAATAAGAATGCCAGTGAGTTTGAGGATAAGTATCCAGAGGCCGTAGAGGCCATTAGAAGCAAACACTATATGGACGATTATTTAGGCAGTGCTTGGACAGAGCAGCAAGCTAATAAGCTTATAGAGGAAGTGACCCATATTCACGCGTCCGGTGGATTTAATATACGGGGGTGGGTCACCAACTCATCAGAACTGATGAATAAGCTCAAAGTAGACATGCCAGAAAAGGTGGCCCTCGAGAAGGGTCTAGGCATTATGGAAAGAACGCTAGGGTTAATTTGGGCACCTAAAGAGGATGAGTTAGGTTTTGACCTATCTTTTAAAAGACTACCCGAAAACATAAAGAACGGTAGCATAGTGCCTACTAAACGTCAATTCTTGAGCTTCATTATGTCGATTTATGACCCTTTAGGGTTTCTGTATCCGTGTATAATCCAGTCTAGGATACTAATGCAGGCGATTTGGAAGTCGGGGATTCAATGGGATGAACCATTGAAAGACAAGGACGCCAAGGTATGGTTCGCCTGGCTCAATAATTTGGAGAAGTTGCAAGAGGTAAAAATACCACGTTGGTATGGGCTTGACCTTCGTGACCTTGAACTTCATGTGTTCGGCGACGCTAGCGAGCTAGCCTACGCAGCCGTAGCGTATTTAGTGGGATATGACGCCACCGGGAATAGGGAGGTTGTCATGCTAGCCGGAAAAGCCCGGGTTGCACCACAAAAAGTGGTTTCAATCCCTCGTCTCGAGTTGCAAGCGGCCCTGTTAGCTTGCCGACTTGCAAACACGATGGAGACCGAACTAGGGCTACCTATTAAATGTAAAACGTACTGGACCGACAGTAAGACCGTCCTCAAATGGATAAATTCTGATGCCCAGGAATTCCAACGATTTGTGTCCCATAGATTGGCGGAGATAGATAAACTATCGGACCGAGGCAATTGGCGCTGGGTACCCTCGGAGGAGAACCCTGCAGACAAAGCGACCCGATTGTCTTGGCCCGATAGCCACGCAGCATGGCTGCGTGGCCCCTTGTTTCTTTGTGATCCACAGGAGCGGTGGCCGGTGTGTCGCGAGGCTGAGGCGGCAGAGGCGGACCTCGAGCGCATTCAGCGGGTCCACGCTACAGCTGAGCCAGCAGCACCACTCCTCCAGTACGAGCGTTACTCGTCGTGGGTACGAGTACGGCGCGTCATGGCGCGAGTCCTGATATTCATCGGCCGATGTCGCAAGCGTCGGTCGTCTCCAGAGATGCAGCGGCGCGACATAGAAGAAGCACACAACCATCTCATGAGGTTGTGCCAGGAAGACAGCTTTAAGAACGAGCGGGCCGCCATCCTTAAAGGCTTGCCCGTTCCCAAGAACAGTAATATTAAAGTTTTAGATCCAATGATCACAGACGACGGGCTGCTACGGGTCAGGGGACGCCTGAGTGCCTGCGAGGTGCTCACTTTCGAAGAGAGGCATCCCATTATATTAGATGGTCGTCACCCTCTGACCCGAAAACTCATAGCCTACTATCATGGGCTGGCCCTACATGCCAACTATGAGACCGTCGTAAACAACTTAAGGGAAAAATATTGGGTAACAAAAGTAAGGACCTCTGTTAAGGCTGTGGTCGCTAATTGCCAATTGTGTAAAACTTCCAGAGCAAGGCCGGCACCACCCAAAATGGGTGACCTACCACTCGCGAGAGTGACGACGTCCAGACGAGCCTTCGTCCGAGTGGGCGTGGACTACTTCGGCCCGATGGAGGTGGCGATTGGGCGGCGCCGCGAGAAGAGGTGGGGTGCCCTATTCACCTGCCTCACAACGCGCGCCGTTCACCTTGAACTGGCCGCCTCGCTGAGCGCCGATTCGGCGATACTCGCCCTGCGGCGCCTCATTGCGCGCCGCGGGCAGCCGGCGCACATGTACTCTGACCAGGGTACAAATTTCATCGGGGCCAACTCCGAGCTCCGAGCAGCCCTGAAAGACCTAAACCAGGGTCAAATCAGGGCCGAAGCCATCAACCGCGGCATCGAGTGGCACTTCAATTCCCCGGCAGCCCCACACATGGGTGGCTGCTGGGAAAGGCTCGTGCGTTCAGTAAAAAACGCCCTTCGCAGCACGCTCAAGAAACGTGCACCACGTGAGGAGGTCCTATATACCCTCCTCACCGAGGCCGAGCTGATCATCAACAGCCGGCCTCTGAGCTACGCCCACGACGATCACGACCAGCCCATGGTCCTGACTCCCAATCATCTGCTCCTGGGCACGGCGTCCGGGAGCACTCCGTTCGCGCCAGCAGACGACGAGGACGTCGACACCCGACGGCAGTGGCGGCGCGTAAGCGCGCTCGCCGACATGTTCTGGCGGCGCTGGCTGAGGGAGTATCTCCCAACTCTACAAAGAAGAGAAAAGTGGGCAAACAATGTGCCAAATGTGCGGGTTGGTGATATCGTAGTGATCGCGGACAATAACAAAGAACGCCGTGCGTGGACCAAAGGAGTGATTAAAGCAGTGTACAACGGCAACGATGGCATCGTTCGTGTCGTCGATGTAAAGACAATAAGTGGGGTCCTGCGTCGGCCCGTAGCAAAGATCGTCGTGCTTCCCACCGACCAGGATGTAATGCGGTGGAACCCTGTTACAGGGGGTGGAATGTTGGGGAAGCACGATGACACACATGTAGAATCATAAGTACCTATGTAAACATGGGAAACATATATAGGTTCGATTCCTATAGGAAACCCATTAAATAAAAAGCGAGAACGTAATCTAAAGTTATTATATACCTAGATCATGGGTTCAATCCCTATGTCATGCGATTTAAAATGCATAAGGCTCTCATATTTGTTGTGTAAAAATAATTATATAAGAAATAAAGCACTCAAGTGCCATGTAGAATGTTTAAATGAAGAAAAATGAGCTTAGCTCTCATTATTCTAACAATGTAGCCTTATATACTAGTGTATTTACTTTCTGGGAATCATAATTCCATACGAAAATATGTTAAAAGTACAAATTACCTTTATATACTGACAAAAATGTTAATAACTTTTTATGTAAAGGAGATACACTATTTTAATTAATCGCAATCGCTTAGTTAGGTCAAAATACCTTAGAATGAGTACTTTACATAATGTAAATAGGACGCGATGTACAGTTTGCGAACAATTCTATTGTTCTTTAATGTAAACAGTATTATATATCAAGATAACTGCGTAGTATCTCTTCCCCGCGTCCCTTTCACTACCCCCGGCACGCCCAAATCCGGCGGTACCCCGCAGACACCCGATCCCCTGCATCACCCCCTGTCTAATCGAGGTGTCTAGAATAATTGGTTGTATATTAAAGTTTAGTACGTGACTCACACGCAACTTGTGCGTATGTGACAAGTTTACTAATATCCAGACTCTGGAAAATTCGAAGCAATCGTCATTTCCTTGTCAGTGAATCGTCACTCATTCGTCTCTGAATCTCCAACGAAGTAGCACCTTTGTCGCGTTCCGTGTTCTGCTGCTTCGTATCGCGCTCAGTTTTTAGGACATCTAGTATTCTCTAGATTTAGTTCCATAGTTTATATTATTTCGTTATTGCCGTGTTAAATCGTAGTTTGTTTTCTTGTAATAGTTATAGTCATAGTGTTAAGTTTTGATGTACACTTTTGTGACATAACTGTGATTATCGTGTAACGTGTGATGCAATATACATATTAAGCTGACAAGTGGTTTTTTTGGTGAATAAAGCCTTCCGACACCCCCGCCTAACAGACTGAGCTCTCGTCTGCTACAATAAACAGACCAGCTAAATAGTCATCTCATTTAAAGCGGGCCTTAGACGCTCAAGTAATTTGATCAATTTTATCAAATTGGCATGAATTTATGTGAGAAAATTTGATCAAATGTGTTGTCAAAAATGGCATGAAGAAATATGAACTTTCATATTTTTATTTGATCAAACTGTTTGAACCAACTTCTTTGATCAAGTACTTGAACGCGAAAGTAATGGCCCGCTTAAGACCTATAAACATTCTGTTTTTATTTACCATTCTATACTCAAATATTGTATTTTATATTCATCAAAGAATAGCATGGGAAAAGCGCCGTCATTTTCCAAACAATGTCTTCAACACGGCAGTACATTCTATGGAAAAAATATGTTTAACATCACGAAAATAAAACTCAATCCCATTATGTCTACGTTTATATTGTCGTCCGAATATAATGTGTGAATAATGTGGACCTTCCATTCAATAAGGGTGGAGCCTTTTTGTCGTGTACCTCTAAAAAGATATCTACCCTTTAGATGTATTAAATTATGGACTATATTTTCTACCCTCACTTCCGTTCGGCCTCTGCTCTTTTAGTTAAGTAATACGGTATACCTGAGAGATTTGTTGGACCTTTTCGTGAGGTGATTAAAGGAAAACCGTGTTAGGTAACGGACTTGGATGCTGGAGAAAAATATGATTTTGTTTGTCGGAAAAAATAATGTTGTAGATCCTTTTATAAGGCTTTGGCCAAGATTTGAGCAATATCTATAACGACTGTTTTCTGCTTCAAATTGGTTTACTACTTTATCTAAATTAAAATAATGTTTCTGTCTTTTTGCTTCGTTTACGTACATTACGTTATCCATCAGTGCCCTGTTTATCAAAACTTATAAGCCTTGTATTTCCAAATGTCATATTATTCCATAATTAGTTCACAAGTACTTATATTTTGACACTTTTATTCGTGATTTTGTTTATCAAAAACTTATTTGTAAGTTACAATTTGTAGAAAATCATAACAAATCATGAAAGTGTCCGGCGACTCTCTATTCCGTCTTACAAGTTAACAAGTGTCGTGCTTAGTACCGCAATAAACGTTTAATTTTTTTTTTTTTTTATGTGTTCAGAGAGAGCTGACCTGATGCCCGTATCCCAGCAGTGGGAAAATGAAGGCTGATTATGAATATGGAGATGAGCTATGAATTTAACGAAAGTTAACATTCTAGGTAACTTGTAAACGTGTACCTAGACTTGTAACTTTTAATAAACAGGGCCCTGGTCATACACGCACGCCGGTTGCGAATACTCCGCGCAGAAAGGTCAGCTTTTGATGAACATCGCCAATAAGGTCACTACATGTCCTTCCCGGCGTTTCTACTCACATATCCATTTAAATAAATACCTTTTGTAACTCGCCTTTTATTCATCCTCTCATCATGATCAAACAAACATCATGCTTAAATTCAGAATCTTTTCAATTTTTGTGTGTCTACATCTTCATATATACGTACAGTCTTAATACAGATTTTAAAACAATTTTTAAACGCTATGTTGCCTTATCGCATCGTTCCTCAGCCTATCATTCATAGTTACACATGCTCATTTTTACATTTTACAAAAATAAACACGCCAGAGGTATAAAACGCAAAGTACGTACGCAAGCAGCTACGTTAGCAATGTAGGTACTTCTCAGCTCATTTCCCATAGCAACGATTTCAGTGGTCGTACGTACTTCGTATGACGGTTACAAACGTCCACTTACATTGTAAGTACAAGTGGTAAATGACGGTAAACGTACTGTGAAGTTGAGGTTTATTTGAGTTGCGGTAGCTTTTATGCAGATTTTGAACGTATACAGTTTCAAAATGGAGTAACGTTTCCATCTATTCAGTGTATTGTAGTAACCGTTGGACCGGTAATGGTGTTTTCAGTGCTGAAAATAGACCAACAAATCTACGTTATTAATGTTAATTTTAATATTTTCTTTGAGAATTCATAGGTTGTGTGTCGTATTTAACTTATTTTACTAACTACGGTTTATGGTTTTGGTCTTCAGAGATTTTGAAAATTAGCTTAATTTTTTTATTAAATCTATAAAAATACCTTCTTTGATCTAAACTTAACTTATTAAAAATTAATATAAATATCAATATTGATCGACTAGACGCTGTCTTTGTGTAAAGTTTAAGATGGCTATATTTAATTTATATCTTTAAAAATAAACTTAAGTTTTTCACAAAGAAGTCTGAATTTCTTATTCTGCTATTTACGACTTGCCCTTTGGGTTTTAAATGAAATTAAGTATTTTCTTTGTTAGGTGGACATCTAGGTATAACATTTTATTATCTCTCAGGTTTTATGATTTTGTGACTTAATATAAAATAATAATATTATGTTGGCATTCTTTTAACAAGTTTATCCCACAATGGTACTTTTGAACTTGGATCTTATCCAATGACTATTTATGAAAGTCATAAATACGCGTATTTGTATATTGAAATTCTGATCGATAAAAACAGAACGGTGTACATATAAGCTGGACCCGGTATAGGTATGCATCGAAATTCAGAAAGATAAATGATATTACATATTTACCCAAACAGTATTCCTTAGACGCAATCCCACTTAAGTGCTCAAACTGCCTCCCACTTATTTTAATGCCCATGTTTTCCAATAGGACAACTTTAACTGCCGAACTATAAAGATAGGATATTGTTGAAAGTTTTTTCAATATTTTATGAAAGTTTTAAAAACTCCGGTGTCCGATACTGAACGCGTTGCAGTAAGAAAACTATGCGATGCCGTGGAAACTTTTCGATTAGCATAGGGAGATAAAAAGGGAAGTAAGATTGTTTGAATGTTTCCCATCTTGATAGTAGGTGTAGTTCCCTTATGTCGGTGAAGATTTTGGTGGAAATTTGGTTGGGCTTAGTTTTGCTTAGAATGAAATTTAGCGTGTTGTAATAAATTGGAGTAAAGGGAAAAAAACAATAATTTTAAGGAATGTTTTCAAGAATTACCTCATTAAAAAAAAATATTAAAAAGTTTAAATTCATGGGTCTGCTTTCGGATTGTGGATATTAGTTAGTTTAATTCTGATAGAAATCTTGGAACCAAAACCTGTTTAACAGTGTCTGAAATCGTGTTTATTACCATAATATTTATTCAATACTGAAAATTCTCAGGCGCTGACAAGGGTAAACGGTAAAAGTAGGTTTGACTTAAACAAAAAAATTGCCTAATCTATACAGTTTGTGGTAGCGGAAAAAATATATGTTAATCTTGAACATATTTCACAGAACATGGTTGTTACCAAAACACGATACAAATTAACGGTAAACTAACCTTTTACCTTGAGTTCTAATCCAAAATATCTGTATTAAATATCAACGTATGTTGGTATTTTTATTTATAACAAGAACGTCTTATTTTAATGCAGAACTTGGTTGTTTTTAATTTTCGAATATTCAACTCATTTTTAAATAAATCGATAATTGCCTCATATTTTGCAATAAATTACAAGCGTTATGTCATCGCAATCCGACAGTGACCGCGGTTTATCTGTTGTCAGCGTCTTAATACTGTACGTCAAGGCAACGGGCCAGAAACCCGTCACTAAATTCGTCGTAATATATATCATAATTTTTAACTCAACACTATATTTCTCGAAACATTTTGGCACATATTCTAAACATTTTGTATGCAATAAGGAATTTAATATATAATTTTGTTAGCACCGTTTGAGAACAAAGTTTCATTTGAAACTTTATATGCAACGCTTGGCGTTGTTTAAACTTCGTTACTGAAATCTGTAAGCTTCTATGATAACTACTTTAAATAAATAATTCGTTGTACACTATTTTAGCGTACTACTACTAAGTATGAATAATGTTTCAGTAGAGTAATAATGCCTTTAGTTTATGATGATGGATGGCCATAAGCAATAGCAAAAAGCTTATTCTAATAAAATATTAATTTATTATTACCTCTTTATTTTATGGCAATACTATAAAACTTTGACAGATCCAGCAATCAGGAACGTCGCCAATACGGCAAAACAAATTGGGTCGCCAAGAATATCGGCCAAGCAATAGGACCCAAAATCATAAAACGATTTTCTATTTCAGAATCAATCCTTGTTTTTCTGTGAATCCAATTTGTTGTGTACTTGCAAGGGACCTTTTTAATCAGGATTCTTTCATTGCCTTAGTTTACATTTTTTAACGGTACGCTTCGATGGCGTTTTACTAAATATATTTTGATGCCGTCATTTTGGATTTTGTAACACTGTTACGTAACATTGGAGGTCTACACTGTATCTATTTAATTTTTGAAAGCAAGAAAGTACGTTGAATGTACACTGGTTTTCATTATATAATAATTTAGAAACTAAAATAATATGGCGAATATTCATGATTATATCAAATTCAAAAGTCATTTATTCAAAATAGGCTGATAATCAGCACTTTTCGAACGACAAAATTACATAAGGCAGTTCCCCAAAACGCCCACCTTTCACCACCTCCTAGCGCTTTACAATATGAATATTGATGTTGACTTACGTTACCTTACGAGACATTTCGTAATTAGACAAATAATTACGATCGCATGAAGGTTTACAAATATTATTGATGGAAAAGTTACTCAAATTAATTCAGGGAACCAGAAATGATGAGCCTCATTCATAATTCTGAGTACTAACATTAACTAAATAATCGTAGTAAGTAAAGATAATTACTACTCATTACAAAAGAAATAAGTTCGTTCGCACTACAGTACGGTGTCATTGAGGTATCCTAGTGTGCGTTAACTTGATTTCCGAGTTTTTCTTGTCGCAGGAATCGAGTTTTAGGCGCGCATCCTCTTTTTGCTTTTGAAGACCTTCGTAGCATGCCGTAATAACTACAGATACATTTGGAAGATGAGGGCTAGAACGCGGGCATGTCCCGAACAAATTGCTAGGGATTTTTACACGCAACATAAAGTTATTATCGCTCCGTGCGATACAAGAAAATATTGTGATGAGATATATTTTTATATATTTTTCCCTGCGAGCTTAAGAACAACAGGTTATGTTTGTATTTAGGTGTTGAACGTGTGCTCTGGTATTATTTTATACCGCTTTAAGTATTACTTTCCTGAAATATAAATATGTAGATTTTTGTATGACTCATAGGTAGGTATATTTATAGCTATGGGAAATGTAAAATACTAGTACAGATTAGGAGCAGGTACGGGAGTTAAGCCATGGACTACAATAATATTTATGTGGGAGACTAATTTAAGCTAAGTGGTCTCTGAAAACAGGCCAGAACCGGAATAAGATGATTACGACTCAAGTTGCGTTTTTGCATTTCTCTAAAATTTAGATTAAATTTTTGGTATAGTTACGGATGCAAGGACATCATAATGTATGGCAGCTGCTGAACCCCAAACACGCTGAGTTGGTTCAATCAACGCTAGTGATGATCAAGAAAATAAGATAAGTAGCCGATCAACAATGTTAGCAGAACAACAATAATGTTGCATCTGAACAATCCACTTGCAATCCAATCAACAAACATGTCAGCAAGGAGTAAAGTAAGAAGTATCCTCAACAAAACTCAGCCGGGATGACTTAATACGAAGCAACGAATCATCGTAAATATCGTACCGTCACAACATGTCGATACAAGTACCGAACAAAAAGTTTTCCGAACGAAACAGATAGGAACATTCGTCGGAATTGCCAATACGAAGCCGAAGCGAGTCCCGGATAGTTCTCAAAAAGGAATTCGCCCGGGAGAAAAATTAGATTTGCGAAACAGAAACGTGTCCGAACTGAGACGTAAGTAAGGTTAGTTAAGAATTATCTAGTGTTGACGGCACCGGAAATGACGACGTAAAAGGTTTACGATTGATTAGAGGGGAATGATTGGAATTTTGTTTGTTGCTTTTGACTTAACGTACATATTCGAAGATTTATAGACATGACGTATAGTGTTCGCGGGAGATCGAAGGAAATATGTGGTCCTGACTGCCAACCTTCAGGTGGGTGGTTTAAAATATACATAACATTACATCACGCCTAGTTCCTCCGAAAGGTTGGGCAGAGGTGTACCTATAGTAGGTACACCTTTTAATTTTATTGCTAGGAAAAATATAGCATTGCTGTTCATCCGAAGTAGCGGAGTAAGTAAGTCTATGTAGACGTGAAAGATATTCCATGGCACGAACTAGAATCAAATCCTGTTTATGGATAAAGCATAAAAGGTTGGCTCTGTAGTAGCAAATAAATACCATCATCTAGTAAACAGTAATCACATTTTTTTTTGCCAAAGAAATACTATCTTCGCTGTTTACCCCACCTTTACCCCGGAGCTAAACGAAATAACGACAGTAATTAATAAAGTTGTAAGAACCAATTTTTATTTTTTAATAAAAAATAAAACTTATACTTTACGGGGTCGAAGTTTAAATCACAAATTATTCCCGAGGGCAATGTAAATTCACTTTTTGAAGTAGTATAATGGAAATTTTGAGCAACCACTGGAAAAGTCTTTTGATCTTGGAGTTTTACTGAAACATTTGGTGAAAGGCTAGAGCACCATAATAGGGAACTTTCGTAACTGTCGGTTTAAGTTTTAATACAGGTAGGGTTGAATATGGCGGAGTGGATAATTCTGTAATGTATTCTGTGATAATTCTGTATAAGTATAACCTATTGTATTGTATAAAGATATTTTGATTGCTGAAACGTTTCAGCATAAGAGGTGATTTCTTAAAAATTATAAACCAATATTTTAAAAATGTTTAGAATCGTCCCAATAACATTACCATACCAGGGATACTAACTACTGTTCAAGTTCGCCACATCACGGAACAGTACATAATATTTAATTCCCGAAAAAATCCCTAATGTCTGTAGTAAGACGTTTGAATGACCAACGAATGCTTAAACCAACAAAAAAAGTCACTACATTCAAATTAAAAGCCTTGTCCAACATTCTAAAGGGTCTGACTTACTAAAAAACATTCTTCGAGTCTGATTGTCGAAAAAAATACGGATTCCATCAAAAGGAGTTGCATTCGTAAAGTGCTGGGAATACGCGGTTGCAGTGGTCTGAATTTTCCCCAACTCTGAATGGGTATTCACTAAATGCAAGCTCTTTCTTTACCTTTTATAACTTGGAAAGACGCGAAGCTCATTCCTTCTAAGATTTCCGCTTTTTCTCATAATGCAATCATTCATATTTTTCGGTTCTGTTAATTTTTTGACGTTGGCTGTGCTGTTTTTAAAAGGTTTTTAGGAAGAGAAGTCTGAAAGCCTAGTTGTTCAAGTAAAACTAAAAAGGTTTTGCAGTTTCCGTCTTAGCACTACTACGACTGTTCACGTTTTGGATGCCATTAAATACATACGTTTAATGACACACTAGCATCCACGCTTGGAATAGAACTGTTAACTATACAAATATTGGTCTCCATGCGAGAATAAAATTCATCGCGGGCCTCGTTCGAAGTATCTACAGTCCTATCAGTAAATTAATAGATTGGATCGTAAGAAATAATGACTTGATTGGGAAAAAAAAAAATGAAGCATAAACTGTAGACATTCATAATATTCACATTGATTAAATCAAACCAGATTTAAAGGAAGTCATCAAGGAATAAATGCCTTTAAGAATCTTCTCAACTAACTGCGCGGAGAATCTCTGTTCATATTCATGAAATTCAGGAGGGTACTTACCAATAACTACATAAAAGACCAAGAAAACAGAATAACAGAACATACGTGCACGCATAAAAATAAGATATCTCATTCCATACAAAAAACACAAAACCATTTTAGTTTTTAAAAAGGTTTTGCAGTTTCCGTCTTAGCACTACTACGACTGTTCACGTTTTGGATGCCATTAAATACATACGTTTAATGACACACTAGCATCCACGCTTGGAATAGAACTGTTAACTATACAAATATTGGTCTCCATGCGAGAATAAAATTCATCGCGGGCCTCGTTCGAAGTATCTACAGTCCTATCAGTAAATTAATAGATTGGATCGTAAGAAATAATGACTTGATTGGGAAAAAAAAAAATGAAGCATAAACTGTAGACATTCATAATATTCACATTGATTAAATCAAACCAGATTTAAAGGAAGTCATCAAGGAATAAATGCCTTTAAGAATCTTCTCAACTAACTGCGCGGAGAATCTCTGTTCATATTCATGAAATTCAGGAGGGTACTTACCAATAACTACATAAAAGACCAAGAAAACAGAATAACAGAACATACGTGCACGCATAAAAATAAGATATCTCATTCCATACAAAAATGCAATAAAGGAAAACAACTTTTTTCTTAACAATTGTAGGGAGGGGAGTTCGGAATGTGTACTTATATTCCCCCCACCTCGATTCGTACAGTTTGAAATGGGGAGCTGGGAAAAGCACAATAAAGTATTGATTGGTCCATTTACAGATCCTCTCTCTATTAAACTTTTACAATAAAAGAGGGAATGGTTTGTAAACTTGCCTTTATGGAGCTTTCAGAGTACCTTCGCGACACCGGCGGTTGCTACATCGTTTTGTGTTTTGATTGAGTTGGTTGAGTGGTAGCCAGAAGAAGTGGCTATGTTGTTTTAATAGTTTTATGGTGGATAGAAGCTGCAGTAATTAATGGTGAATTTATAAACATTGACTTCATTCAGTTTTTCACGAACGCAGTGTATAGTTATGATTTTAAAAGTTTTTAAATATCGGTTAACGGTACAGGGCTTAAAACAGCCACTTTGGCAAAATCATAATAGGAAAATAATTATTATGAATCACCGTAAAATGTCATAAACTGACAATTCATTATGTGGTCTGCGAGGGATTAATATTACGGAATAATTCATCTGTTTGACAGTTTTGATTCGTTAAATGGTCCACACACTATGAATTGCTTTTGTGTCAAATTAGAGAAATTGCTAATGACAGCTGGAAGTTCAGGAAATGAATTGCTTTTAGAGGAATTGCTAATGTGGCCGTTTTAGCAGCTGTTGGATATTTTTTTTAAATAACTCTTCAGGAACGCTATGAACATAACATTATTTGATTAGTAACGCATACTAACCAGATTCATTGAAACAAAATCTCCTTGGAGAAAATGTTACAACTCCTACTTGAGTGATTTGAGCTCTAAAAGTCGTAGTGATGTTCATTTGAAATAGTCAAAAAATATTATAATGAGAATTTTAATGCACGACCCGAAACTCAAATTGTTGCGAAACAGTCAATGTTGAATACGTCATCGCTTGTTTTTATAATCTGAAAAATAGTGGTATCCTCCGTAAAATGTTTGTACAAATCCTTATTAATACTGAACTCATATTTTATTGGTCAAAACAACACACCAAAGGCACCAGGCTTTCCGAAAGTTGGAGTAGAACACGCGTCGCAATAATAATTTATATCTCCTCCCCGTCTTTATGATGAGCTCGACAAATGGAAAGCGAGCTGTGGGGCCGAGATAAAGAAATTATACCAGTGTATACAGACGTGTTTTATCACCGCTCCTTATAACTGTCGCGTATATAGGTATTAAGGAGGTATTTTCAGGCAGTGTGTCGTTAAGCTGTATTTAGATTGACTGAAAATGTATTAACGTTGGTACTTGTTTGATTAAATCAACTCAATTGTTGTCTTCGTCACCTTTTCCCAATTTTGTTAAAGTTGTTTTGTATCCAGTGACTTTCTCTACCCGCCTTTTTATCATCTTTGGTCTTCAGCCTATTACTCTCAATCGTAAAGACGCCTACAAAATTCTTGATTACGCAGCAAAAGGCTGAAGTGAAAATACTTTTAGCACTTAGACTACAACTCCCATAAACTTCCCGGGACAATCAGCCTTAAAAAATCGCAAGTAATTAAACAAAAAAAGAGGAGAACGTAGGAACTAAATTAATTTGCATTGTATCGCATCCGAGACTTGGGCCAGTGTCGCTTAGTTAACTTCATTATAGTTTCCTCTCGCAGTTGGGGCTTCGAGAATGTTCTTAACTAAACTATTACGGCCATTGCCTGAGCGCATCCGGAATGGTTGCCAGCTAAAAAGTAGTTTTTATCTTCATTTACTTCGAGTTGTTAAAGAGTAAATTTTTATAAAATGACCCTCGTACTTAAAGTACGGTTTTATAATTTCGAACGACTATCTTATATTATTGTGGACGTGGACGGCATCGCGATTATACAGGGAAGTAAAATGTATGGAAATATATAAAAACGCTTTTCCGTCTACGATAACGTTAAACAGTAAACTAGACCTCGATCCACCATAACGTGAATTGCAGAGTTACATACGGGACTCTCACGACTTTACTGCAATTTATACAAGACTGGCTTCTACATAAAAAACATATATCCCACTATATATCATTGATATAATGTGACATCTCTAGATTACAACAAAACGTAAAAGAAAGGTTTTTGGTTGGATGAAGGTACGTATCTCTCGTGATGGTTGCAATTATATGGGTACCAAGTTACACTTGGGCAAAATGCTAAAAGCAAAACGTTAAATAAATCTTCCAGCGCTAATCAGCAAAGTACGTTCAACGTGGAAAATAACCCATTGTAATGTTAATAGGAATCTGCTTTAAGAAAATGACGATATCATTTACTGGCAGCCCGCCAACAGATTCACACACGAAGAATTAGCTTCTGGATAAATTTTCACAAGATCGGAAATCGTTTTACATTTTGTCCAATAAAATATTTTGTATCTCATACTAGTTTCTGAGTATTTTTAGAAATAGTGGTTCGATGGGCTTTCATTGGCTCTTTGAGAGTCTTGGCTCTTGAAGAACCTTCACGTTACGCCTTGATGGCGACTTCAAAGAAAGACTGTGACAAAAGAGATATTAAAACCCCTCGTAAAAAAAAGACAAATACTTATGTTTTTTTGGATATTTTTATTTTGATATTTTCGCTATTGTTATTAAATTGAAACTAGATTTTGAACATTTTAAGTACCAGTCATGACCCTCCAATTTTGTAAATTTAAATAAAATAAAATATCATCATCATCATTATCTGCCTAGCCTTTTCCCAACTATGTTGGGGTCGGCTTCCAGTCTAACCGGATGCAGCTGAATACCAGTATTTTACATGGAGCGACTGCCTGTTTGACCGCTACAACCCAGTAACTGGGTAATAGGCCTCCCTTGGCAAGACTGGTTGTTAGACTTTCGGGCTTCTGACGACCCGTAACGACTGTCAAAGATCCACAAATGACAGCCGGGACCAACAACTTAACGTGCTTTCCGAGACACGGAGGAGTCTCAGTATGTAAATGTATGGTCACCCATCCACGAACCAACCCCGGCAAGCGTAGCTTAACCTGATGGATATATATAAATAAAATATGTGTGAACAAATAAATAAAGAAGAAACAATACTGTTATGTTTCCTAAATATTTGCCGTAGTAGGTATAACAGCATTCACGAGATAATATGAGAAAGAGACGTTTGGTGGAAAAGTTCTTAGATTAAAAATTCCATGCTCCAGTTATACCACTAACACATTGAGAAATTATAATGTACAGTCACGGACTTTAATTGATGAGCCACCTGGCACTGTTCGTATTTTAGCCGTATAATGCAAATCGGGTTTATTCGGTTCCCGACACGCAAAGTCATATGTCTTCGTATTAGAAGAAGAAAATTATATTTCATATCTTTACCGGTTGGCTAACCTGAGAACCAGAACTACAAACTTGACAGCAGAGTGACTCCCAAAGTCAACCAATTGCAGGTCTAGCAACAGTAACTTAGGAACGATAAACAATCGTTGCTAGGTTACTGTTGCGATAGTAACGTTAGCGTACGGAGAAATAATAATAGTCATTTCGACAAGTTCGAAAGTAACGTCTCTGACATCTATATTTCAACTGTCACTGTCTTCAGTTTTGTTTTCAGAATTACGAGTTAATGAGCTATGATTCAAAGGAGGTCGGTATCAAATAGATTGGATAAACTTAATGCAACATTGTATTTATTTTTTTCATTGAGAACTTATTAGTCAACCTCTATGGATAAGACTATTTCCGATTAAAAGTAATTTATTTGTCATCTTGTTTACGAGCGTGTGATTTGAGTTCGTGTTTAATCGTGTAATCTCGTGAATGTATGAAACTGCAAAATTGAAAAGTTTGAAAGTGGCTCATCAATTAAAGTCCGTGACTGTACAAGATATGAATATGAAACTTCTTGGAATTACGATAGAAGTTAGGAACGTAGTAGAGAAAAACCTTTAGAAAACGTGACTTTATAGAAACTTTTTAAATAATATGAGCAGACACGAGAATCCATTTACTTAAAAAAAAATGGTCTCCTTTCGTACACCATTCAAGTTTTTACCAATTCAAAGGTACTTACATAAATTAATTATACTCTTAACTAAGTATTAAGAATTAAATGTTATAAAAATATCAATCAATCAACTCAGCCTATCGCAGTCCACTGCTGGACATAGGCCTCTCCCAAGCTGCGCCACAACACCCTGTCCTCCGCCTTCCTCATCCAGTCTGTCCCAGTCACTTTCTTAAGGGGGAGTAGTTTGACAGCAAAAAATCATATTTCACCCGCGCAACCCTTACCTACCCCTCTCATTAAACACGACGAAAACAAAACACAATGCCTTCCCGCCAGCAGAAACTTTTCGTCTGGCGTTTATAGAATTCGAATTTCAATCTTCTGTAGTTTATTTTGCTTATACGATACGCTAAGCTTGAATTCAGAACTATAGATCATGTTCATGTTTTGGAACTAGAAACTCAATGTTGACGTGAAAAAGTTCAAATTTAAATGTTACCAAATTTTATTTAGGACCTTGTACAATTTGTACCTAATGTCGTCTTTGTGGAAAACTGTGTTACCATAATAGATATAATGCTATATCGTGAATTTCTCTCTTTGGAGGATCGTGCAAAGTGATACCTAAGTAAAAAATAATATTCGTATAATGAATTTTGGACTGTATTGTGCAACGAATATGGCATGTGTCATGAAAACCTTTCCTGCGCCAAACGCGAACAATCCCCTTCGAAAACATTTGAAACATGTGAAAAAGAGGTCGAGTTCTGTACAAAAGAAATAGTAGGATTGTCGGCTTCACCACTAAAAGAATTGACATCTATTCATCTATGTAAATGGGTGCCAAAGTACCAAAGGGACTAATTATGACAAAGGCCCGAGGTACGCGCTCAGTACCGGCGCTGTGTTTTGGGCGCGCGCCCGGCGCGTTTTGGACGCTCGTCAAACGCAACAAGATTTCCACATTTTGTTGTAACTTTTGAACCGTGTTTCTTTTAAGTTTATTACTAATAGGTACGGAGAAAATGACAAGGAAAAATAGTGAAAAAGGAACTCGCGTCCAAGCGTTAAGGGCACGGTTAGGCTTCATTTACGGAGACGCGAGGAGTCGCGCGTGGCTTTGGGCGGCGCGGCTCGCACTGAATTCAAACATATGGCGTTGTATGAGTGCGTTTACGGAGACGCGATTTTACACGCGTTTGTTTGAAATGGAGCGTTTTTGCGGCGGAGCCCGCGAATGGCATAGCCGCGTCACACGCGGCGTTTCATCACGGCGGCGCACGTAGCAGCAATGCCCGCGGCATATTTTCTCCCAGTCTTATTTGTAAATCGCACAACGGAGATGCAAGTTGAGAGTGGCAAGTTGCGACATGTGCAGGCCTAACGGCGCCCGGCATGGGCGCTCGCTTAGACTGCAGCGCTTGATATAATTCGTTACATAGGAATTCATACAATTTTATTGAGCGCCCGAAACGCAGCGTAAAAATGCGCGTCTCGGGCGCTTGTTATAACTAGTCCCTTAGTAGAAAGTTTAGTATGGTCCCTCTTTGTAACTGTTGAAATTGTAGCTTTGAAAACATGCCAAGTTGCATTATAACTTTAGGCCTCATTTACGGAGACGCGGGGCGTGGCGCGTCGCGTGCAGTGTGGCGTCACGCGGCGCGTCTGATGTTTTTTCTGTTTACGGTGCGGCGGCGCATGAAGCGGCAGTTATCATCCCATGCGTTAACATAAACATATGGCAATATACGTCTTGATTGTCGCGGTTTTTTTTGGGGTTATAATATATATTTTTGAAATGTGCTAATTAAAACCTTTCATTTGATACCCAACATGGTATGATTAAAAAATATTTTTTGTTGTTCATGATATGTCACCTAGAGGGTGCCATTTTCAATTTAATGTGTCTTCATATAGCCTATAACCAGCGGACGATCAAGAAGCTTCCAACGATACCTCATTTGTCAAATTGTGATGAGTCTTTTAGAAGATAATATGTGGGAACAGACATAGATAAATACATAGAAACCGGTCAAAATTATAACCCTCCTTTTTGCTTCGCCGTAGTCAGCTAAAAACAAAACCCAACTACGACAAAAAAGTCAACTAAAGAGATATAAACAAGAGATCACGGACAGACAAATTAAAAATCCGGAGTCATACGGAATCGCTTCGAGTTCGTTCGTTATACCAATAACCGAAGAATAAAGGTATTATTCTAAACAAGTTTTATTTAGGGGCGGTCAGTCGCTCCAATTGTTCGTCTAAGGGTCACCTTACAAGAAGTTTGTCAAAAAAAGTGGGAGTAAACGAATTTGGATCCTGAGTAAATCGCAATAAGATTTAATCTCCAGTGCGAACTTTCAAATGAACGTGGAATGGGCTCGTTGGCTATGTTGTAAATTTTCTCCGCAAGAAAATTCACCGCAATACAGAGCAATGGCGCTAGTTTTACCTACTTCTTTCTATACTCCGTGCTACTATACCAGTCAAAAATCTGTCAAATAAAATGTATGTCATCTTGAGTTTTCAAATATCAACATAGAATTTTATATGTTTATTTAGACTCGGTATTTATTTATTTATCAATCAATAACACTTGTAATATTCGTTTTGGAAGTGGTTTTAGTGTTTTTTTCATGTTTTCTATGTCTCAGTTTCTTTTGTGGAATGTGATAAATTACGAAAATATTATTTACGAAAATAAATAATATCTCAGCGCAGCTAAAAATTTGAGCGTAGTCCTCTCGTCTCAACAGAGCGACGCCGACTGATTTGTGAAACAAAAATATGCTTGAAGTTCCCGTAATGTGCGACGGAAGATGGCTTCTTCCACGAACTAAGAACGTCGTAAGTCCTACAAGCTTTGATTCGTAATAAAACCAAAAAGAAAAGGAATAAAAAAAAAAGCCTACACAATTTTTTTTGCCTTGTTTTAATACATATAATCATCTAATTTTTATTATAATAGGCATTAGCATTTTAAGTACAAATCGAAAATACGTGAAAATTAGAGGTAACTTCGTGATATTTTTTTATCGAGAAAATTTTAATGTTTTGTGTTTCTGTTCCACAAAAAGTTTGGAAATATCATGTAGTTACTCATACTATTTTTATTTTACACCTAAGTCTTATCAATTTCATAAAAAATCAAATTGAAGACAGGCAATTTTGCTTCCTACCGGCCCTTAAGGACGTCGGTCCATCTAGCTGGGGGGCGTCTCACGCTTACAGGTACACGGTCTCCACTCTAGAACTTGTCGGCTCCACAGGTATTAACTTCGCTGTGAAAATATTCCTTAACCTTAGAAACGAATATAAGTAATCTAAAAAAAAAACTAAAAAAAAACAACTGACTTCCAAAAACAAACACAAAAAAGTGAAAAATAACTTTAATTTCGGAAGTCGGTGTCTGCTTTTCAATTTTCGTTTTTTGCCACCGACTTCCGAAATTGTTTCACTTTTTAGTTGTGGTAACCTACCTCACACAAATTCGTATACCGTTATCTGCTATGTAAATAACAGTGACGGAGTGAAATAATTATATCGTCTACATACGCAAAGTGGGAAAAATACGTAATTATTGAAGCTAACTTAAAAACTACGGAAGTAAAATTAATAAATTTATATGGGACCACCTCTGAAGCATGACCTACCAAACAAGAAAAGAAACATCAAAATCGATTCATAATTGGCGGAGTAATCGAATACACAATACATACAAAAAAAAAAAACATACAGACGAATTGAGAACCTCCTCCTTTTTAAAGAAGTCGGTTAAAAACGAAATTGGTAAATACAAAACTAAATTCCTTTTTTAACTTTCAAGTTTTCACAGAACACCATTCATATTCCGCCCAATCCAACCCGGCGAACGCGACCGGACATTTGCGAATGACCATTCAACATACATATCAATGTGATCGCTCACATTATTATTTCGTCGCCCATCGGCGTGTTTTCGAGGCCGTGACGCTAACTTTTCCACCCGTCATTTCGGACCCTCTTCAATCCACGGTGTGCAAATTGAATGTGATCCCTAACAGGTTCACTCGATCGTTTGTCTCTGCATTGACGGGTTGTTTTATGTTTTTTATTATCTCGTTTTTATTTGTGTGTCTGTCAGTAGATGATAATTCATCAAATGTGAGTGGTACGTTGCGTGTAGTTGTTGATTAATAGGAGTAGAGCAATGTTTAAGGTAAAATTACCCGTTGTTTTTTTAACATTCGCTACGTACAAAAGCTATAGTAAATCGTAAAAGCTGAAAATGAAGCAGGTATAAATATAAATGGAATTGAGCGCTTAATGAGAGTCTGCTGGTCTTAAACAGGAATAAAAACGCTAAGATAGCATTTCAAAATCCATCCTTCACCAGACTCAAATCCACCGCGTGCAATATACTTTGAAGAGCTTTCTTTTCACCGCAGACTTTGATTTTGTATTTTTTTCCAGGTTCTTCAACACTTAAAGGCCCTTTACCCGCCATAGATTCAATGGTTCCATCAGATAGGATCTAAATTACTATGGCTATGTACATTTGAGATTAAAGGGGTGTCTGGAGCCGGAAGCAATTCATGGGAACGTTGATAGACAGGTAGTTAGGTAGATATATCTATGTTGGAAGCGTTTGAGTGTCGTTCAGGCTTTTTTCAAAACGTGAAGTAAAAAAGGCGATGGAATGGGAGGTAAGCAGTACTAACGGACAAACTGTACTATTTTGCGTACCCCTACGTATGTGTGGGTATTTGGCTGAAATAATTCACACTAATCATTTTAGGGTTGAAAATTGTCGGAACCACAAAATGAATTTGCAACAGGTTGCAGCCCGTCATCAATTAGATTTAGAATTGAAGCACTTAAATAACACAATAGTTCCCAAAAGAGCATAATATTATACAAAAAAAATAACGAACATATTTCACCGTAGTTTTATTTTCAAAGAACTTCAGACTTGCGTTTAATTTTAAAATATTTTCTTGAAACATATTAAAAACGTCTTTCAGTGCATAAATTAATAAAGTTTAAAAAGAAACTTAGTGGACTGTGTGTTGTTTGGTGTAATTGCTTCGAGTAGTCGCAGTTACCAGTTCAAGGAGGCATGAGAAGTTGGAGCGAACAACTTGGAGGACCGCCGGGAAGCAGACTTATTACTGTCAAACGTGCGAGCTGAGGGCCCAGTGAGAGAGGGAAAAGAAAATTATAATATATATTTTATTAAATCTTTAGAAAGCTACATTTTGTTTCAAAATCTGATAGCACCGCGTATATATCACATCACCTTTGCATTCAAAATGTATGATATTTATTTAATATGCCAACTAAACGGAATGTTGTCATTAAAAAAAAACTATACTTTAAAATACAATAGACGCTGCTATATTTAGTAACCTATTCCGCTTGACTATTCTTCAAGAGTCATAAAAACCCTGTAAGAAATCGACACGTGTTTCACCTCTCAACCGAGCGCTGGACGCAGAGACTCTGCGTCCAGCGCTAGGTGTGGTAACACGTCGCATTCTGGTTTGCAATTGGTCAATCGTCATCCTGAAGATGCCTCGTTGAGAGGTGAAACACGTGTCGATTTCTTACAGGGTTTTTATGACTCTTGAAGAATAGTCAAGCGGAATAGGTTACTAAATATATCAGCGTCTATTGTATTTTATAATGGATTTCCGCAAAGTCACGCCTGAATCAATTAACTAACTATACTTTAGGTAATTTTTTTTTTATCTTTACAATTGTTAGGTATTTTATTTATTGTATTTCTTTTATCTTTTCAATCAGTTTTTAATTTATTATTCTAGCGTATGACACTCGTGGGTTGCAGCTGAAAATCAGCGTCAGGTGGTACACTGTGTTGCCATCTGACAATATGCTGAGCTGAGGCCCTTTTGGCATTGTAATGACTGTTTTCTGTTTTTTTAGTTTAAGGTGTATTTTTCTGTGACAATGCCAATAAACGCATTTTTCTTTCTTTCAGATAATGTCTTATGTATCAATGGAGTTACAAGTGGATAATCTTTTGGTCAAGCTGGCTGAATTTCACCACTGAAGCTGAATGCGATCAGCAAATCTAAACTGAGATCAAGAGGTGTCAGTGTCATTTTTATTGAGGAATATTGACACTGACAGCTCTTGAACTCAGTTTAGATGTGATGATCGCGTTCAGTTTCATGGGTAAAATCAGCCTTTAAGCGTTGGATAGAAGTCCTGACTTAGTCGTGTTAAAACTACGAAAAAGGAGCGTGATAATAATTTTATTTTAGAAATAATAGAATCTACCTACACTTTTAAGAATATTTTTTTCAACCCCCTAGTCTAGTGGTAAGAACCAGAATTCCCAGCCGGGACAAAAATTTCTGCTCGGTTTGTTCTAAGTCCGCCTGGCTAATTATCACTATTTTATCTAACTTAATCGCCATAACAACAATGTTAACAGCATTGTTGTGTTTCGGCGGTTACCTCTTCAGTATTCGTGGTAAAACGGAAGCGCATAGTCGAACTGTGATTATCGAATCAATTTCGTTAAACCAAAACCCGCTTCAAATGAAACCCCACCATTATTACTGTCAAACATACAAGTTCGCGTTGAGACGTAGCTCGTTCACTGACGCTGCTGAATTTAGATAGCATTATCGTCTGCCCGCATTTCAGTTATAGCTTTATGCATGTAAACTATCAAAGAAACTTTCTCTCACTGATGTTTGAATGCATAAATTTGTGTTATGTTTAATTGTTTAATTCTAGTGCTCGTCAATTGAAGGCAATTAATGGAAAAAGCTAATCATAAAATTAGACTAATAAAATTTTTTTTCGACATCAGAAAGACAATATTGCTATCTACTATGCTTCATTTCACACCGTTCAGCGGTGCAAAAGTTAAAGGCATTCGAAGTAAGCTTGCTTTTAATGTTAGAAAAACATAAAAAATCGGAATATTTTAAGTTGAACGTTCAATGCACAGGTAGGGACATCCACTGAATTTCACAAATAATGCTTTCAAATAATTTGATAGTTAATACGTTATCATCAACGGATAATCAGTTTAACAAGGTAGGTATCAAAATGTTTGTATTCAGCCCCAATTTATTATGAACCTAATTTACATTTAAAACCGAGCTTAATTTCGTTATCAGTTACAATATGATTTAAGTGTGTTATAATTTCTTTGTCAAAGACCTTTCCATCCAATTTAAGTGCCTTTGAAGTATCCTTACATCACATTTAAAAACGTTAAAGCAAAATAGACACAATCTTGAAATAAATTGATACGAAAGTCACTGATCTTCCCGTAATTGTGTTTTCTTTTTTCAATTCCAGAAAAATGCCATTTATAAAACGTTATCACGCTCTTTGTAGCGTCGAAAAGTTTATTTCCAAATTTTTAATGTTCATTGAACAAAATAAATTGGGTAAAGTTTCAGCTGAACATAAAAGAGATTCACTTGTGAAGTAACATCAAATACACACTGTGTATGGTCACAAGCACTTATATATACATATAAGTGCTTGTGACCTTGTGAGAAAATCACTTTTAAAAGTTGCTAAGTGTATACACACTTAGCAACTTTTAAAAGTGATTTTCTCCTACTGTATTGATTGTAATTGTATGTTATTACAAACATAGTATTTTGGAACCCCGGTTATTATGTTAAAGGTCTCATTTCAAACTTGTAATCGTTATTCGACGAGAATTTTGCCCGTGACTGTACACACTTGTGACAAAAAAGTTGCGCTTTTGTCGTTTAGGACAATGCTGTCAAAAGATAGTACTAGATACTATCTTTTGACTTCTACAGCTAGAGCAACCAAAAACAACATGAAAACTACTTACTACTTAAACCTGACTTTGATAAAAATGCAATCTTATTAAGAAAGCCTTGACAACAAGAAGTCAGAAACATTTGTTTTTCCAAATCAAAATATAGTAAGTCCTCACTAAAGAAAATATCTCAGTGCCCGAGGCAAATGAGATCCGCAGACATTCGTTCAACAGACAGTGAATTAATGTGGACTTTACCTATGCTTCATTTTAGTTTTCCTTGAAATAAGGGAGTAATTGAAATTTTGCTAGCGTCATAACCAGCCGTACCTAAACAGGAACTTTGTACATATTATTATAAGTTGGGAACTAGGAGAATGTTTTCATTTATGAATTTTCATTTATATGAGTATGATTTCAAATGAGAGCTTTCAAAATATAATATATTAATAATAAGTTATCATTGCATGAATCCGTGGACGGGATTCGGTGACCCGTCACTTATCGTAACTACACCTTCAGTACATTTTCTTTTAACCCCTTGAAGTAAAGATGACTGGGTGATAAACCGCGAGAACTCGTCTTACTGTGTCAAAAATTAATGTTTACATTACTAAAAGTGCGAACCTTGGCTTCGGAGTGTAAAAACAGCGTCGCGAGTCGTTAAAAGCAAAAACGACCTTCACGTTCTATGAAATAACAATGAGAATATATTTAAAGTATTCACACACTTCCAGCTTATATCACCTACTGAGTACTCGTATGCCTCGGGTATCTCTGTGTCACTGAAAAATTCTCTGCGTTTACGTTTTAAAACTGGCGTTTATCCGTGAGACGTCTCCCACGGGGCAGTTCATACAATATTCATACACTCTATATAAGGCTGATTGCAGACTTAAACTGCGGTTCGGATCAAAACGAGGCGAAAGGCGTTCTGGGACTATATGCCGGTGAATGACGAGAGGCGGTATGGATTGAGTGATGGTTATATTTCATATTGTCAGATAAATGAATTAAAAAGAAAATATTAAGTTTTAGAAAATTAGAGAATGAGTATTATAATATCCCAATTTTGTTAACCGTAAGATAAAAAATATCGGGACTATAATTTATAAAAATGTCACCATAAATGTATAACAAAATTATAAACAAATATATTTTTTATTAGTTTATTAACAGTAGGACGCTGTTGCAATTACTTATATCGATGATTTCTTAGTCACCTTTACGAAACCTGAGAAACAAAAGTGACATGGGTATAGGTACAGACACGGACTTTAATTGATGAGCCACCTTCAAACTTTTCAATTTTGCAGTTTCATACATTCACGAGATTACACGATTAAACACGAACTCAAATCGCAAGCTCGTAAACAAGATGACAAATAAATTACTTTTAATCGGAAATAGTCTTATCCATAGAGGTTGACTAATAAGTTCCTAATGATAAAAATAAATATAATGTTGCATTCAGTTTATCCAATCTATTTGATACTGACCTCCTTTGAATCATAGCTCATTAACTCAATAATTCTGAGAACTTAACTGAAGACAGTGACAGTTGAAATATCGATGTCAGAGAATTTCTCCGTACGCTAACGTTACTATCGTAACAGTAACCTAGCAACAATTGTTTATCGTTGCTAGGTTACTGTTGCTAGACCTGCAATTGGTTGACTTTGAGTAGTAACTCTGCTGTCAAGTTTGTAGTTCTGGCTCTCAGGTTAGCCAACCGGTAAAGATATGAAATATAATTTTCTTCTTCTAATACGAAGACATAGGACTTTGCGTGTCGGGAACCGAATAAACCCGATTTGCATTACACGACTAAAATACGAACAGTGCCAGGTGGCTCGTCAATTAAAGTCCGTGACTGTACATTATCGAAAAGCTGTGGTAGAAACTGCAAATGTAAAGGCATCTCAACACTAGTCCATACCGACCGGCCGGCGTTAGTTAGAAAACCCTCCGTGTGTTTGTGACAAATACCCCTGTTATGTTTCCTTTTGCATGTCAAACAGCTCTCACAACTCATATGAATCGATTCTGTCAAACAGAAAGTGATACAATGCGGGAAATGGCCGTTTTCAATCCGCCATTGTTGGTGCTTCTATAAATAAAATAGTTTTCTAGGATGACACGTTTTTCTTCTAGTTCATCCGTTAACCTTTTTTTATATGTACCTTTTCTGAATGTAAGGACATATTTATTTTAAAATGCAATTCGAATTAATGGGGTTTACTTATATATAAATGTTGCTTAAAGTTAAGTGACGTTCAAACATCAAAAATGTATGGTTAAACAGTCGCTAATCATTACTTAATTTTAAGCGACGTTTATAAATAAACCCCAAAAGTGTTAGTTCTATTTTTTTAATTTATGGTAAGTTTAATTCATTGTGAAATGATTGAAACTTACTGATAGACCACTTAAATTGAAATGTTTAACAGTATTTAAAATGAACAAAGCTGTCCAATTTTCAATACAAACTTCTATTTACAATCCAATTTTCACCCTTTATTTTCACACGTAATTAAGAACTAATAACGAGTCACTCGACAAAACAATTTTAGCTTTTTAACCGTCACGCTGAACTTCATCAATCATCGTGAAAACGTTTGAAAAACATGACTCAAACGATTCATCACGGATGGTAATTATCCTAACTGCTGTTTTCACTGTAAGACGTTTTATGGTTCCGGTTAGCGGACCGTGGATGCTTTTGATGTTGCCTAAGTTAGTTAATGTGTTGTGCTATATTTTTGAAGTATTTATGGCTATCTGGTGATACGCTGAGTTAAGATCAAGGTATCAGAAACACTTAAATAGTTCTGTTAGATAAGTTATAAAGTTGATGCCTCACTGGCATAGTGGTCGCAGGCGCTACTACTGAGCATCAGGTCCTGGGTTCGATTCCCGGGTGGGGTAAAGTTTTATTGGGTTTAACCATTTCAATTTTTTCATTCGGGGTTTGTGCCCGGTTGTTGGCAATAGGCTCACCCCCTATTACATAGGATTTAAACTTACAAAATGTGGGTGTTTTCCTTGTTTCCCTGTATACCAACCCTACAGGGAAACAAGGCGTGATGTTATGTTATGTTAAATAGTTATTTTGATTCAACAAGACTCCGAGATAATGCTGATTTAATTGTGGTTGAATTATGACGTAGATGAAAGACAAAGGAAAGTCATACAGATAACATCGGTACGGTAAAAAACGATACCATTGTTAAATGGCGATGAAAACAAAACTTCCTGAAGTAATCAACGTTAAACTACAAACTCAATCTCTTTAATCTTATTTAACTAAGAAAATGTTCCAACCAACGCACTGCAATGCGGCTAATTTCAAAATAACTTCGCTCCGAAAATTGTAGGCTTAAACGGACTTTAGACGTTCGTCGATTTACGTGACCACCTTAATTAGGCGGATAGACCTTCTTGCACCTGCGGAGTAAAGGGATTTACGGCTTAAAGAGATACCGAGTCTTAGAACATTCGGGCTACTAGTATACATACCTTATTTACTTACTCTATTCCTAAGTTACGCCTAGATTTTGCGTTGAGAATATTAATTAAAGGGTAATTTATGAAGGCGATTATATTTGTACGGTTATTTGGTGATAAATAAAAGGGTTAAATATAGCAGCTGCTTGTTTTGGGTATTTGACTTTATCGAATATTAAAGAAACTATTCGTTTTAGACAATATTCATAACACAGGTAAAAAGGTGATAAAAATAGCTGCTAGGTCTAACAAGGATTTCTAATTATATAAGTTAACCACATTACTTCAACTTGGAAGTTAATTAAAAATTAATTAAAAATTAATCTTGCTGAAATCTGCTTAGCTTTTATGTCATTACAATGTGTCTGGAAACAAAACGAGGAGGCGGGATGAGAACAAGACTTAAAATACGCTGCTTTGCTAATTCTCCACGATGCAGAAGAATTCATCAGAATGTTTACCCGAACAGTGGTCGCCTACGATACGGTACGCAAATTGGGGAATTTACATCTCAAAGTTTTTTTTTTTTTTGTTTTTTGGTAATACTGCCATTCGTTTTTCTAAAAAAATACCTACATACGTTTTTACACAGTCATCCAGTTCATTATCTCATTCAGTTCAGACGACAACATGCAGACAAGTAACAGATACAGATGCCTTTACATTATGTTTGCAAAACATGTCCAAAATGAAGGTTAATAATTATTGAGATGAAGGATCGCTTGTTATGATAATGGACCAAATTCTGTAATCAGTGACCTGTAGAAACCTTACAAAATAAACCCTCAGCCATCAAAGGAAAGACCAGGTACGTAATCAAAGATTTAAACCACAGACAACAATATAATATTTCCAAGAGGTTCATCCATAATCGTACCCACGATCCCTCTTGTGATTTTCATCGTGTTATGAGAAAGGCTCCTCGGGCTAATGAGAATGAATTGCACTTGGCGTCGGCGAGGCCAGCATTACTTTAGAATTAGTGCATTTTTCACTCGCCCGCCTTAACGTGATCCGTCTTAGTTTAAACTCGGATTTATTAGCGCCTTAAATTGATTTAATAATGCTCTTATATGTATATAGTTTGTTGCTGGTAAAGAATTAGATAATTACAATGTATTTTTTTGTATTTAATATACTAGCTTAGTTATTAGGGGCTTGTGGCTAAGTAATAACAGCCGCACGGGTCGATCGATCAGGCTCAGCTTGCCGTGGTTGGTCCATAGATGGGTGACCATCTTTATTATACTGAGAACCTCCTCTTGTCTCGGAAAACACGTTTAAGCCGATGGTCCCGGCTGTCATTCGTGGATCTTTGGCAGTTGTTACGGGTCGTCAGAAAGTCTGACAACAGTAACTGGTTTCTGGAGGTCAGATAAGCAGTTGCTCCATGTAAAATACGGGTATTCAGCTGCATCCGGTTAGACTGGAAGCCGACCCCAACATAGTTGGGAAAAGGCTAGGTAGATGATGACGAGCTATGAAATTATTAAGATCTCCAACTTTTTTCAAGATTCTAAAAAAATAGCGGTAATTATGGTTTCTGTATCCATATAATTATACTGAACAATATACAGGGTAACTTATAAATATGGAAAAACTGACGAAAGAAAGAAGAAAAGAAAGAAAGACAGAAAAAAATGATTATTTTGTCACAGAATCACGTACTACATATTATTTAAATCTTTAAAACGGTAGTTCTAGAATACAATCCCGTGGTATTCACAAGAATATCTATATTTTGCACTTAATTATAATGGAACTAAAATTGCACAGTTATAACAATAAACGCAATATTTGGAATTACCATAAGCCATGTTCATTTGAGAACTCGGTAGAACGAAAACACACGGCGCGTTTTGACTATGCGGCTGTGATTGTCTTATTTAAATAGTATCATACGAAATGCAATTCTATTTTTATACGGTAAGAAAATAAGAAATAAACAAAATATCGTAAGTTTAATGGAGAAAATAAATAATTATGTGCCTATTACAAGAAACCATAACACGAGTGCAGTATTCCGTCATGAAGCGTTCTAATTATAGTTTATCATCATTTGGCTTTATCTAGAGCTTCAAATCATTTATCAAACATAAGTTGATATATTATTGTTATGAAAATAGATACCTAATAGGAAGTACAAAAAAAAAGGATTCAATAAATAATTCTTAGAAAACATTTTTAAGGTCTGAGAAAAAATACTCGAGATGAAAATAAAAAAGATCCTGGAATTTGGAAGGCAGAACAATGTTAGTAGGACTGTAACATAATAGATAGGAAAACTGGAGTAAAATTGGCATTTGACCGGAAAAAACGGACGTCGCCTTAAGGTCGCGAGGAGTGAACAAAAGCTGATAGCAATAATGATATATAGAGAGGAATTTCACGTGCCATTTAGTAAATGGCTGGATCGCTTGTTATAGATAGGCATTTCTTTCATAATATCTTTCTAAGTTCATGTTATTTCAGCAAAATGATAATTTTGCAGGCATGTAGAATTTTGGACTTCAAAACACTGCTAGCCATGACGTATGATAATTATAATAGTAATGTTTGTGAGTGGTACTATCTCCACTAAACACAATCTTCGAGATAGACTCTGTTAAACAGTAATTTTCTCTAAGTTGTCAAAGAAAGGGTGAAAGCCCTTAGAATCTCCCTCTCAAATGCAGCACAAAATCTGTACGTCTATAGTGAGTCATCCCAAAAAAGGTGTTCATTATTCAGAATCGCACCGGCCACGTTCGTTCGTATTTCTCGTATATTTCTATAGAGGGCCCCCGTTCCTCGCACATGTTTATCCAATTTGGCGTAGTCTGCAAAGTTGCGAGCTCGCAACACGTGTGACGCTCAAATTAGAGATTCATATTAATTTAGGGCTTACAGTGACAGCGCTTTGCGCGCCCGCACGCTAAGACGTCGAACGACAAACTTACATTGAATTTGTAACACTTTGGTGTTGTTGTGCGGGTGTTATGTCACACCTTTTCTGAATTGGTTTTCACAATACAGTGTATTTTTTTTAGACTTGTACTCACAGAAAAACGACTTACATGTTCAGACACAGTTGACAGACTCACCGATAACTATCAATATCCTAAAATAATATTTACCTGTGAGATAAACCGTAAAATTCGTCTCATTCCAATGATCCGCAGAATTTCCGCATTGCGAAATGGTATGAAAACTTTTATTCCTATAAACTTTTTAGTACAACTGAAGCTAAGCTGAATTTAATACTTCAACGAGAACCTGGGAAGCATAATTTGCAATTTGGTCCAAAAATTGTTGCGAATAACACATTCACGTTCTACGCATCTGCATATAATTAAATTCAATTTGTTGTCTCTCTTGTCGGCTTTAATACAAATTTCCTCTACAACCATAACTACGTATATTGTTAAACAAACTCAATAAAGTTTCCTGCCGGATTATCTGCATTGATATGCTGCGCAGTAACTCATTTGAATGCAAGGCACAAAATTAGCCGAAATAAGTAATTCCCGGACTGCACAATATAGCGTTAGCGAATTTGCAAGATGGGCGCTGAAGTTTCAGTGATGTATTTATGTTTGAATTGGTTTACTTTATTTAAGTTTATTTGGAAACATAGAAAATTAAATTACGAAAGCAAAAGATAGTAAAAACTGTCTGTAAGAAATAAACAATTAAAATAAACGCTTCGCTTTCCATTTATTTTATACCATTCCATATTACCAGATCTCTGTCTAAAGTTGTTTTTTTGTTATTATGTCCCTAACGTTGTTGCGACATCTAACCGTGCACTATGTTGACATGTAGTTTATAAACAGTCATCCATCATTGCTGTTTCGATTATACGCCCAATCTGGAGGGCTGTCAACTGAGTGTAGCTTCACTCAGTTGTCTCTCTAACCTTCTCTACATTATGTAGTCGCCCGACTTCAACCATGTAATCGTGAGAGGCAGAGTACTGAACTTAAAACATGCATCTCCTTAACTTTTCTTCAACGAAATTCTTCCAAAAGGACCGCAAAAACAGGCGAGGCGAAACAAAACAAATACAGCAAAACTTATTTAGAAAATTCCGAGCTGCATAGTCGAAACACTCTTTACATCTAACGCCTCCGGAAAATCACGAAAAAATATATGAAATTATTTTAATAAATTCTTCATGGCTCGTACGCTCAATATTTTAAGTTGGGCTTAATTAATACGCGGCGACACTCCATTCGTTGAAACTAAGTACCAGCAAAATTTTATTAAATGTGCCATGCGTTTGGGTAGTCTGACAAAAATCACGTTACAGAGTCCGTGGATGGAGGGCTACTGGATGTGCTTTGCAATGACTTACCAATTTTGAAAATCTTTAGGGATGAAGATGAGATGTAAAACATTAGTATTTAGTAACATGATGATTTCAATATTATGGTCTCCGTTCGTTTTTAGTTGTCGTCGTAGTGATATAGGTTAACTATAAAACCTGAATTCGTTAATCTTCTTTATACATATTAGGTATTCCACATAATAAACCTATTTACATATATCATCTGTCTCCAAACAGTGACATGTTAATATTAACTTTTCTGTAACATTATTCAATTTCTGCTTTCAATGTTATCACAAATTCCATTCTTACACTAAGCATGTTAAAATTACCTCCCTTTCTACAATGCAGTTGAATTCGTATTATCCACAGACACATTTAATAAAATCATCCTTCAAAAGCCAACTGACCATTTATTCAAAGTCCCCTAATCCGTAGTTTCGCAGCACATCCAGTGCGGTATTCAGGCAGGCATATAGATGGTAGTAGGGGTGCAGTCTCGAGGGCCGTCTGCCGTAAAGTATCGTTTAATGACGTGTAACGAGCGTGGTCTCCGCACAGAACTTGCATGTACATGAAAAAAAACGGAAAACTGCAAGTTTCGTTACAGTTCGGGATCCGTAGTTTTTTTCCGTTGGAAGTTCTGTCGGTTGTGCCAGTCATCAATGTTACAAAAGTTTGACACAGAATATGGTTTTCTGTATGCTAGTACTGTGGTCTGAAAAAGAAATTCGGTGTCAATGTTTATGGTTTTGATGAGGTTTAATTCTATTTTAGCAAGTAGATCAATTTTATTTTTAACTGAATCTGTTTGCTCTTAAACCAATAATCTCAACATACTGGATCTTAGTCTTTTTCTGCTCTTCAGTTATTGTTTTGAAGTCGATTTTGCCATACAATTATTTAACTACGAGATATTGGTAGATTAGGTGGAGGAATATATATGTAAGGATCGTAGCAGGTGGCATTCTGTAGTGTCTGCCTACCCCCATGGGAAGAAGGCGTGAGTTTATGTATGTATGTAGATTGAGTCAGTATTTTTTTTCAAATGGTCCGTTGACGGGACCCTAAAAACTGCCGACTAGTACCGAAATGAAAGGGATCTAAAGCAGCGATTTGTTAGCGACATTTTTAAGAACGATTTTACGTATTACATGTGGATGGACGACGTTATCCAAGTTTTATAATGGACTAGCTTCCGCCAACGGCTTCACGAATCTTTATAATTATACCATTCTTTATTATTTATATATGTTTACATATCTCGGGACCATGGATGGGGTCCCGGTCTTTTGGAAGGCGTACGAGGGGCCGAAGCCAACTCGCAGGAGCCCGTTAGACATTTTTAATGGAATGAGGCACCAACCGACGATTATCCCTGTTCGCACTATACAAGTGCACCCAAGGACAATCCCCGTTTGGAGTAGGACTATTGCAGGATAGGGAAACAACCATTCTTTATTATTATTATTATGTTACTCAGTGATCATTTAGAATTAGGTACCGTATATTGGCGAAAGAATTTTTAAAATCAATTCAGTAGTTTTTGAGTTTAACAATTACACACAAAAATACAAATATTTTCTCTTTTTACAAGCTTTATATTAGCTTGCTCTGTTCGTATGTGTTTCCGGTTAGTCCTTTTGTCATCAATTTTTCAAGCACTTCCTGGCATCCGATTGAGCTGAAACTTGGCATACTTATACATCTACCGAGACATTTAAAAAAAATGATACCATGGAGCTGGTCTGATGATGGAGCCGAAAGTTGGGCATAGGAACTCCTCAATCAAACAATATAGCACCATCGTGTTTGGGCTCATAGGTTATGTATTAACTAGTACTTTGACACTGGGTGGTGTTCAAGGTCTGATGATGGAGCCGGAAGGTGGCCATATGTGTTTCTAGTTACTCGAATTGACATCCATTTTTCAAGCACCTCCTGACATCTGATTGTGCTGTAACTTGGCATACTTATATAACTACAAAGACATTTTGAAAAAATGATACCATGATGCTGGTCTGATGATGGAGCCGGAAGTTGGCCATAAGAACTCTTCAATCAAACAAGATAGCACCATCGTGTTTGAACTCATTGGTCATGTATTAACAAGTGCTTTGACATTACATTAACCTCAAAATGTTAGTTACTTCTTCGTTCAATTAAATAACGAGGAAAGTCTCGTTTACACAAGGAGAGTAACTCGACTGTCACGGCTTAAGGTATGTTCTAAGTGAGGATTTATAGGAGTTACTTAGATGGACCTTTAAAACTAAGCGCGGTAAGTTAGCAAGTCTTTAGTCTATGTTTAACTTTCATGTCTTATTTAATCCGGAAATTAACTTCTACAGAACTTAATTAAATGGTAGATTTTCTGTTGCAGGAAAATGTGAAGTTATGCCTTGGTATTGACACGATATTTAAAGATATAGTGGACCGCCTCGTTGACTAGCCAAAGTGTAACGTTTTTTTTTTAAACACATAACAATGAATAAAAAATCCTCCCTATTAAATCCTGACAAGTGTTAATAATAATTGTAATGGTTGTAACTATATTATCTATTACATTCAAAAATACTTTGCATGCCGTAAGGCAAAATGTATCGGGACAATTTACAAATATTCCAACTTACATGTATACCCACATTACCAGCAAATAAATGATTTATTTCTTTCTTTCTCTTTCTTTCTCTTACTTTAGCTTTCTTTATCATTCTTTCTCTTTCTTTCTCTTTCTTTCTCTTTCTTTCTCTTTCCTACATTACCAGCAAATAAATGATTTCTTTCTTTCTTGCTTTCTTTATTTATCTTTCTCTTTCGCTTTTTTCTCTTTCTTTCTCTTTCTTTTTCTTTCTTTCTCTATCTTTCTTTCTCTTTCCTACATTACCAGCAATTTTTTTTTTTCTTTTTTTTATTTATCTTTCTCTTTCTCTTTCTTTCTATTACATTCTCTTTCTTTTTCTTTCTTTCTCTTTCTTTTTCTTTCTTTCTCTTTCTTTCTCTTTCTTCAATTGGGATTTTCCATCTGAAATTTCTCAGTGGTAGCCCGGAGTCTGAATTTATGGCCGGTCAAATAGGTAATCCAGACATGTAATATATACATGGGACTTACAACATAACTGGCAAAATGTGGGTGTACTATAGGTACATCTCTGTCTCACTCTTCGGGGAATAAAGGCGTGATGTTTTGTTGATATATATGTTTGATGAATGACTTATTAAAAACATAGAGTAAAATCACGTATACAGCAGATTTATTTCTTTCTTTCTCTTTCTCTTTCTCTTTCTCTTTGTCTTTCTCTTTCTCTTTCTCTTTCTCTGTCTCTTTCTCTTTCTCTCTTTCTTTCTCTTTCTTTCTCTCTATTTCTCTCTCTTTCTTTCTCTTTCTTTCTCTTTCTTCAATTGGGTTTATCCATCTGAAATTTCTCAGTGGTAGCCCGGAGTCTGGATTTATGCCTGGTCAAACAGATAATCCAGACATGTAATATGTAATACATGGGACTTAAAACATAACTGGCAAAATGTGGGTATACTATAGGTACATCTCTGTCTCACTCTTCGGGGAATAAGGGCGTGATGTTTTGTTGATATATATGTTTGATGAATGACATTAAAAACATAGAGTAAAATCACGTATACAGCATGTAACAAAAATAATCTTTTAGGGGTACTTTTTCATATAAATTAGCGAGTGGCCGCCACCGGCTACACGCTTGTGCGGCACGTCTATACAAAATATATGAAAAAGTGTGAAAAGTTGCTGTCGCTGGCCACCAGTGGCTGTGGTCGGTGGCTCGTTTGCGCCGAGCCTTAGTCTTAAGTGGTGTAAAGGGTCTGATGATGGAGCCGGAAGGTGGCCATGGGAAAACCACAATCAAACAAGATAGCACCATCGTGTTTGGACTCATTGCTCATGTATTAACAAGTACTTTGACACTGGGTGGTGTTCAAGGTCTGATGATGGAGCCGGAAGGTGGCCATATGTGTTTCTAGTTACTCCAATTGACATCCATTTTTCAAGCGCCTCCTGGCATCCGATTGTGCTGTAACTTGGCATACTTATATAACTACAAAGACATTTTGAAAAAATGATACCATGATGCTGGTCTGATGATGGAGCCGGAAGTGGGCCATAAGAACTCCTCAATCAAACAAGATAGCACCATCGTGTTTGAACTCATTGGTCATGTATTAACAAGTGCTTCGACATTACATTAACCTCAAAATGTTAGTTACTTCTTCGTTCAATTAAATAACGAGGAAAAAGTCTCGTTTACACAAGGAGAGTAACTCGACTGTCACGGCTTAAGGTATGTTCTAAGTGATGATTTATAGGAGTTACTTAGATGGACCTTTAAAACTAAGCGCGGTAAGTTAGCAAGTCTTTAGTCTATGTTTAACATTCATGTCTTAATTAATCCGGAAATTAACTTCTACAGAACTTAATTAAATGATAGATTTTCTGTTGCAGGAAAATGTGAAGTTATGCCTTGGTATTGACACGATATTTAAAGATATAGTGGACCGCCTCGTTGACTAGCCAAAGTGTAACGTTTTTTTTTTAAACACATAACAATGAATAAAAAATCCTCCCTATTAAATCCTGACAAGTGTTAATAATAATTGTAATGGTTGTAACTATATTACCTATTACATTCAAAAATACTTTGCATGCCGTAAGGCAAAATGTATCGGGACAATTTACAAATATTCCAACTTACATGTATACCCACATTACCAGCAAATAAATGATTTATTTATTTCTTTCTCTTTCTTTCTCGTACTTTAGCTTTCTTTCTCTTTCTTTCTCTTTCTTTCTCTTTCTTTCTCTTTCCTACATTACCAGCAAATAAATGATTTCATTCTTTCTTTCTTTCTTTCTTTATTTATCTTTCTCTTTCGCTTTTTTTCTCTTTCTTTCTCTTTCTTTTTTTTCTTTCTCTATCTTTCTCTTTCTTTTTCATTCTTTCTCTTTCTTTCTCTTTCTCTTTCTCTTTCTCTTTCTCATTTTCTCTTTCTCTATCTGTCTCTGCCGTAAGGCAAAATGTTTCTCTTTCTCTGTCTCTTTCTCTCTTTCTTTTTCTTTCTTTCTCTTTCTTTCTCTCTCTTCCTCTGTCTTTCTTTCTTTTTCTTTCTCTTTCTTCAATAGGGTTTATCCATCTGAAATTTCTCAGTGGTAGCCCGGAGTCTGGATTTATACCCGGTCAAACAGGTAATCCAGACATGTTATATGTAATACATGGGACTTAAAACATAACTGGCAAAATGTGGGTGTACAGTAGGTACATCTCTGTCTCACTCTTCGGGGAATAAAGGCGTGATGTTTTGTTGATATATATGTTTGATGAATGTCTTATTAAAAACATAGAGTAAAATCACGTATACAGCAGATTTATTTCTATCTTTCTCTTTCTCTTTCTCTTTCTCTTTCTCGTTCTCTTTCTCTTTCTCTTTCTCTTTTTCTTTCTCTTTCTCTTTCTCTTTTTTTCTCTTTCTTTCTCTTTCTTTCTCCTTCTTTCTCTTTCTTTCTCTTTCTTTCTCTTTCTTCAATTGGGTTTTTCCATCTGAAATTTCTCAGTGGTAGCCCGGAGTCTGGATTTATGCCCGGTCAAACAGGTAATCCAGACATGTAATATGTAATACATGGGACTTAAAACATAACTGGCAAAATGTGGGTATACTATAGGTACATCTCTGTCTCACTCTTCGGGGAATAAGGGCGTGATGTTTTGTTGATATATATGATTGATGAATGACATTAAAAACATAGAGAAAAATCACGTATACAGCATGTAACAAAAATAATTTTTTAGTGGTACTTTTTCATATAAATTAGCGAGTGGCCGCCACCGGCTACACGCTTGTGCGGCACGTCTATACAAAATATATGAAAAAGTGTGAAAAGTTGCTGTCGCTGGCCACCAGTGGCTGTGGTCGGTGGCTCGTTTGCGCCGAGCCTTAGTCTTAAGTGGTGTAAAGGGTCTGATGATGGAGCCGGAAGGTGGCCATGGGAAAACCACAATCAAACAAGATAGCACCATCGTGTTTGGACTCATTGCTCATGTATTAACAAGTACTTTGACACTGGGTGGTGTTCAAGGTCTGATGATGGAGCCGGAAGGTGGCCATATGTGTTTCTAGTTACTCCAATTGACATCCATTTTTCAAGCGCCTCCTGGCATCCGATTGTGCTGTAACTTGGCATACTTATATAACTACAAAGACATTTTGAAAAAATGATACCATGATGCTGGTCTGATGATGGAGCCGGAAGTGGGCCATAAGAACTCCTCAATCAAACAAGATAGCACCATCGTGTTTGAACTCATTGGTCATGTATTAACAAGTGCTTCGACATTACATTAACCTCAAAATGTTAGTTACTTCTTCGTTCAATTAAATAACGAGGAAAAAGTCTCGTTTACACAAGGAGAGTAACTCGACTGTCCCGGCTTAAGGTATGTTCTAAGTGATGATTTATAGGAGTTACTTAGATGGACCTTTAAAACTAAGCGCGGTAAGTTAGCAAGTCTTTAGTCTATGTTTAACTTTCATGTCTTAATTAATCCGGAAATTAACTTCTACAGAACTTAATTAAATGGTAGATTTTCTGTTGCAGGAAAATGTGAAGTTATGCCTTGGTATTGACACGATATTTAAAGATATAGTGGACCGCCTCGTTGACTAGCCAAAGTGTAACGTTTTTTTTTTAAACACATAACAATGAATAAAAAATCCTCCCTATTAAATCCTGACAAGTGTTAATAATAATTGTAATGGTTGTAACTATATTACCTATTACATTCAAAAATACTTTGCATGCCGTAAGGCAAAATGTATCGGGACAATTTACAAATATTCCAACTTACATGTATACCCACATTACCAGCAAATAAATGATTTATTTATTTCTTTCTCTTTCTTTCTCGTACTTTAGCTTTCTTTCTCTTTCTTTCTCTTTCTTTCTCTTTCTTTCTCTTTCCTACATTACCAGCAAATAAATGATTTATTTATTTCTTTCTCTTTCTTTCTCGTACTTTAGCTTTCTTTCTCTTTCTTTCTCTTCCCTACATTACCAGCAAATAAATGATTTCTTTCTTTCTTTCTTTCTTTCTTTATTTATCTTTCTCTTTCGCTTTTTTTCTCATTCTTTTTTTTCTTTATCTATCTTTCTCTTTCTTTTTCTTTCTTTCTCTTTCTCTTTCTCTTTCTCATTTTCTCTTTCTCTTTCTCTTTCTCTGCCGTAAGGCAAAATGTTTCTCTTTCTCTGTCTCTTTCTCTTTCTCTCTTTCTTTCTCTTTCTTTCTCTTTCTTTTTCTCTCTTTCTCTCTCTTTCTTTCTCTTTCTTTCTCTTTGTTCAATTGGGTTTATCCATCTGAAATTTCTCAGTGGTAGCCCGGAGTCTGGATTTATACCCGGTCAAACAGGTAATCCAGACATGTAATATGTAATACATGGGACTTAAAACATAACTGGCAAAATGTGGGTTTACTATAGGTACATCTCTGTCTCACTCTTCGGGGAATAAAGGCGTGATGTTTTGTTGATAAATATGTTTGATGAATGACTTATTAAAAACATAGAGAAAAATCACGTATACAGCATGTAATAAAAATAATTTTTTAGGGGTACTTTTTCATATAAATTAGCGAGTGGCCGCCACCGGCTACACGCTTGTGCGGCACGTCTATACAAAATATATGAAAAAGTGTGAAAAGTTGCTGTCGCTGGCCACCAGTGGCTGTGGTCGGTGGCTCGTTTGCGCCGAGCCTTAGTCTTAGGTGGTGTAAAGGGTCTGATGATGGAGCCGGAAGGTGGCCATGGGAAAACCACAATCAAACAAGATAGCACCATCGTGTTTGGACTCATTGCTCATGTATTAACAAGTGCTTTGACACTAGGTAGTCTTCAGGGTCTGATGATGGAGCCGGAAGGCGGCCATGGGAACTCCTCAATCAACCAAGTTAGCACCATCGTGTTTGGACTCATTCCTCATGTATTAACAAGTGCTTTGACACTAGGTAGTGTTCTGGGTCTGATGATGGAGCCGGTAAGCGGCCATGGGAACTCCTCAATAAAATAAGACAGCACCATCGTGTTTGGACTCATTGGTCATGTTGGTCATGTATTAACAAGTGCTTTGACACTAGGTGGTATTCAGGGTCTGATGATGGAGCCGGAAGGTGGCCATGGGAAATTCTCAATCAAACAAGCCAGCACCATCGTGTTTGGACTCATTAGTTATGTATTTACAAGTGTTTTGGCATAAGGTGGTGTTCAGGGTCTGATGATGGAGGCGGAAGGTGGCCATGGGAAAACCTAATTCGTTGGATTTGTAATAGAACAGATATTCAAACAAATTCTCATGCTAAAAAGTAGAAAATAAAATATAAGTAAAAATCTTTTTAAAAACAAGCTTTTAATGAACCTAAAAGTACTAAATAACACTTACGTAAACATAGGACTTTAATATTTTCTTAAAAGCTTTAGGCGTAAACCTTCTTACACTTAACTTGAAGATAAGCCTGAAGGTTTTAAGAAAATATTAAAGTCCTATGTTTACGTAAGTGTTATTTAGTACTTTTTAGTTCATTAAAAGCTCGTTTTTAAAAACATTTTTACTTATATTTTATTAATTTAATATTAGTGCAGACTACGACATACAATTTGCTTTATCCGCTAACTGTTGATGGGCTTTTAGAAGGCGATAACAATTAAAGTTCTATTGTGTCTCATTAGTGACAGTTGGAGGTTTTTGCCAATGGGATAACATAAAATGTTCCGTGCTGAAAGACTCCGTAGTCGAAGTTTAGTTTAGTTTAGTTTAGAGAAAACTTCGAACAACTACGTACCTATTATGCTACGTTAAGATTGTGTTGATACTCACATACCGACCTAGCTATTAATTATGTAAACACTGATCTACAGTTCCTTTTTGTCATTGAAAATACTACAACATGATAACTTGGTAACGAAATAATGTTTGACCGAATATTTATTTATATTTAATTACAAGTACCAATGTACTCAATATTTCTTAACAACTGTGTTAGTAAACTTAACCTAACACTGCTATAACTGAAGTTATAAGAACCCCTGCTACAAACTCAACACCGATGTGGAAAGCTCAGAACAAACAGTCCCGAAGAACAAACAGTCCAGTCTGCTTGTCACGATACACTGCAGTATAATGTTTGGGCTGGCCCGCACCCGGCGCACCAAGAAAGCGCATCTTTTTGGCATCGTAGCGATTGACACGAGCATCAGCAAACATCCTATATTATTCTCTGGAATGAAACTATACAAAAAAGATTCGGTGCACTACTTTTCGTGGCATAAACCAAAATCCTGAAAACCATAAAGTTTCCATTTTCAACACGGTCTATTTATTTAATATCCAATAAAATATCTCTATACCGTGCTACGGATGGTTACATACCAAAATACGATGAAATAAAAAATAATTGCCGTGTGGAACGTCCACGCCTACAGCGCGGATTATTCGGATACAGGCTTGCGGAAAGGATGGTGGGCGAGACTGGTCCCAGGACGGCCAGCCACTACGTGTGAATTACTTAAAAGTAGCAGATAACACTGAACATTATTTTCCGAGCTATGATTTTTAGTGATGTGAGTGAAGAGTGTGCTACGAGTGGTTATGAGCAAAGAGAATATTTAAGATTTTATGGAGAGGCTATCACAAGAAATGTCATAGAAAAACTGTAACCCTATGTCTCAATGACGCCATCTAGCGAAATTCATAAACATACATAACATCACGCATGTATTCCCCGAAGGGCTAGGCAGAGGTGTAGGTACCTAAGAACACCCAAATTTCGCCAGTTATATTGAAGTCCCATGTAACAGGGGGCGAGCCTATTGCCATCAACCGGGCACAAATCCGGGCTGATATCGAGAAATTCCAGATGGAAAACCCAATAACACTTTGCCCGATCTGGGAATCGAACTCAGGACCCATCAGACTCAGCAGTCATTACTTAAAGCAAAATTATATGCTAGCCAAGTTTGACATGTTACATAGTTATAATACTCTTAGTAAAGAGTATGGAGTTGGAGAGTCCATAGTAATGGACACCATCAAAATTACAGATATACATGTAGAGGGTGACACAGTGGGCGGTCTCATCGCACACGTTACACGTTTACCGACACGAACATTTGTTTACCAACCGTCGGGCAGTTCGACACATCTGAGAGAATTATTATTTTATCTAAAAACTGGTCAAATTACAAATTATTAACGAAAATATGTAGTTGCGTCCAGTCACTGCAAAATTCGGCATATTTTCTTTTAGCACACAATACAACCTTATGACAGGTTCATCTGCCTAGCCTTTTCCCAACCAAGATGGGGTCGGCTTCCAGTCTAGCCGGATGCAGCTGAATATCAGTATTCAATTTACAACATACAACCTATGACAGGTTGCATTGTGAAAAAAGAAAAGAAAGAATGAATACAGTTTATTTGGACACAGTGAGTTGTGGGGCGTATGACACGAGATAAAAAACTAGACTGAGCGAAGTTTGACCAATTGATATTGCAAGTTGGCATTGTCGCATCTATCGTAAGTAGGAATTTAAATGTCTTTAGTTGTGAGTAAAGTATTGTCCACAAAGGGGACAGCTTTGGCACGAATTTTAAGGGTTAGTTGCGGATCATTTATCAGGGATGATTAATAAAAGGTTTCACTGTCCAGTGTGTGTGTGTGGGTTTCTATGAACCGTAGTTAATATTTTATTCTGTTTGGTTTAAGTGTATGTTAATTTTTACGGACAATAAAAAAAAAATGGCATGTTCTATGCTTATAAAAGTTCAAAATACCTATGGCGTATTGTGTAAGCTCAATTAATGCAAGATGTTACAAATATTACATCTTTCACATATTTAAAGTCAGTCTGTTGAAAAGTTTTATATTAAATTCATACGTCCAAGTATGTGCGTCGTTACTAGAAAAGCGAATCCATTTTCCGATTCCCACATTCCGTTAGCTGAAGTGCTTGAGTAAAGTTTGCGGATTGAATCGAAAAAACATTTCTATGTAATTTTACTTTACGCTATATATCCAACCATGGTATAAAAAAGCTATCCCTAGGTATAGCACGCTGTACGGTATTTGTTTCATTAGTCGATTCTTGGAAAATTGAATAGGTAACAGTTCCGGTTTAGTTTTTTTTTTTTTTAAACAGGTGCTGTTTAGCGTATTCGATGTAATTGTTCTACCTATAGAATTGAAAACGATACCAAAAACACACGTGAATAGCACATGTTTCCATCAAAATAGTGTGACTGAGCAACTTTTGAAAGTGATTTTCTTCTACTGTGTTGATTGTCATTTTATGATAATAAGAACAAAGTATTTTGGAACCCATACTAATATGAAATAGGTATTATCTCAAAGTTGCAGACAATATTCCACGAGAAAATCGCTTTTGAATTTTGTTATGTGTATACATAATTGAGAGCAGTGGTGGCCCAGTGGTAACGGCCACGACTTACGAGTTGTAGATCGTAGGTTCGAACCCTGAGAGGCGCTTTACTTTGTGTAAATTATTTCATCGCCACTGCTCTCAAAACGGTGAAGGAAAACATCGTGAGGAAACCGGCATGTCCTAGAACCAAAAATTCGAAGACATGTGACATCTACCAACCCGCACTGGGCCCGCGTGGTGGATTACGGCCCACTCCCTCTCACAGAGAGGAGGCCTGTGTCCCAGCAGTGGGAACATTATAGGCTGATTATGTATGTATACATAATTATTATAATTATTACTTACACACACACTATATATTTTATACATTTTTTAATTTTATTTTTAATCTAAAATTCTTATTTCTAGTTTTGTTAATGTACCTACTTTGCTTTACTTTGTTAAAACTCTCTTAATAACAGGCTTTGAATGTTGTGTGCACAGATATGGAAGAGGGAGGTCTTCTGGCACAGGTATCCCCATACTTAAAAGAAGGCCTCTATAACTTATTTGTTAAACCTGTTTATTTTTGAAAATAAATATATTTTTTTTTAAATTTTGATTTACACACCGATATTTTGTGTAGCCCACATATCAGCCTATTATTGTCCCATTGATCACCATCCTTGCTCAATACTGGTTGGCGATTTCAGATAAAGTTCTTAAATAATAAAACGTGTTGTCAATGGGTTTGAAGGATTAAAATTAATTTCTAACAGCATTGTCTCAGCTGATTTCCCTACAACCGCTAATCAAAATCATTAGGTACAAATTCAACATTTTCCATCGGAATGATTTAATCACGGAACTCCAGGCTGCACAATCTCATTATCTCGTTTCGTTCGCCACTCAGCACGAGACGACTTTTTCGTCAATTTGCATACGTAATTAATTAACTTTTTTTTTAGAGAATGTTTTTCTTTTTGTCCCCACAGCAGGTGGACGAGATAAAAGTATTCTGCCTGAATACGGGTAGAACAGATGTTAAATTTAATTCATACAGTTGGTGTTACCCATAAAAGGTTGAGTGGAATAGTAACTAGCTGTGATTAATTATTCATTTATTCTTTCAATTTAACAAGACTCATACACAAATATTTAATATATTACACACACAACAGACAAAACATTAACATAACAATACAAAAAAAAAAAACCAGCGCACTATCAACACTTACAAATTAGTGACCGACGATTTTTAGTAGGTGACGTGCAAGTCACAGCAGCGTCTACTGTATTGACAGTTGAGTCTGTCCGCTATCATCATACCTAACTAAATATTTTTTTGTAAAGTCGAGATTTAATTCACCAGGTAAACGACTCTGTGCGATTAAACTTATTTACTATCGGTGACAGCAAATACGAGGTTCCAAATACCTACGCATAATAATAGTTATTAAAACTCAAAAACCTCAATCTAAATTCTCTTTTAATACATTCATTCATTCATTCACACACAATATAGCCATAAGAACTTTTGCTAATTAATACTTGCTAGATTATTACCACTTGAAGGTGACCGCTCCGCTTATTGAAATGCTCATGTACTCCATATTATATCGACATAACACAAGAAGCCTCAGACCTCCGCTCATCCTCTCGGGGTCTGTTAAATAATTTAACAAATTGGTTCTCAAGGTAAGTTTAGGGCTGCTCGCATGACCACACACCCTTTCAGCGGCGGAAGCCTCTAAGAGGCTCGCCAGACATCGCGTTCCGTTGGGACGAAGATACAAGCGGGACTCTGTTTGAGGATTGTGTATTTGCTACCTTGAAATTGTTTAAAATAATATTGCGTTACGTCTTGAAGGTGAGCCCTACCGCAGGACCATAAGACCAGGGTCTGATTGATAGTGATTAATTGAATGGATTGTTTAATTACGTTTTGGCTACGGTCTATCTTAATAATGATGCAAAAATACTCTGTGTTTTTTTCAGGTTTGCTAAAAATGATTGACAGTTTTATTTTATGCAAACGGTTCCAATATAACGTAACACCACGCCCGTACTACAATACGGACATCAAAATGTTTCACGTGCGTGATGTTGATGTTGAACTACTACTGATGGATAGTAAGTAAACTGCAAAGGTGACATAAAACATAACCACACGCCTTGTTTCCCCGAAGGGTTGGGCAGAGGTATACCTATAGTAAAGAAAGAAAGAAAAGATATAAAAACCCAATAAAACTTTGCCTGACCTGTGAATCGAAATGATTTCAGATGTTTCAAAACTTAACAGAAACATACCTAGGTACTGTTTAAGAATCTGCCAAGTTTTATCTTCTTCCTTTTATTTAGTGATCTATTAGCTTACGTTTTCATAATCAAATTAATTATTAACCGACTTCTTCAAAAAGGAGGAGGTTCTCAATTCGTCTGTATGTTTTTTTTTTTTTTTTTTTTTTTTTTTTGTGTGTATGTTACCCGATTACTCCGCCAATTATGAATCGATTTTGATGATTCTTTTTTTGTTTAGTAGGTCATGCTTCAGAGGTGGTCCCATATAAATTTTATTAATTTTGCTTACGTAGTTTTTGAGTTAGCTTCAATAATTACGTAGTTTTCCCACTTTGCGATGTTGATGACATGTTAATTGACTCCGTTACATAGCAGACAACGGTATACGAATTTGTGTGGGGTAGTTACCACAACTAAAAAGTGAAAAATAAAAACTTTTTACAAAAAAAAAACAACCGACTTCCAAAAAAAAAGTGAAAAATAACTTTAATTTCGGAAGTGTAGTTGTTTTTTTTTGTAAAAAGTTTTTATTTAAAAATATTTTTAAAAAAAACGAAATAAAATATGTATCAAAGATGTTGTCATCAACGGGATCACGAACGTAGTAAGAAGACTACACTAGCATGCGGTTGCGGAGTAAAATTACATCAAATCAGCTGAATTATTAAAAAGTTTCAGTACAAGCTTCATAGTTCGCAAGTTTATTGGGGTTTATACTCTTAAGACTTACCACAATCTTATACATGTTAGAGATTTATACATTAATTTATTATGTTTAACATTATTTTTGTTGATTGTATTATAAATTTGCAAAACAATTTGCAAAAAGAAAACTGTTGCTTTTTATGATTTATTTTTAATTAATCTTCTTTGGACTACATAATAAATGTGAATTTTGGAAATGGTCTATAATTATGGCCAAGGTAAGTATCTCTATAATATAGCCAAACTGCTGTTCTCTGATATAATCTCAATGTTCAGACAAATTTTATTTTTGGAAATAAAATTGTGGTTTTAACCTTTTGTATAGAAAAAAATCTCAAACTCGATTTTACAATAGTCACCCTATTGTAAAATCGACTCTTAGTTTTTACAAGTATCTACGAAGAACAAGAAACAAAAAATAAATATTCTAAAAAATACTTCCGTTTCCAATAACCTCAGGTTAATATCTCCTTAAGCTTAGTAAAGGTTGAGTAATTCAGGAACGCACCTTACAACGGTTGCCGGTAGGTAATTAATTTTCAAGGGATTACTCTACAAATGCCGAGGATAAAGAAGGTTCAGGTCTGGCCTTTGCGCCGTGTCGAATTAAACAATTTTCCCTAAATAAAAATACTTGAGACTTAACCATTTGGGTAATCTTTTTATTTTTACCGCCAAACAGTACCTTTCACTTCGAAACAAAGCATTTTTTATATAATATAAGTATACATTTTTTCCAAAGTTTGTTAAAAGAAAAAAAAATAATGAAACGAAAGAAACTGAAAATTTTACCCATTCCTTGCTCACTTAATGGGTGACACTTACTTATGATTTAGTTCCAGGTGCATAAAAAATAGTTTACAGAGAAAAGGTTTTTTGCGTATCTTACTTTAAGTTGTTCTTTATTATTGCTCTAGCTCTACAAAGGTTTTCCTTTTAAAAAGATTTCATAGAATTCCCTACAATCCCTTTCATCAAATCTAGGTAGAAACGATTCGCCGCAACAATTCAGCGAACCGTGAAGTAACTGGTTAGTGCATGTTCTTCCAGGTGTTTCACAAAGGTCAGGTTGTATTATCTGAGTAATAACACAGTTCTACAAATGAATTAATCCATTAAATTATTTTATCTGAAATATTATTAAATATTCAGGGTTGTTCTCAATGGTATAAAGTCGAGTGATGCTAAATATTTCACAATGAGTAAACTGTTGCTAAGCACATCATTAAACTCATGGAACCTAATCGTTAGCGGTATTTATTTCTGCAGGTATATTTCAGATTTTTTTATTTAAGACATTTATTTCAGACGTAGTCCATATACTGTTAGTAACACAAATACCTTATAAAACTATTGTTAGTATGTACACCAGGAAGAGATAAAAATCACAGAGTGGCACCACACAGGAGTGCCAGTTTATGCCAAGCCCTGGACACGTCCACCCACAGTGTGTAGTCGCATCCAGTGTCGCCACATCGGCGAGTCCCAGCGGCCATCGAACACGCTCAGAAGGCTGTTCGAGCTGGCCCGCATGCGCCTCATAATAGACGCACAGCGCTTCCGCATGATGGCATGGAAACTATCCACACTTTTCATCGCAAACATTGCTGAAACGCTGCAGTGGCGCGGCAGCCCGAACAGTACCCTGAACGCGATTTTTACATTATTTATTTTATTATAGATTTACTTAAAATATACGAGTGAACAGATGCATTATTAGACGCAGAGGTGTTGAATCATATCAATTTAAATACCATAAAAGTTACACTAAAAAGACCCAATACCTCGATGACTATTGACTATTTTATTCACAAGGTGAAATAAGACAGCTAGAAAAATTATGCTCTGTCACCAAACTTCAAAGAAAACCACGACGCCAACCGCACGAAAATGAATATCAACTACTGAGGTTGCAATAAAGCGAAATAAAATAAAAAAATAAACACACTACATTCAATACAAACAAATCTGTCTGAGGCGTCGTACTTTCCAGTTCTAGTCTTACGAAAGCTTTTTCCACCTATTCTCTGTACAAACAAGGACGCCCACAAAAAACGTTTCTATGCAAATAGGGGCAAATAAACCGTGTGTGAGTCACTTGCGAGGGATGTAGGGCGGCTAGATGTGCTTGTGGTCGGATTTACTGCAGGTTATGTGACGTGCGTTGGGACATGGAAGTAAAGGTGGAGAAAAGAAATACAAAGTGCTGGTATGTTGAAAACGGGTTGTTTTAAACACTATTTCTAATACACGCTCATGGAGGTACCATAGAGTAGGTACATTTGTTTCGACTGAGCGGGCTTCGGAAATCAGTTGCTATTAATAATGGTAATTGAACACAAACATTGTTATCTTATCTTGTCCTTGTCTTTTAGAAAATTTTCGTGTTCAATTATCATATTAATATTACTAATGGCATCTTCTCGCAAACAAAAAGAATGTATATTGATCACCATGAATGTGCAGACCATTTTCATTGATTTAGTCCAAGAGTCTATGAATATTTTCAGTATCGTGCTTTTGCATGTTGTGCTATGTATTTTGTGTGTACCAAATAAACTGTTTATCTATCTTTCTATCAGTCACCGTAAGACAGAGATGTCTAAGACCATTGGCAGTCACATCTGAAATTGAAATTGTCTTATTAGTACTTTCCCAGTTCAACACCTTCAACTCAATGTATCAGACCCGTAAATGTCTAGGCTAACACGCCATGCCATGTTCGTACTTAAAGCTAATGCCATCATCTGTAGTTTTAGGGGTAGCTTAACAACATCCAGCATCACGAAAGGTCAGGGCTACCACGCCATGTTAGTACTTTACAGCCAACATACCAAATGCCATCATCTGTAGTTTTAGGGGTACTTAAACAACATCCAGCATCACGCTAAGTCCCTGTGAAGCACCTTCTCTCCCACAAGATCGCATTTTCGGCGGCGTTTTATACGCGACGCATGCTTGATTCCCACTATACATATTTATGATGTCGCCTGGTTTGCCAGCGGAGAAGCGGGAAAAGAAAGAATTTTATGGTCTCTTACGTAGGTGACCGTGCAACAATTACGTGTGGTTCGTTTATTACGGTTCTGTAAAGTTTTTATTATCTTACCGAAAGTTGGATCGACCTTGTCTTAAAATATACATATACTTAGATGTTTTGAATATCAATTATGATGGACTTTTGGGGTGGTTGAATCTCCAAAAACATAACATTGTTAGTTTCTTTTTCAATTTAGTCGGTTCTTTAATAGATACCAAAACCGAAAACCTTCGCTTTTAGGGTAGTCGCATATCTGACGGAAGATGAATCGCGTATCGTAAATCGCGTAGCTTCAGAAACGACGAGTAGATAATAAAAGATACAATCTTACTCACTCAACTGACGATGCATGCATCTTCCGTCAGATGTGCGACCACCCTTATAGCTAGGAAAAGTAACTTCAATTACAAAAGTTTCCGAGTTTACCATCCAAGGTAATACGTCGAAATTGAAGAGCAGGAGAAATTCGTAGTCTCAGTTTGATTCCAAACGGATATTCGGATAAGTAGAGCAAACACTTCTCGGGTTAGAACGTCTTAAGACGAACAGTTCACAGTAGGAGTCAGTAGTTTGTTCAATCAATCGCATCTCGTACGATGGATTGTGTACTCGATAGTACCGTTTCGCGGCTTCGGCATTGAACTACTAATATTGGAATTGTTTTGTTCGAAATTGATGCCTTTTGTCTGCGAAATGCAGTGGATCGTTTCCTAGGAGGATTAAGTTCATGAGCGTTCCATCGTATTGCGCGCGAGTACGATTGTAATTGATGTTAGTGATGTGTTACCCATGTTGCATTGTGCATAATATTATTATAACATTAAACATAATATTATTATAACCTATTAAAGTGGTAGTAGGTACCAACACGGTCATGATCACTAAAAAATTAATCATAAAAGATACGCTTTGCCGAAAACACTGACGTGAACGCGTTCATTTTCCATTCTCACGCGAACATTAACTCCAAAAAAACCTCAAGAGACATCTGCACATCACATTATTATCTAACAATATCATTCAAAGGCGCAACTTGAACTTTAACTACATATTACAGTACCTACTATTTAAATTCTCCAGTACATTTTCACTTACAAAGTGTGCAGACGTTACCAAACGCAGCAGTCGCCGGAACGTAAACATTGTTCACATCGCTAATTTACCACTGTACAAAGGAAAAACAGACCTGGAATAAATGCAGGTATTCCGCACATTCGTCCTCGCAAACGGGCATTCCCACGAATTTTCCAGTAAGCCTATGGACACAAAATTCAGGAACTTCGAAAACACAAATATAAAGGATATCGCTGGGACATATGTATTTTTCCATTTAGGCCCTTTCCTCACTGCTTGGTACTTCCGCGGTGCGGGATCGGTATTTACGTTTGTACGTTTCGGTATCGCGTGACGTACCTATCACAAACTAAAAAACCTGTCTCATAATCCAGTAGGGGTACACTTCTGCTTTAACCAGATGTAATGAACAATACCACCTTCAATCCACGGGACCAAATCACGGATCGTTACAACGTTACTATTAACAGTCTGCTTTTCGCCATTAAAACCAAAGATCTATGGGTTAAAAAGAAACACGCACGGATTTTTAACCATTCCCAGGTAGTGCTGCAACAAAATTTATGTTGCTGTAACAAATTGTGCTAATAGAATGCGCAGAATTTCATGGTTGTTTTCACAGATTTACAAAAATTCAAGCCATGGTATTTTTTGTTTATAGGAGCTCGTGGCCAAGTAATAACAGCCGCACGGGTCGATCCATTAGGTTAAGCTACCCTTGCCGGGATTGGTCTGTGGATGGGTGTGGATCTTTGCACACCGAGACTCCTCCGTGCCTCGGAAAGCATGTTAAGCCGTTGGTCTCGGATGTCATTCGTGGAAGTTTGACAGTCGTTACGGATCGTCAGAAGCCCGAAAGTCTGACAACCAGTCTTACCAAGAGGTATCGTATTACCCAGGTACTTGTACAGGCAGTCGCTCCATGTAAAATACTGGTATTCAGCTGCATCCGGTTAGACTGGAAGCCGACCCCAACATAGTTAGGAAAAGGCTAGGCTGATCGATTTTTGTTTTTTTTTCTTTTAGTCAGGGCTTTTAGAGGCCCATAATTTAGCTACGATTTTGGCCATCTTCAGTAGCGTTTATCAGCTCCTGCATCGTGCAGACAAGATAGAACGATAAACGGTTTAAAAATTGCCAGTGAATGTGCAAAGGTTTAAAGTTAATGTTAAAAAATACCGATTAACGAAGTTTCCAACTTTCTCAATGTTTAAAGTTACAAAAGATTTAAAGTATTTCCTTTAGCAAGATATAAATTTTCACAACAAATAATTGAGATTTCTGCAAAATTGCGATTAATTAAAATAGCTTTCTATCTTCGAAGATTCTCGTTTCCGAGTATTCAATATTATTTATTATTTTACTTAAAACGATTCTGAATAATCTTGTTTAAATTAACTTTGAAAGTAGCTTACAGAATCAATTTGATATTTATACGGTATCTTATTTTGTATATAATAATTTATAAACAGCTTTGCTTTATTAAATAAGAATTATGTTTTCAAGTTCAAGTGTTTCAAGCTTTAGGTGAGGTTTATTTTCTTATAGTTACGGGATTGGTGTGGTTTGCAGGGTAATCTTTAAATGTAAATCGGTTTTCTTATCTTAAATTGAATCAACATGATTATTTTAGAAAAGCTATACCTATATTATACTCGTAAGTCGGATAAAATTGACTGAGTAGACTAATCGGGACCCCAGCGCCGCCTAGCGGCGTTCGACAGAGTCTATAACATAACGCTCGACCGGGGATAAGCAGAGTTTATCAGTGGGTCGAGCTGTGATCACGTTTAGAAACTGTCACGCGTGTAGACCCTTTGATGAACCTGCAATGAATAGCAATTGTGGCAATGATTGCCAAATTAACTCATAATAAACTTCACACAGTCCCAATAAAAACCGTCAAAAAATTCATCAACCCGCCCACAAAGTTCCAAAAGAGACAGAATTACACAAAATCGTTCACAATGAAACAATGAACAAGCTGAAGGAAATTAAGTTTCCAACAGTAGATGTGAAAGACAGAAAACGTTCAGTATAATTGCCGTGCGGTTAACTGAGGCCGTCCGGTATTACACGAACAATGCGAGCGTTGACTGGAGTGACCATTTTGTTTCACGTTCGAGAGTTTGAAACATTAACGCATTTTTCCGTCGCATTGAAGGGTTGTGATCTGTGAATGTGTAAGTGACTTTTTTTTTAATAATTTGGATGACAGCTTTTATTATCTGTTATGCAAAAGTAAGTATCGAATAAATGTTATGTAATAAGTTGTACAAATAACCTTGCAGAGTAGAAAAATTTCATTCACATTTCATTTCATTTCATTGGTGTTGTTGACGAAAGTAACCATAATCTTTCACTCGTTGCCAACCTCAAAAAACGTTGACCGACGCTGCAGCCCATACCATTGTCAATTGGCCTTCTAATGGCCGATAACAATTAAAATTCTATTGTGGCTCGTTAACGAATGTTGGAGGTTTATGTAGTGTTTGTTTAAACCTATATCAAAACTAATTAATTATCGCATCCAATAAGTAATTTTATAAATGCCATAGCTTTGATATCCCAAAAATTTGAAACTGCATTATGTTTTTCACCTGAAAAAACTAAACAACTGCGCCTTAACTTTCACTACTTCATATGGGTTTAACCCTCAAACTGCTACAAAAAGGGACTATCATAGTGGAAGGCTGCCATACTTACGACATTTGGCAGGCGGGTTGTAATCACAGTGCTCTGCAAATTCACCTAAAGGTACCCACAGGAATAAACAGCCTTTTTGAGCCAAAGTAGTAGGCTTATGTTAAGAGGTTACATAAAGGTTTTCTCTGAACTTTGCGCATCACCCGTCGAAATGTGAAGTGATTCGAAGAAATTCTTCCATGACTGTTCATCGTAGCAGTCATTAAGAGTATCCAGCAAAGCAATTCAATTCAAGCAATGCGCTTTTTCAGTAGCAGCCCGGAGTCTGGATTTATGCTCGGACGATGGCAATAGGCTCGCCCCATATTACATGGGACTTAACATAACTGGCAAAATGTGGTTGTACTACAAGGTAAATCTCTGCATAATCCTGTGGGGATTACAGTATTGTTATGTTATCCAGCAAAGATCAGTATGTTTTAAATTCCGATCTTTTAATTTTTTTGTCAAGACTTCATTATGTGACTCACCACAATAAAATATTGGATTTGATTACAGATTTCCAAATGATGGTAACCCTATCGTTGACGTTTACTCACTGAATACAGAGTCGGAGACGAGATAAAAATGGTAACAGTATACAACGGTAATAATAGGCATCGTTTTAAACAAGGGTTGTTTTTCTACAGCTGCGTGAGAACGATTTATTTAGATGTACAAAAGTTATTTATTTGAAGTACCTAGGTATAAGTGTAAGGCTGGGTAATATTGCCGAGTTAACACGTTAACTATGTTTATGATCAAGATGTTCAAGATAGAGCTTGGTTACTTAAGTAGATATCCATAACAGAGACCTTACGATATTAATTATGATAGCTGAACAGCTAGAAATAAGATTTCCGTCATCTAATGAGCTTCCTGCTTCACATTTGAACGCAGCAGTATAATAAAATGCAGAACACTACTAAAATGAAAATTGGTCTTGTGATTATATTATTATAAAGTAGCTTCTGTCCGCGATTTCGTCGGCGTGAAGTTTCTTGTTTCCCGGTTACTTAGTTTTCGCTTAGCGTTCTCTCTTTTTTTTTAGCTGGGCTCCTATGGCTTACGGCGTAATGTAAAATAGTCTATAGCCTTCCTCAAGCTGGTATTGAATTTTTCAAATCCGACTGGTAGTCCCAGCGATTAGCGCTTTCAAACAAACAAACAAAAAAAAAAACTGTTCAGCGTTATTACTAGTATAGATAGATAGACACAAAAAACCGTTTAAATAGAATCAACACAATTAAACGTGTAATTTATTTTTATTATGTCCTATTCTATCAGAAACATGCACCCTTAAGCATGTTTTTCTGAAAATGTTTTTTAAAGCCGCTAGCGTTTTAAAGTCTGCAGATCACAAAAAATAACAAAGAATAATGGGGTGACCGCAGACATGCCATAAATATGTTGGTATAACGTTGTGAATAATTTAACCAGGGTTGGGCCTAAGTAAATATTGTTACTGGTGTATGGGAGGTTCCGTCACAACCTGTAAGTTATCGCACGAACGCATGTTTGAGTTCCTTAATACATGTGCCTACGATATTGACTTTGATTTGGTGCGGGAGTTAATTTCGTTACAATGTCCCACTTGTATTGACTGACTGTAGGAACTATTTGAGAAGTGTAACTAGGCATAGTTTGAGGTGCTAGTTTCCTAATTTGAAGGGCCGTCGGAGGAATGTCGCTTGGTTAAATATGGTTGTTGGGTTCCGTTCGATTGTTTTGAGTAAAGCTCCGGTTTCCTAAGACGGTAGTGGCCACCACAAAGCGTCCGCAATTTCCCGTCGATTGTCGTGACTGAAACGTTATTAATATGAAAGCGTTTTTTGACACCGTAAACAAACGGGGTGTCAAAAAACGCTCTCTCACCACACACCGCCAGTCGCAGTGCCGTCACTGTGACCGTGATGTGGCAGCCATCGCTGTCGAAAGTACGTAACCGTAGCTTAAGGTGAGGCTCTATTATAATTTTTATTTATAACTAGTTTACATACATTTTATTCGAGTTTTACAAAAAAACTAATTAGAGTTTTGCAATTCACCAAAATAGAAAGAAAGAAAGAAAGAATAACGTTTATTTGGACACAGTTCGTGAAACACAAAATACAAATAACAAAATATTTTTTTTTTTTAAAACAATAGTGTGACCTCACGGCTGCGCCAAAAAGGTTCATTTCAGCATTAATGCCAGACAGGTACTGTCTGACGCTGGTTTTCTAATGAACCTTTAGTGACAAGTGACGGGAAGTACAAACAGTTTCAACATACCCAATAAATATTTTAACCATTAGGTACCTATTAATAAATAAGCTAGTAAAAAAAAAGGAATAAAAAAATAAATAATATAATATAAGTAAAGTAAATACAACAAGAACTGTCTCAGCAAACCCTGTTTAGCGATTAGTACAATCAATGCGTGCACGGTGCACTCACAATGCGCTACAGGCCGCCGAGCGCGGCGGACAACCCAGCGACAGTTAGGTATTTAGTTTGTCAAGAAAGAAAATACTGTGAGAATCATTGACTACAGTATAATTTAGAGAATTTATACAAAAAATTACAACAAGGGTGTTAGAAATTATCAATGAGCGAACATTCGTGAATAAAAGTGGTGCAGGAATGGTTGTTCCAAAGAGAAATATTATGTTTTTATTTATTTTTCGAAGTAAAGACTGCGGAAAGTTTTTTTTGTGATTTGTGTCCTTAGAAGATGTGCAATTTGTGACTATAAACAGACTACTAATAGATTCCTCGGCTAGCTCTGAATCATGAATGCACAGTTATTGGCTCTGAATCAAATGGAACTAGCTATTCATAATACACAGTGTTCATTAACAATGCCTGTAAATTCAATAATTCACACCTAAAACCAGATTTATTGTCATCGCGGTACACTAACCATATTTTCTATTATTCAAATGCAGGAAACGGATATGTTGCAGTTTATAAATTACAAAGCAACATAACATTCCCCAACCACAATGTCTGATTCATGGTAGGAATTTATTCTACGCATAATTAATTGTGTGTGAATGTATTAAAATTATGCTAATACTAGCTTTTGCCTGCAGCTTCGCCCGGGTGTAAGCCGGAAAATATCCCATGGGAACGTACTACCAAGATTAAAAGTACCATAAGTATATCCAGGCTATAAAGTATCTGTGTGCAAAATTTCATCCAAATTCATTCAGCCGTATTTGCCCCAATCCGGAACATACATCCAGACAAACAAACGGACAAAAATTATTCGTTACTATTTTATTATTGTAATGTGTCACTAAATTAATGTCCTGATGGCTTGTCGCGTTTAATTCATTCGCACGATCTTCTTTGTAAACGCTTTAAAGCTAGACAAAGTGATACTATCGAGATATGTTCTAAAATATCTATGTATCTACGGCAGAGCTTTAAAAAGTAGCAGTATTATATCTCGGCAGTGACCTTGAAATAATTACCTCCGGCTACTCTAACAAACCTTCCGCGTCCGTGTGTAACTGCCGCGTACCTACTCGATACTGTTGCGTACTGGTAAACATTGAGATTTAGAATGGCGTTTCGGCCATTTTATACAAAGATAGAATACTGCTACTTAAGTATACTGTGCCTCCGTACTTACAAAGTTCTCCCAAGACATCGATGTAATTATATGGGTGTAAAATTAAAACTACGAGTTTGTCGTATGAAAACTCACTTTGTAGATGTGTTTTCTTGATTTGAAAAAGATATATTACTTTTATGACTTATCAAATGTGTAGAATGCAACCGATCTGTTCAGTAAAAATTACACCGTGATATCTTAGGTGAAGTGACCTTGAAGTCAGCTGTCACTCCACTTGATGATAGAGATTGCCACTGTTGACGACTCACTTCAAGTTCACTTCACCTATGATTACATGGTGAGATGTTTACTGAATAGACCGGTTGAATTCTCCATATTTGATATGAGATTTTCGAGGTAAAATGGCTGTGACAGACGGACACATAAGTGGAGTGATCCTATAAGGGTTTCGTTTTTTCATTCGCACGTACGGAACCTAAAAAATATTTCAACATAATCCAATTTTGAAAAGACACTGAAACTAGCTAGTCAAGTTTTCTAAGAAACCACTTTTACAGTATAAGTGCAAACTGCCTGAAGTTAGAACAAAGGTTTACAATGAATGTTTGACCACCGTATTATTTGAACATTGTGAAACTACTGAGATGTCTTGGTAGCGAAAAGTGCACCTTAGAGCCTCTGTTTCGGTTCAAAAATAATAAAATTTGCATTCTTATAAAGGGTTCACATCCAATAACCGTATCATAGAATTGTTGGCGTTTTTTTAGGGTACCGTTCATCAAAATGGAGGACGAATTTTCAGTACTACCTACGTTTCATATCCAAATAGCTGAGAAACCTCTTCAACTAAAAGAAAACATTTATTAAAATATTGATTAGAATTTGCAAATAATCAGAAACAGTTTACTTGATTATTCTGCGCAACTTGGTATCATTTCCTAAGAATATTGTTCCTGTAGCATTCAATACACTTTTATTATGTACTTTGTTCAATGTTATTATCCTTTCAGATCATTATATAAGCTGGTAAGGAACCCTCGGTTTGAAAGTCGGAAACTCACCAAATGTTTTTTTAATCTTTTATTACAAGGGAACACCCTTACGTAACTGCGCTTAGAATAGGATGTTTCTAAAAATGCATGTACCTTTGCATTGAAATTGTCTATTTATAAATGAATGATTTTCTTCCTTTTAAACTAACACTGAGACGGGAAATTTAAATAGCAGGACAATACAATTAGAGATGAATCCTATCATAAAATATTAGAGCTCGAGATATGACATGAATATAAAAAAAAGAAACTATGAAATTAAGTACATTATCGTTTTACGTATACAATACATATGGCAACTCGAAATATGCTTAACATTAATACACCCCTTTGCAAAAAAAACGGGCGGTTTTGATTTTTGTACATTATTGGTAATCATTTAGTTGTAAAGAGGTTTTAATAGCCAAACTATGTTACTGGCACTTAATAAAGAGTCTGGGTAAGAAAAAAAGTTAGTTCCAAATTCGAAACTTTTGTTTAAAAACAATAATAATCCCGTTTTCCGTTTGTGACTTTTACTAACATTTTGCAGGTTTGCGGTTAGAAGGTTATCCTGGCAACTAAAACTAACTTCTCCTTATTTTTAGTAGAATAATTTATGTTTGTCGCATAATCCAGCCTTATTGTGACTTAAAAGTGATATCTTTGTGTCTATTGTAATGGCAGAAAAAGCAATAAGAGCTAGTAAAATTGTAGCGCTTCTGGAAGAGGGGTGTAGCCAAAAAACTATATTCTTATTGATTATAACAAATTACTAGTCATTTATGCTAATGACATAGTAAAAATATTAATATTATCCATACAAAAGCCAATAACTGTTAAGGTGCCCGTTTTTTCTGCAAAGGGATGTATATCATCGTGTTCGAAATCCGAAACCAGAAAAATTTTGGTAGGTACTATTATTCCTTTAAATTCTAAGTAGTTTAGTCCAAGATATACCGACAAAACCAGAGCAGTTGAGATTTCAGACAATACCTAACTATTTCACATCATCTAAAATTCGAAATACTTTTAACTACCTACTCAAAATAATACTAGGTATTTGGCACACCAATACTTTAAAGATGAGCATACCTTCAACAGAAAAAACAATCAATTTTACAGTTGTAAAATTGCATAACAAAAAGAAAATAACCAAAAAGTGATAACAAGAGACTTGGAGCAATTAAAGCTGTACAGCCGTATATTAAAAAACGGAAAAGAGTAAAACAAACGGTAGAAAAGGCAACGGAATTTGTATAATAAAAACAAACTGGCCTGTGAAAATAGGATTCTGGGGCGATCCCGTAATACAGTTTGGTTTGGACTCCCTGTTGATTTCGGATTTTACATTATCAACCTTCCGTGATGAGGGGAAGTGGTGTTACAAAAGCTTGAATCAGAACAAAAGCCTACTTGTTGAGTTGACGTAGCGTAGGTATTATTTTTATTCACTTGGAGGTTCCGTTTTTCTGCTACATCATTACCTTATCGTTTTTACCAGACAGCTATTTTTAAACATGTTTATACAAATTAAGTGACCGATACTAACGGTTTTGTTATCATGAGACGTTCGTTTTTACTCTACTCCAGATTAATCTGAGGCATATTTGCAGCAATATTTAATAGCTTCTTAGAAAATAACAAACAGTGAGGATAGCTAAGGAAATCTAAATCTCCAATGTGTTGTTAGAAAACCGTCGGTGTCCCATTGACCGTTTATGCAATTCATATTGCATGCCATTTACGTAATCAATCGTCTGAAAGTAATGACATCTTGCTTCCCGAATGTTCACAATAACTATAACATTACAAGCCAAATTGTCTAAATAAAGTTCGGAATTATTATCCGGAGTGACGTCATCAAACCACACAAGCGAAATATCCAACAACCCGGAACCTTTATTTGAATCATTTTCGAAGTAATTTTATTTTAACATTCTTTTTTATCTTTTCGAGCGCGTATTTAATTGCCATCACTACTCCTTCAGAAAGCGGTTATGGTCCATTTAGTAAAATCGTAACTGCTTTATTCGTTGCTCTCGAGTTTTGTAACAACAAAGGGTTCTTGAGATAAAACAAATAAATTGCTACCCGGAGGCTAACTCGGGAAATGAGTGTTTTTACAGATGAATTTTACGGATTTTTCGTAAATTGCTTCCGAATAATTGATTTTCAACTGAGGAATATTATTATAAAATCTATATTACCTTCCTATATATTTTCCTTAGCCGATATTCCTTCCACAGTCAGAACTATTCAAAAAATATTTAATTTATTCTTTGATTTCGCTTTAAATACATCGTAACAAAGAATACGGCCCTATTCATTTTATTAGTCACACGAATCTTTTTTACGTAAAGAAATTCTCGACTTAAAATGAAAAAAGAAAACTAAAACCGAATTTATCTAGATACTAAATTCATCGTATATTCTTCTTTTATTTTATAATCCAATTTCGCTCATCTCACAGTATAATGCAATCCTAAAGTCATAAAGTTTGATTTAAACTCTGCTTATGCAAAGTTGGGGCTTGAAACGATAAACGACAAGTTTCTAGCGAGAACTTTGGAGATTCTGTAAAATCGCTATGAATTATCTTTTATTTGCAGATTTGCTTACTTATTTTTACGACTCTGTTTGATGATAACAACCGGCTAAGTGCTTGTTGGACCACGCTCAATGGAGGGTTCCGTAGTAGGGATGAATTTATCTTAAGTAAAAACCTTCCCCTATACATTCCAACTATAAATGTACGTATGTACGCACAATATTGAATGATTTACCATGTTATTTTAATACCATAGACTTTGTAAGTATAGGTTTTCCTATAGTCTACGTATATCTCCGTTTTTTTTTTCAAAATTTTCGGTTTAGCAGTTTCGGAGATAAGCTGGGAATGGTCAATTTTTATCTATTTTCTATAATAATTTTAAAACTATTTATTTAAGAACAAAAATATATTTTAAATCTTCATAACAAGCTACACATTGATATGTCACACGGTACCGTTGGCAGAACTTTTTACAGACACACGAGTGATCCTATACCTAGTGGTTCCCATTTTTTCATTCGGACGTACGGAACCCTTAAAATCATTGAATTGTCATGTAGGATGTAGGTAAAGTTAAGAAGCAATTTAGGTTAGCCATACAACACACAAGAGCCACAAAAACAAAACGTTTGCCGGCCGTCTGACCGACTGTCGGTGACGGGAAATGACAATGGAACAGTTGAAAGGAGCTGACCTATTTTAAGTCGATCTCCGGCGGATTTGTTAGCCAATTTATCGAACTAACAAAAACCTATCATTTATGGTCGAAAATTTTTGTTTGGTACTCGTAAACTTATATTACAGTACTGCATGCCGGTCAGAAATAAGATGGTTTTGGACTTGCAACTTCTCTGAATAAAATACTGTCTATCTAAAATTCCGCCAAAACGTCGCATGATTTCAAACCTTACGTGAGTGCACGTCCACCTTCGTCCAGTAGAATCTAATAAATAATATACGAGTTTAAAAAATGAAACGTGGAGGAGAATCTCGTGCCGCATAAATATTGTATGAAGTGTTCCGTAGACAACTATAGGACAGTAAACGCTGTTTTATGGGATAACATTTATTGTTTTACCGAGCTAAGCCAAGATGGTTCTTTATTCCAAACCTATTGTTTATTGAGCTTCGGGAATGGATTTATTTTTGCTCTCGCTATGTTTTTATTCGATAAATTATTTATAGATACGTTGTTGGTTTTGGGGTTATGATGAAAAATGGGTGCAGTGGTTTAATTTATTATATAGAACAAAGTGCTATTCCAATATTGATTGGAATAGTTAAACAGTTTTGTTGAGTTGATTGAAGCCAATGGAGAGAAAAGTTTGTGTCCAGTGGAATATAGGTTGTCGTACCTAATAGTTCGGTAAAAGAGTATGACATAAAGATGATATTATAAACCACATAACAAATACATCGAAGCCATTGGTTAAAGTTTCCATTTGATGTACGTTTTATATAAAAAAAAACATTAATAACGTTTTTTATATTTTATTTTACACTAAATCTAGGGTCTACTCTAGTACCTCTAACGAAAAACTGACAAACGACATTATATTTATTTTGCTGCCATATGCTGAAGTGTAGCTCTTGTTTTGCTTTGCTGTACACGTGTGCTGAAAAATACGAATTTTGCGAATAAAATTCTGAAAGATCCTGAGTGCGAAATGTTTCAACGAATGGAAAACCAATTAATTATAATGTATTGTTGTGAATGTTCGTGGCAATACATCGATGGCAATACATTTTCACGAACGGTGAAATTGGATGATGACCTACTCTAACGATTTCTTCCGGACAACCTTTCAGTACCTACCTAATTAGAATTAGGTGATAATGTAAATATCTATAATTCACGGACAAAAGGGAAAATAAAGCGCTCATTTCATATTAAATTTTGTTATAAATCCCTGAGATTATCCATGCCTACATTTAGAACTTTCTCAAGAGGATATAATACTGGTAAATGATTTTACAGCCCAGTCTTAAGTCTTAGGGCCCCACAAGCTGGGTTAATGCTTATTTACGATCCTGTTTAGGGTATTTCATTGTAAGTTCTATACATCACAGAACTTGTCAGGATTATTAGTTGAATTCTGCTCTGATATTATTACGATAGTGAAATTGGTACAGATGAAAGATCGTTTGATTTACATGGCCGCCCTTTACGAGAGAAATGACTTCTTCAAGAATGACTTAAAGATTATAAAAATAAACTGATAGGAACATCTTATCAGTGTTCTAAGTGTTCTTTCTATCAAAGCTAAGAAACTACTATAGCATATTTTTACAAAATAACGAAGGTAAACAAGGCAACCCGAAGACCTAAGCAAAGCTCATGACAATGCACCATGCCAGCAATGCACACAACTTATATTTGTCTAAATTGTACTTCTACAGGGGAATTTCTAAAATGTCTGATATACTGTTTCGCTGTGGGTCCCAATTTGTGTCTCGTTGTCAAGTAGGACATAAAACACTGGCCGTGTGTACAATGTGCTTTGTTCTGTTTGTGCTCGAGTTTCTGAGGATTTGTAGCTATTTTAAGGAATAAAAAGCTCTTGAATAAAAGAAAGAAATGCTTGAAATGCTTGGCTAGGAAGATTATGAAAAATCTGATTAGAGTTTTCGCAATCTTGCTAGGTAAATGCAGTTTATGCTATCAACTATGTGTATGTATGTAGAAATAAAATAAAAAACGTGTGCGGTCGGAGACCCCCGCCAGGAACGATGTTCCTTTTCACGTATGATTTAGAATAATAACAAAATTTTCGTAGCCGCCATCTTGGAATTACATTTTGTCTCATAAACGGCTTTAGCACCTTCGAAAACTATGAAAACGACACCCATGACGAAAAATGAGAAAATTTTCGCGACCGCCTTCTTGGATTTTAATTTTGACCAAATTAAAAAGAAGACAATCGCCAGTATGAACGTTTTACTGCGTGTCGATTTCTCCCAGTTTACTGCAACCGCAAGCTGGGGTAAAGAACTTCGTTCCAAAAGAACATCGTAAACGTCGTGTACGTCGTCGTTACCTACCAGATATTCAGTTTACGTGTGCTAATACAACATAACATATAACTTAACATCAGGTTAGGAAGAGATGTAGTAAATTTCGCCAGTTATTTGTAAGCCCAATGTGATAGGGGGTGCGAGCCTTTTACCATCAACCGGGCACAAATCCAGACTCCGGGCTGCTGCCGAGAAATTCCGAATGGAAAACCCCAATAACGCCCGACCTGGGAATCGAACCCAGGACCTCATGCTTAGCAGTAGCACTTGCTACCACTAGACCAACGAGGCAATAAAGAAGTAAAAAGTATTTCTTGGAAACTCAACACTGTATTGATAGTAGTCAGTTTGTATCGTACAACTATTTTAAATTTGAAACACGGAAAATTTAAGCGAACTCCCCAATTTAAAATAAAAATTATGTGTTGAAAATTCACCATTACTTCCCACCGCATATTATTCCCAAAAGTCAACGTGTGCAACTGACGTGATGCTCAATGTACATAACCATTATTTTTTCACAGCCCATCACTGACAGAACCAAACAAAATTAAACATTCATTTTTAATTTCAACTCTACCCCCATTATTTTAAGACTCAGATTATTCAGTGTGCCACCAATGTTATTAATATTGTGCGGTACCTAATGGATCGTCTATTTTTTGCGCTTGAATATTTTATTACGTATTTCTGAATAATTAAGAAAAACATTTTTTAGTGATGAATAATGGATTATCATTGCTAGTCTATTCATAGTTATTAATTTATGGATTGATTTTAATGCCTCTTTTCACAATAATCGGAAAAATCGATTTTCTCTAATTCAGATTGTTCAGACATAGATACATATTTTTGATAATTTAAGATGTTTCGTTAATAATTATAATATAAAAAAACCTACGTCATAGCGCAGCCGCGAGGTAGCTGTGCGAGGAAGATGCGCAGCTTGAGGTATGCGATGCATCGACAGCAAGGCTGCTCTGCACCACTGGCAGATCCATAGCTTCCATCCATAACAAGCATCCATGGCGGCCAGTGGGTCGTCTTAGGGGCGGTTTGATTGGTGGATATAGCATAGCACATCTCTGTTGAACTTCGTGCTGGTCACAAGTAACTCGCTGACAAAAGATTTTTATTGTCTCTGCGTTGCAGCGTGAAAGGCTATCAGTAAGAGGGTGAGATAGAAAAGGCCCACTTACACCAAAAAGCACTAACACGTATAAAGCTAAACGAATTTAAAAAATCGAAATGTTTCTATCAACCTTTCGAAGACTACAGAGACAAAATGATGTTTGAATTATTAAAATATAGAAGTAACATAAAATATTTAAAAAAATACTACGTAGTTTACGAAAGAAGTAAGTTGAAAAATACTGAAAACAAAACACTGCACGATATGAAACAAAACTAGAAAAAAACAACAACCTATAAACGCCAACGCATTTCGTTCAGCTGCACAATACAGGGGGAAAGAGGTGTAAGACTGAATCTCCTGGAAAACTAGCCCCCCGGGCTTTGGATTGATGACCCCGATGCCTCAGGTGATCCACGGATAAATTGCCACAGTGCCCAGCCAACGGTTTTTGCTTTATGACTTGCTGTTTTGGGAAATATTATGGCGGCTCTGTGTTTGAGCTTATACAGTAGAACGGTCAGCAAAAAAGCAGGTACGTTATTTTTTCATACCATTCAAAGTGACACAAATTGATTAAAGTGTTGTCTCTGTCAACTACACCTGTGTGACAAGTCTCTTTTTAAAGCTTTATTGTGTCATGTTTGGTTAGCATAGCGAAAGTATTGCCAAACTTAAGTGGCAGTGGGCAGGGCGCATTGCTCGCAGAACAGATGGCCGATGGGGCGGAAAGGTTCTGGAGTGGAAGGCCCCCCCACAAGGTCGACCGATGACCTGGTGAAGGCACAAAACCGGTCGAAGCGGCGGTGCTTGGGAGAGGCCCATATCTAGCAGTAGATGTCTTTCGGCTGAAATGATGATGATGATGATTTTGTCAGCAAGAAACTACGAAAATATACATAATTGGGGTTATATAGATTGGTGAATTGCTAAGGACCTTAAGGCTGTGTACAGTAGGTAAGTAAGTGACGTGAAAGGCTGACTTCAAACAACGCTTTGGAAAGGTGCTCTGGCCATCTTGGCGCAGAGAACGAATTGAGTTAGAAGGCAATTGCCTTGACCTAGTTGTCCCCTGAGCAAGACCGTTTCTGTTTTTTATTCAGATGCACAATTTTCACCGGTCTTATAACTTTATAACGTGGATAAATTATAAAACTGGAGTTGAACCTGCTCAGTATTAGACAGTAGTTACAGGCGCATTTTAATGATGAAGCATATTTTAGTCTTTTTCATTTCGTCACCGTTTCACATTTAATATGAACCCATGTTGTATTCGGAACGAAAACGAATTTTTTGCTACAGTTTAAACTTGTTTAACATTGTCACCACCATCAATTGTTGATTTTTTGTCCCAATATCGTCGGTTTGTTATTAATTACTGCGGCATTTTACAATAAAAAGTTAACAATAATTAAATAACAGCATTTAGGCATAATAGGTACATAATGTCCTATAGAGAATGAAGCTTATAAGAAAAAGTAGAATGAAACTTAGATAGAATATACATTTTATTCACGTTGTTTACACCAGAGGTAAAATTAAATGCATTTTATCAGAACTTTGAAATTAATTTCTCTGCAAAAGCAAAGTTTAAAGTTCACAGCAAAGGTTCACTGTCTGGTATTCGCTGGTATTTTGCACATAGGTACCTACTAGGTATATTAAAGCTATATTGGATGAACTTTTCACTAAAATAAAATAGAGTGTTGTTTGTTATCTTGTTTTGATTAACGTGAGTCCCATTGCTGATTATTTACTTAGTAAGCTATAAGCATAATCTGCCTATAATGTTCCGACTGCTGGGACACAGGCCTCCTCTCCTCTGAGAGGTAACGGGCCGTAATCCACCACGCGGGCCTAGTGCGGGTTGGTAGATGTAACGTGTCATCGATTTTTTTCAGGATATGCGGGTTTCCTCACGATGTGTTCCTTCACCGTTTTGAGAGCAGTGGTGATGAAATAATTTACACAAATTAAATTGCCTGTCTGGGTTCGATCCTACGACCTACAACTCGTTAGTCGCGGCCCTTACCACTAGGCCACCACTACTCTAACTTTAGCTAATATAGAGACAAGGCGTATAAGGTTTGAGAAAAACGACAAAGATTAAAACGGCTTTGACTGGCTTTCTTCGTATTTTTGTTTCAGGAATTATGCAGTAATTTTGGATGGAACTCTCAATTACACCTCTGAAATAGCCAAGATTCAGAAAAAAAATACAATTACCATATTGACTAAAGACCGGATAGTATAATCCGGAACATTGTTCAAACGTTTAACTTGTAGGTACGATGAGCCTCAGAACAATAAATGTTTTTCTTGCTCTTTATGGCAAGGTATGTTGAACTATCCTACACCACCCTTAATGACTAACGACGCTTGCAATTTGTGTGTGAATATCGACAGCTGATCCTTACATTTCATATTTTTTATTTACTAGAAGAATAGGGGTGAATCAATCGACGCTTGGAAAATGTGAACTCAAGAAATATGCTAAGACTTGTTAATTAAATTGGTTTCATCTATAGGTATACATATATGGAAATAAAATTAATGTGGGTTTGTAATGTCAAAAAAACAGCATATAATATGAAAGTATACACAGTACTTGTAAAAATTAAAAAACTTTGTGTCTGTTTGGTCCGGCTAATCTCCGAAACGGCTTGACTGATTCTCATCAGACTTTCACTGGCAGATAGATGATCATAATAATATGAGGAGTAACTTAGGCTACTTTTAGTTTAGAAAATGATTAGGGTCCACGCGGACGAAGCCGCGGGCGGGTAGCATTTTCTAATCTTATTCCAAGGCTTATTCCGAAAAAGGTTAACATGTGTCTGAAATTTTTTATGATGTATGTATCTATTGGTACATAATTCCACAATATTGAGTCCCCCTTCATACACCCGACGTCAGCGCATTACGATAAGGAATAATAAGGGTTATGCATAAACGCAATGTATCCTAAAGGAGGTTCCTTGAAGTAAATATGGAAGCTCGTTAAATTTGTTAAAATACCGTGAAATATCGCGCTACGTCGGACACTCTTGGGACTCAACGCGAGATTTATCAGTCTCTTTATATTTTTCTAATACTTTCCTAAAGGGATTTGCATCTTGAATGTGGCATGGTTGAGCAGGTTTCGTTACAAAATCTAATATTAAAATATGCCTATAGGGCACTTTCGATGTGATGGAATTTGGTAAAGGTTCAGAGGAGGTCAAGATATGACCTTTTTTGTTGTTATGATAACATACTTTTGATAAAAGGGGTCGCATCTGTTTATTATAAAAGCCTGTAAGTTTTAATTCTGGTCAGAATTTCCGCTTAAATAAGTTATTGGCAGATTGTTGCGAAGAAAATTAGAAAAAGTGTGTAATTAGTGTGAATTCGTTCTAATCATTTACGTTTTCGGATTATTAAGTATAGCTACTTGTTACAAAAAATTTTGTAAACGAATTCGTAATATAGATCTAACGAGCCTTTTGGTAGTCCAACTCTGAGGGCAACATGTCAGAAAAGTACTTTCAAGAGGATGAAAGAAGGTACCAAACAAAGTACGGACGTGAACAGAATTCGCGTTAGCACGTTTTACAATTTGTTACATCGCTTAAATTGTAATAAAGCTTCAGAGTAACACATACGTTTGATAAAAATTTGTATGTAACTGTACCAGATTGTACAAAGAAAATTCAACCCAACCAAGAAACTACAGAGTTCAGAATTGTACATTTGGAAAATCTGATTTAAGACACTACTTTATTCACAAATGTGCCGTGTGAGGTTTATAGAAAGAGGTGTACTGTGAATCCCGGATGGATACAGTTCGTATTCTATTTACCTTAACAGATGCCATCATTATTCCTTAAGCATTCCTTACGACTGAGCGTCGTGTGGAATGAAATTGACAAATTCAGAGGGAACCCGAATGCCTCGTTACTCCTTATGTGATCCTCACCTTTGATAATATTTTATGAATAGTGTTTGTTTTTCAATTTGTCGGGTCGAACAAACGCACTTACCTTTATTTTCGCTCTTTTTCACTTGAAATGTGAGCTGAATTCTAAATGGTATCAACAAGTGCGATGGAAATATCGACATCATAGTTATCAAATGTCAAAAATGTTCTAAAATATTTTAAACTAGCTGTTGCCCAAGACTGCGTCTGCGATCCAGAATGAAAAAAACTTATGCTAAACTTAGCTTATGTCCTTCTCCGGGTCATGGTCTAGCTATGTGCCAAAGGACACGACCAGTTCCTGCATTCGAATTCGGGAACTTGTGCAGGATTACAGTAAATACACTAAGATTTAAAAATAAAGATCTAATTTATCATGGATAAATTATTCCGAATAAAGCCAAGGTTAAAATATCTGCAAAAACAGTATTTTAAATGTTTCCGCTTTTCTTTTAGAGTGCGTTTCATCAAATAGTTCCTATGCCGTAATGTTGGTTCTACTGTTGTAGGACGAACATTAGTACGTTACGGCGCCACCTAATAGGTCCGTTGTTAATGTGCCAACATTACGGCATAGGAACTATAATGATGAAACGTACTCTATAAGTACTTTCTGATTTTGACGTTCCATTGTATCTATAACCATCCGGTAACCATAATAAGCTACACATAATATAGGAAAAATAAACTAAGAACGAGTTATTTTCGATCAAGAGAATAAATGACATGGAATATAATTATAATGCATGTTTTGTTTATAATTAATTTGATTTATTTACACTCCTACAGGTTAGGTTTTTATTGATATTTGTGACGATCGAACACCATCACTGTAATCACTGTGTATAAAGGACTGCTATTTCTTTGACAATGCATCTGACATTAGTGGTGGGATCAAAGGCAATATTAAGGGAGCAATCTTTTCCATAAAATACCGAATTAATCGATTCGAGTCAAAGCATGAAAAATCGATTCACAAAAAATATATTTCTGAATTGATATTTTATTATACCCTTTGTAACTGTGTTTGTTTAATAATAACATAACATAACATCACGCTTCTAATCCCTGAAGGGAGAGGTGTACCTATACACCCTCATTTCGCTAGTTATGTTGTAAGTCCCGTGCAATAGGGGGCGCGCCTATTGCCATCAACCGGGCAAAAACCGGACTCCACTTGCTACTGAGATATTCCAGATGGACAAACCCAATAACACTTTGCCTGACCCGGGAATCGCAACCAGGACCTCATGCTCCTGGTCCTGGTCCTGGGTGCGATTCCCGGGTAGGTACAGCGCTACAGCGCTTGTGACCACTAGACCAACCAGGCAATCAAATGATTTCGATTTTAGTGTTCGGGAAAAAATCGAGTATCATTTATCGATCTCAGATCGCCATTCACCATCCCTACTTGCACATCCGATCTTGGCGTCACGTTGTGTTTACAGTTCGTTGTGTACTGTCGATTTTTGTGTTCTATTTCTAACGACCATTGCTTTTCTTTACGAACTGATATCTTCAAAGCCTGATTACCATTGCTATATAAAAAGGATTCATCTGTTTTGCTCTACGATTCGATTAAATGGATATTATGATGAGGTGCGTAAACTGTGGCATATTTCGTAAGGCGGATTCAAAGTCGTATTATTTCAATGCCAACCTTACCCCTGCAAGCGAGACTTGCCCGGTGGTTAAATAATCAGGTATGTACTTAAACTACATTGGAACAATACTATTTAACAACAAGACAGCAGGTATAAAGTCTGACACAGCGGTTCGATTGCATGTGAGCCAGCAAAACTTAATAAAGCAGCGTTTATTTGGGGAAAGGGTGGCAACGCATCAGCAAAAACCCTGCTATGGGCGGCGGTGATTGCCTAATTCCCGTAACTAAAAACGTTCAAATTCAAGTCGCAATCTCATCTCAGTGACAATAATGTCAAAAACTTGTCTTAAACTCGATAACCACAACGCCTAGCGCCATCTCATATCGAAAAGCAGAGTTATTTAGTGAATACTTATCTTTATTTTTCTCAGTTTCCTGATCTTTTAGACTCGTGAAACTTTTTTATCTGGAAACTGTAGAATACAAAAATTGCAAAAATAAAACAATATTTGCTGCACATTGATTTCGACACCTATGCAGGCGCCCATAGTCCCACTGGTCATGTCATTTGATCCAAATCCGTTCAGCCGTTTTAGCGTGAAAGCGTAAAAAACAAAGTCACTTTCGCATTTATAACATTAGTTAGGATTATATTATTAGGCCTTTCAGGAACACGACCTTCAGTAATGAAGAACACGACCAAGAAGAGATAATATTATTAGTTAGGATTAGGATAGACACTAACAGTAGGATGTATAGGTACCTATACCTAGCTACAACGATGATAGGGTTTTCTCTGTTCAGCATAATGTCCTTCCTTTTCTACGTATGTGTGAGCACTAACTCTTTTCTTTTTTTGATTTTCTTGTCTATCTTATCTATCTGTCTTGAATATCCGTCCATATATCTGTCACATTCCTTGTTTCACAGAATCTAGAGACTGATATATGATGGTCTAACAGACTTCTGTTCTTTGCGTTGTGTGATTTTTGATTGAAAGATGAATTGAACATACGACTACTACGTAACGTGACTTTGGTTTTTGACTTTTGTCTTTCGATTGACGTATCGACGGTATGTTCGGCTATTCTTCACACAAAAGAACTGGCAATCGGTAGGTATAAATTCTTTCTTTCATCACTGGTTTATTTAATATCGAATTTTCTCTCAAAATGTATTTAACTAACTACGACGTAATATTCGCGACTACGTCACATTTGGACGATCAAAAATTCCAATTTCATAAAGTCATAATAATAGTTATTGGGTCCCTTTGTTACCGTCCGTTTAATCAATGTTACAGTTTATTACTTTTGAATATTATTATTATATAAGGCGCCTACAGAAAGTAAGCTGTTCGTGTATTAATGTAGGTAACAAAATGAGGCTGTAGGTAATGTCTTCATTTTCGTTCATTGTAAAATGTTAGAGGTCAAAGCTTTCATGATTAAAGTTAATATACCGATACCTTAATTCTTGTAAAATAAAATGACCAAGAGTGCTGTTGAAAATCGTTCCAGAATGTAAAGTATTATAAAAGGCCGTGAAATTTGTTTTAAATAAAGAAAATTAAAGTAAATATTCATGGTATAAAAACATCGTAAACAATATTATTTCAAAATTATAGTAAAGACGTACGACATTATCGTCATAACTTAAAATAAAATTGTTTAAATAAATTCAGCAGGTTTAAAATCTGTTTCACGTGGGCTGGTGTTCACTAGAACAAAAAAAATACAGAAAAAGGCGCACTTAGGATTCGGACCCCTCTGCTTGTAAAAATACCATTAGTCCTCAGTGTAATTGCATTTACAATTAAATATGTTATAAATGAGCCAGTCTGAACAATTAATTAGAGTTCTCTATAGCATCGGAGGAATAAACGCCCCGCGAAACGACACTCGCCTGCTTTTAATAGTCCCAGTCTTCGGGCTGTATTTAATTACTTATGTACTGTCTATATAAATATGTAACTGTACATCTGAATAATTTATTTGTATGTTGTAATTAAGTACGGACACAGAATTTTAGAAACAATTCTCAAGGCTCATCTACTACTTACTTAAAATTATTCAATTGAAGACCGTTTGCTAGCTTAGAAAACCTTCTATTTTTCTGTGATTTGCTGGGTAATTGTTAAAATTAAAGTAACAGTTCGCGAATCATAATCTTTCCTTGGTTTAATATTATCATTCCATGGGCTTCACTGCAGTTTAATTATTTAGGTTTATAAAGGAAATCAAAAAGATAATAAAACCCTAAGTTATATTTTTTTTTATCTTGATAGATTTCTATTTCATTTTTTGTCTCTCGTGGTATTTTAATATCAAGGCGATGGAAGTGATTTAGTAAATCCTTATTTACTATGAGCACACAAATATGTATGTATGTCCTTAGTATGATTTCATTCAGTGTAACAGCGTACACACAGGCACATAGACGTATATTCAATAACAGCTGTAAATTAATTTCAAAACAGACATATTACGTCTCTGTACACCATATATTGTTGATTCTCGTATACTTTATGAACTAATATAGTCGCAATTCACACAGTAATATGTAATAAATGTACTGTACTATAATATTATTTACGAAACCACATCAATGGCTTAATTTGCGCCCTATCTTAATGGGCCGGTTATTGTCTTGTCTACACAGATTATTGATTCTTTTTGGTTAGAAGACTCTGCAATAAATTAGCATTTATCTATATATTTGAATTAAACATACTCGTAACTTTAATTGATACTTAAACATAGATATTTTACCTATATTATATTATTTAAGCGGATTTCCAGAAAAAAATGAGATTTATCGAGCTTCTCAAAATACATAATTAAATATTTTGTAAAACATAAAAGCTTTATATTCCAAACTGTTAATTTTCTCTCACTTCAGAGAATTCGGGCTTCTACCCACGTGAAGCCCGAATTCTCGGAAGTGAGAGGTGTTAAAAAATTACTGAATCCATACCTTATCCTCTCGATTTATCCCATTATCTTTCTGCTTTTAATTGAAATTAAGAACAAAATGTAATTTAAAATATTCCTTATTAATATTATCAGTATTAAGGTATAGCTCGTGGCTACGTAATAACAGCCGCACAGGTCGATCCATCAGGTTAAGCTACGCTTGCCGGGGTTGGTCCGTGGATGGGTGACCATCTTTACATACCGAGACTCCTCCGTGCCTCGGAAAGCACGTTAAGCCGTTGGTCCCGGCTGTCATTTGTGGATCTTGACAGTCGTTACGGGTTGTCAGAAACCCGTAAGTCTGACAACCAGTCTTACCAAGGGGTATCGTATTACCCGGTTACTGGGTTGTGGAGGTCAGATAGGCAGTCGCTCCATGTAAAATACTGGTATTCAGCTGCATCCGGTTAGACTGGAAGTCGACCCCAACATAGTTGGAAAAAGGCTAGGCAGATGATGATGAGTATTAAGTTATAGTTACCTATCTACTTTCAATAGGTACTAAAAGCAAGAATGTTTTTTCAAAATTACGACAGTAATGACGAATTTCATCTAAACCGCGTTTAAGAGCTGTCAGTGTCAATATTCCACAGAAAATAATAACACTGTTATCTCTTAAACGAGGTTTATGTGCTGACCGCGTATAGTTTCATAGTTTATAGTGAAATTCGCACTAAATCATCATCGATCAATACTTTAACAATAAAGAAACTTTATATCAATATTACAGAATCCTCAAGTAACTTTTGGAAAATATATGAAAAAAGGTTATTTGGGATTTTCATCAAAAATCGAATAATATGAGGAGGACTAGCGATGCGTGGTACATTTCTAATGTTATTCCTCCTCCAAAGTTAAGTTAATGTTAGGGTAGGTTCAGCATATTTGTATTCAGTATGGTTAGGAGCCTTTTGATAACTTTAACGGCTCTACCGTTAAAGTACAAATAAATGTGTAGCCACATAAACTTTTTACCAAATTATAGGCCACGATAACTTTTTAACTTTGTATTGTAAAAGACGACTGGTGTTACTGGAATTACGCTAATATACGCGAGTCTAGGTGCTCGCTAGTAAAAATATATGTTATTATAACATTTTTGGGTATCATTTTCATTATTTGCTGCGAATAACTTACATAAAATATACATAAACTCAAGCCTTCTTCCCATGGGGGTAAACAGAAACTCCAGAACGCAACCTGCTACGATCGATACGATACGATCCTTACATACTCCTTTTGCTTCGTTTACGTTCATACATCAGAGCGTCAATTCTCTTACTTATAAAACGTTCACATTCAAGGCGCAATCTGTCAAACTTGTCAAAAATTTGTTTTTTTTGACAGATTGCGAATGAGATACGAATATGAACGTTCTTAAAAATAAGGGAATTGCCCAGCTACTCATACACGCACGCCGGTTGCGAGCGACTAACTTGTCTATCAAAAACAACAAATCTTTTCCGAGCATCCCGCACCGGATACATCAATTTGTCACAAAATGAAAGAAGAACTCGAAGCAAACTTAGGGACGCAGTTTATCAGGGTAACGACCTTTTTCAAATCTCTTTTAGGTGACGCTCGGTTCATTTATTATTTTTTTCCTTCTTATCCGTTTCAACTCGATCACATGTTACGTATTACTCAGCGTCACTTTAAAACGTTATCGTTCTGTCTCGTGTGAAAAACGACTATTTGTCAACTTGAAAGTTCGATGGAATTCTTAACGAGTTAATGGAAAGTTTTTTCTGAAAAACAATCGTGCAAACAAAGGGGGAATTGTGTGATGTTGGCACTGATAGCGTGTCATTATCTACTGTAGTTGAAATAAATTGTTTTGTTATAAAAATTGAATTACGTCGAATAAACCATTACTTGTTGTAGGTACCTTAGGTTCATCATCATCATTTCAGCCGAAAGATGTCCACTGCTGGACATAGGCCTTCTCCAAGCACCACCACTTCGACCGGTTCACCGGTCACCTTAAGGGGGCCTTCCAACACTACGTCTTCCGGTACGCGGTCGCCACCGGCTGGTACTGTAGGCTACCTACATATAAGTTGAATTGATATTCCTGATAAAAGTGCTCTCACATGTTTTACTTTTGGGGAAAACAATTCATGACCTTTTTTCTTAGGTAACTATGCAGTAAAAAATCTAACAGTATAATGCAAAGTCACCATTTTCTATAATACGTTACTATTTGGGTGATTCTTTGAACATATGCATATTACGCGGCCCTCCCCAAATAACTACTTAGTGAGATATAAAGTTATGTTTTTGTTTATTTCCCGTAAAACATAGGTCCAGCACTATATACAGATGGACATAACATATTCCTATTGTTATAAACAAATATGTTATATTCATAAACGTTCCTGAAATCTCATCACCATTCGTGTCCCAATTTCCAAATTTTAGCAGTTCATGCTCGAAAAGTTATAAATAAACCCTAAATATCGTATTTTTTTGTAGTATTTTAGATAGTACACGACATGTTTTACCCATTAGCAAAACTATACACATTAAAGAACACTTTTAGGTAACTTTTAACGACTTTGAAAATTGTCCCAACACTTCATGCTCACTACCATTTGTTCAAATAGTCGCAGGATTATTTTGTACCGCGTAGTTTATTGGTATCTGAAAGAGTAACTCAGCGGTCGCGCTCTGTTCCACGTCACGACTGGTGCAGGTCTCGCGTCAAAGAGTGTTTTGGCGCCAACTGTAGCGTACCTTAATCGCCCAGAAATCGTGTTTGGCAAACAAAAATCTCCTTACCGTTCGAGTTGCCCGTGGTAAGTCTATTATTCTTATTTATCCTTTTTATGCACTGTTATGGTCGCCATAGGATACTCTTTGCTTTGATTAAGTTCCCAAGTTATTAAGTTCCAGAAAGAACGTATAATGTGAGAGAGTGTACAAAAATCTAATTACCGTTTATATAATTACCATTTTTCCCGTTCGTATTTTGGCGAACGGTAATGAGAAATTGAAAATGGTAATTAGCACCAGTATAAGCTGGCTTCTTATTAATACTGAAACTTCTTACTTCGCTAGGCCAGCCCAAGGGCGAAGTGATCGATTGTTTATCGTTCGATGTGAACTGACACCTCCGCAATAAAATAAACTTACATACTGACTACCCACCTACCACTAACATTTGGTCTGAGCCACTAACTTATTTTTTTTTCAGAGTGAAAAATGTTGCTGTTGTTTCGGAAAAATTAGCAATCGAAGGAGGAAATATTACATTTGTATGAAGCTGGCTGAGTTCTATTTACACAGAGTTTTGAAGCAATGTTTTAGTTGATTTTATTTAGATTACCTACTAGAAAGATAATTATTAGGTATTGTTTTTATTTTGAAAACTTGTTTATATTATTGATATTTTACTTATTTTTTTAAATTAAGTCAATTGAAAAGCAAAGACACCGACGTCCGAAATTAAAGTTATATTTCACTTTTTTAGTGTTTTTTTTGGAAGTCGGTTGTTTTTTTTTTTGTAAAAAGTTTTTAGTCTGTTTATGTTATGTGTGTAGATGTACTACTTTTATGATTAAGTACCTAGCTACATGCGCGGTTTCTGGTCATGAAAGTGAGACTGATTCGGATTTAAGCATACCTAAATATTCTCAAGTTTTTGTATAAGATCTCATCGAGTTTAAGAAATATCTTAGATGGAACTTGTATATGTAGGTCTGAATTCTATTTACACTAAGTTTTGAACCAGTGTTCTAGTTGATTTTATTTAAATTACTAGACAGATAATATTATTGAATTTTAGGAAAACAGGTTGATTTTTGAGTTTTTTTTTATACAGTCAAGTCGATATAATAGCTAAGTTTGATGCCATTTAATAAGTAACCTAATTAATAAATAAAGTATGTGATTTAAGTAAATTATTCATTTTATTTACAATTACCAATCACGAAGTATAATTACCATTTTTAAACACTAATTACCGTGTGTTCCATATCTCATCACCGTTCGACGAAAATTTTCAGCTTCAGATTCAGACCTATATTGAAGTTCAAATACTGTGCGTTTGATTTATTTAGCTAATCTGCACTATAAACTTTACGTTAAATTCATAAAAGTTGTAATTGGAAGCATTATTTGAACTTAATTTTCGAATCCTGAATATGTCTATCTTCAAATATTCACCCATTTCCTTCTCGCTGCACCCGGCAAAAAAATGTTCCCAAGACAATACGAACAAAACCAACAGTACTCCTTTAGTAAAAGCTCGAGCAAATTTTACAAGAAATGGGAATAATTCCAGCGGCTGCAACTAAAGATAGAAAATAATAAGCTATAACAAATAGGAAACGTCCGGGCACCGTGCATTATGGTACACTAGAGACCGACTACAGTAAGGTATGAATTCCTGGTACCAACGTAATACCTTTATCTTTTCTTTAAACTGGAAGAATGCTCAAGTTCGATTTAAAAAGCTTAGGAAAAATGGATTCTGTATAAAGAGGTTCTTATAGGATTTATAAAGAAGTAGGTAATGTTTGTTCTATTTTCATTTAGGTCAACATGTTGGTAATTTTGATTTAGCTGTCGAATGTATTACTTCCATAGTGCGAGCTACGACCTAGAACGGCGTAGCACGGCGTAGCATGGCGTAGCACTGTAGAGACGCGGCGCTACGCGCATTACTTTTATTCTGACTTTTCTTGACAAGGGTTAAAAAAAAGGTTCACGAAAAAGCTGTATTTTACAGAAAATGATCATGCAAAAATAATAATTTAACTGAATAAATTAAAGTACAACTGTATTAAAACATTTTTACATACAAACTATGAATCCCAGCTTAACTCAAAGGATTCTGACAAAATTATAATAATCTCTCAAAAGAAGCGTCAAGATTGAAAGTATGGATCAGACGGCATTAGCATTTATATTCAGATTCGAGGTAAAAGTTACTCATCATTGCTTAGCATTCTCTTTTGACTACAGTCTGCAGAAATTCTGTATTTAAATCGTGGTATATATTTATGAATTATTTTCTACTTCGCGGCGTTAGAAGATTAAAGATATCAATGTTTAAACAAGCTTTCTGGTTTGCCACTTATTTGTTTGTAAAGTCTCGATATTTAGAATTAATAAGCTGCCTTCCGTTCGAATTAAAATGGAGTCAACGCCGCCGGTGCATTTCTGCTTTTCCTGCGTTGCGAGAATATTATATTTATCCGATTTTCAGAATTGTCAATTTGAAATATCCATTTGTGAATTTTATTTTACAACCCACGCAATTAATAAAACTTCGAAATGATTGTTGTAGTTAAATCTTCTCGTATTTAAACAAAAACAACTCATGAATTAAGTAAATTAAACTAACTCATTATTAAAAATTAAGGCTCAATTTTGACAAATTACTACAAAAAAAAAACATACAAACGAATTGAGAACCTCCCCCTTTCTGAAGAAGTCGGTTAAAAAAAAAAATCGGTCAGCTAATTTCTTTAAATAAATAAAACAAATTATGGGTTAATTTTCCTTGAATTATTCCAAAAAAGTATTGATTAGTTAATTTCCCGGCCACAGCAGTATAATATCATCCACTTTATTTTTCATTGCGACTCGTCTCACATCTGTAAGGGTCCGTCTCCTCCAATTTGGGCTACAATTAAACGTAAGCATTAATTACATTGGCCCCTACCCCCACCGTTTCTGCCTTATTTCCCTTTTGCTTATTCAGCGGGAGCTATCACGTTTTTATAATGTTCACTAGAAGTGGCTTCTGGGTAGAAGGTCAAAGTCGAATATAATACTTGTAGAATTGTAACATTCAAATAAACGTCTATGTGTTTTTTTCTTTTGGTCCAGAGTCTGTATAGGTAGGTTGAGGCAGTTTCTCTACCACAATACTGTTTCTGCTAAAAAGACGTAATAATAACTAGCTGCGCCCCGCGGTTTCACCCGCGTATGTGTCGATCCCGTGGGAATATCGGGATAAAAAGTATGAGTAGTAGTCCTATGTCCTATTCCAGGTCATGGTCTACCCATGTGCCAAATTTCATCTAAATCCATTCAGCCGTTTTAGCGCGCAAACGTAGCAAACACAAACTCACTTTCGCATTTATAATATTACTAGCTTCCGCTCGCAGCATCGCCCGCATTGTATGTCGATAAAAAGTAGCCTATGTTCTTGCCAAATTTTATCGAAATCCGTTCAGTGGTTTAGGCGTGAAAACGTAACATACAGACAAACAGACAGAGTTACTTTCGGATTTATAATATTAGTATGGATATTAGTATGGATTTAGGATGAGGATTTAATTTTTTGAATAGGCACATAATATGTGAGTCACAGATCTACATGGAAAATATTGTATTACGTTTGTTCAAATAGAAACTTTCGGCCTACGGCATTGAGTGAGCGCACGTAATCACCTAGAACAGTTACCACGTCACTTCTAGTCATAGAACTTCAAAGACAATGTTACGATTTTATTGTAGGCAATTTACGGTGCGATATACGGGTCCCTTTAACGCCTACCCTCGTATAATTTGGATTGTGGGACTAATAAGAAAGAAACAATGCTAATGAAATAATACCTATTAATGAAGTGTCTACGTATTATTTTAATTAAAATTTCAATGTATTACGGTCAGACAAGTTATTGTAATGAAGGTAGGTGTTACACAAGGCTCGATATTAGTACTTTGTAATATAAATCAAGTGGGTAGAAAGTCTGTTTAAATATTTAAGTAAAACGCAAAAACTTTAAATTCATTAATTTTAAAACGAATAGAAATGATACATTACGGGTTTTATAGTACACAAGAGACAAAATAATTTGCATGACTCGGAAGCATATAATAATCAGAATTTCCCTAATTAATTCGTGCAAAAATTAATCATCTGAACATTTTTTTCTGCGTTCTCAAATAAAACACTCACGCAACTGTGTAATATCAAGACGACAATAATTCAGATTTAAATTATTCTTGTAAATAATCAAGTGACCTTTGGGTAGTCACAAATTATGCGCAGTTGGTAATAAATCAAGTCCCACGGGTGCCAGTAGCTCTGCCTAATTGTATTATTATTTATGGGCCTTATAGCAATATTGTCGTGTTTGCACAGTTTTGTGCAAACACTTCGCCGGACGCTTGTTTATTAGATCGGCGCTAGATTAAAATTAAATGGAGATGAACAATAATTCTGGATTGTTTATTGGGATTTATGATTTAGTTGAAGGCCTCGGAAGATACATTTCTGATGTTTCTTTTGCGAGCTTAGAACTCAGTAAGTAAAACAGTATCGATATCCCTTACTTTAACAAGCTGACCACAAAGTCGCATGGTTTGAAGCTGTCAAACTACTTCAGCGGCATCTGACGTTGTAAATCATACTACCTAACTACCTCAGACCAAATAAAAACGCGCTGCGAGTATACAGTGAAGCATGCCAAAACTACACCTCCGCTCTTTGCATACACTCTCACACGCACACATTTAAAACCATTTACAATCAAACTATACCCCACTAAGTGCACACATGTTTACGAAACCGGCCTCACGTCACTATTGACAGCGCTCTGTCTTGGTTTTTTATTTTGTCTGAGCCTAACTACATACTAATTCCATGCGCGTTGTTTATACTTGAACGAAATGTTGGTTTAATTGAACCTCTTATTGGCTTCTGTCTTGTCTAGTTCTTGTTTCATCTGCTAGAAAAAGAAAGCAACAGTTTATGTTTAGTAAGCTGTTGCCGTTGAGTATCAACGGAATCAGGGTTGGGTTATGCACGAGGCATTTTACGGTTAGCTTTACGTTTACGTGAAAATCGCTCGAATTTGCGTGTTACTAACAGACGCCTAAAGAAACTCGATCAGTGTTGGCTTGGAAAGGTAACAAAATAGCAGTCAACGCTATGTTAGGACACAGTGTATGGTTTTCAACCACCAGAATGCAGCGGAATTCCATTTTCCACCGTTCATTCCAAGAATTTTGACCGATACAAGCACATTTTCACGGACTGTTTTGCTGAAATCGGTCATTTCAAATCAAGAGGTGATTTTCGATATTTATTTTGGGAAAGCAAACAATCGTACATTGTATAATACAACTAGATACACAGTATGCTATAAGTAAAAGTACAATCCACTACGTTTCCACATGTTACTACTTTATATTTGATACAGTTTTGGTAAAATGAAGTAAAATCAATAGGTACCTACTTAACATCGATATGCGAATATGTCACAAATAATGGGAGAGAAGCTACTGGATAAGTTTAAAACCAATTAACACTGGTACTATTATCAAACTCATAGTTTTGCTAAAATAAAAATATCTTAATTTCCTGATTTCCAAATAAAAATCCATTGCAATTATTAACAACCAATTTAATACTCAAATGGAGTACTGAAACATAAATTATGTTAGTTACACCAGTGTCGCGGGGGGTTTATCAGGCGTGATATTGATATTTAATTTAATATGTCTGATACTTGAGGAAACACTCAAGGTTGTAGGGAAAATGCTCATCGCTGTAACTATCTTTCATAATTATGATATTCATAGCTGTTTTTCTTAGAAATCAGTACAGCAAGCGCTAATGCTGAGCATGCGGTCCTCGGTTCGATTGCCAGGTCGGGAAAAGTGTAGTGTTGTAGTGTCTCAGTAGTAGTCCGGAGCCTGGATTTGTGCCCAGTTGATGGCAATAGGCTCACCTCCTGTTACATGGGACTTAGCATACTGGCAAAATGTGGGTGCACTATAGTACCTCTGCCCAACCCTTCGGGGAAATAAGGCGTGGTAAGTAAAATTATTATTAAACATAAATATTTATTGCCTTGTTATATTAGCAAATTGACTGGCCATCAATTACGTTTTCGGATACAAGCGGATACAACGGTGCTAATATATTTTGCATTTTATCACCGTTTATGCGTGACACTGGCATTCATATAAAGAGAAGGGATGGCCAATTTTTCGCCTGAAATCATACATACTTGTTATTTGGTCTGAGCCTACTTGGTAATGAAAATAAATCTTCCTATTTACCTACTTACAATATTGTTGTTCTCTTTTCCGCTGTTCCGGTGTGGTACCTACTAAGATCCAATTTCCAATTAGCTTGGTCTTCTCTGTTCGCCTCGTCTTTAATGTCATCTTAAGAGAAAATTCTATCCACGCTTTGGAAATGAAAAAGCCATGAAAATGGTACCTTAAAATATTTCGAACCAGCTCTCATTTAACGCTACGTGATTCCATATACAAAATTCCATAAATAAAATCGTTAAGAAACTACGGAAACCGTACACGGAAATGCATAAACGAGCAAAATAAGCGCAGAGCTTAGTATGCACACAGTTATGCTCAGTTGCCCGTATTCGCCTGCGGTTAAGATAAGGGGAGGTTGCGATGCCCGTTTCCTCTTCTGAACGTGTCTTTGCACTATCTAGAAATTTTGAAGTTGCAACTGCATGAAGCGAATAATAATCTGGCTAGCATCATTATTTTGTCGTTTGTAGTTTTTTTTACTTATTTTGATGCCGAGTATTGAGATCTTTTTTGGTGCAGTCGCAGTTTTAGATATAAATTAAGGGAATTCCCGTTCACCTCGTGTTTCTTTGTAAGAAATGGGTCACCCCCTCTGCGAACGTGTTGTGCTAGAAGGTGACATAAGCCCAAAACACACACAGAGTGGGTGCGGGGCGGGAGCGGGTCGGGTCGTTTTCATCGCGTGAGTCGCGCGGTTCATCGTGTTCACACAGAGCGCGGGCGCGGGGCGGCAGCGGGTCGGGCGCGGGACGGCAGCGGGTCGGGCGCGGTTGTACTTTGACAGACGGCAGCGGTTGAAAATGTTGGGTGATTCTGACACGGACGAAGAATTATTATTTTTAGAGAACGCGAAAATGGAAAAAGTTGTAGGTTCTTGACATTAATAAAAAAAAACATCAATATGGAGAATATCATCGATACGTGTATTGCAACGAATGTAACGCCGCTACACCCACATTGCTATTCTGTAACCATCTTACCTTGAAAACTTAGGTGAAGTGAGAGTGGAGTGAGTCATTGTCATCGATACCTACTGATGCTAAGGCAGTGACAGTTCACTCCAAGCTCACTTCGATATTTTACTACACTTAGTTTTCACGGAGATATTTTTACAGAATAGCACAACCGCTCCCGACCCGCTCCCGTCCCGCGCTGTTGTGTCAGCGGGCGCGGCTCCCGCGCGGCTCCCACTCCGCGCCCGACTCGCGCCCGCGTTCTGTGTGTTGACATCCATACAATTCCTTGAATTACAATTTATGACATCCGCCGTACTCCCGCGCCCGACCCGCTCCCGCCCCGCGCTGGGCGCTTACTCTTGATTTTAATTCCGATCTATCGACATTGGAATTTTCACGTTTCGTACTCTTGAGTTCGACGCTAGCGCCAAATTGTATTCGAATTGCGTGTCCATTTTTGGGAACTAAGTGGAATCGGGATCGGGCTTGAGGTGCTACTCTTGACTTACTTTGACAGCCGTCTATTGCGCCAGTATTGCGTCGGGATTGTTTGTTGATTGGAATTTTTCCAATAACAAAAGTGTAACTTTTTAGAAATTGTTTTGCGTTTTATGTGGTTTTCACCAATTAATAAGTACATAACATGGCAGGGTTGGCATTAATATACAGTGTTTTACGTAATTCCCATAAAAAACAATTAAAACAAAGACGAGATGAGCGTCGGATGATGCGTTTTAAGGACGAAGCGTTTTCTATGAATGAAGACGAATTTAAAGCAAATTATAGAGTGAGCAAGGACTTTTTTTGAGAAAATTTATGAAAACATTAAGATAGGAGTGAGGCGTATTTATCGTCACAGATAGAAATCACAGATATTAAAAAATAGCAGATAGCAATTGCTCCTAATGATAAAAAATATCTGTTACTTAAAATCACAGATCATCAAGACTGTTACTGTTAAAACTTCGGATACGATTTTCGACTTTAACGAAAAGAAATAAAGAAGATATTCAATTGAGTTAATACGTATTTATCGTCCGTACAAAAATCACAGACTGTGATTTAATAACAGATATTTGGATCTGTTATTTTTTGTCACAGTCACAGTGATCACAGATATCGTGTTTCACCTGTTACAACCCATCTCTACATTAAGAGAAGAAGTGATACATCACCATAAGGTACTTACGTATGTTGTCTTTGATACATTAGTTTTATCCCGTGGTTTTATCTATGGTTATATTATCATGACTTTTGTTTGGAAGATCTTATAACTTTATTAATACTTGTATAATTCTTGCAGGTTTTAGTGGCACTGTCTTTTTATACGACTGCGAGTTACCAAAATCCAATTGGAGGAACATATGGTTGCTATGTTGTTTATTTACTTAGGTACCACTTGTATAAAACTTTAATATTAGTAACTACAAGGAAAATAAATAATTGTTACTAAAAAAGAACCACACGCGATCGATATCTTTACGCTAATGAACTAGCTAAACAAACTTGCATTTCGAATTCATTTTTTCTGAAACCACTAGACTGACTTTGTTTTTGAAATTGGAATTGAAAACTCTCACGCCGCCTATTTTTTTTTGTAGTAGTTATAAGCAACGACCCTACTGCATGCAGCCAAAGTCATGGTAAATTTTATGATTTTAATCATATTCTTACGCCCAAATGAATTTAATATGTTACAATCAATCAATTAAACAACTGTTTATATCATATTTATTTATTAGCATTCTTATTTAAAGGATAAAGCATTTTAAAGCCCTATTAGCAGTTTATCGTAATGAGTTGAACACCACTATTGCGGGCCGTAACATAGCTAACTTCACGTGTAACAAAATAATCGCGGGGCAATCCCAATTTCAATCCAATGTTGACAATATTGTTTTCAAGAGTACCGAATCACGTGACTGCAGAATTAACATTGGAATCGTATTGGCTTTAGATTGGAATTAAAATTAGTTTGAAGAGTAAGCCCCCTGTTGTGTCGGCGGGCGGCGGGCGCGTCTCCCGCGCGGGGCCCGCTCCGTGCCCGACCCGCGCCCGCGTTCTGTGTGTTGACATCCATATAATTCCTTGAATTACAAATTATTATATCCGCCGTACTCCCGCGCCCGACCCGCTCCCGCCCCGCACCCGCTCTGTGTGTGTTTTGAGCTTTAATCATTTGGTGTTATATCTTCTTCATATATGATAAATAAGAGTTAAATGAAAAAGACAAATAAGAGTTACCAGTCTACAGATAAGAGACCAAAAGTCATCATCTGCCTAGCTTTTCCCCAACTATGTTGAGGTCGGCTTCCAGTCTAACCAGATGTAGCTGAGTACCAGTGTTTTACATGGAGCGACTGCCTATCGACCTCCACAACCCAGTAACTGGGTAATACGACACCCAACACAAAAGGTATCTTCGGAATAAAGGTTCATTGAAACAAAAGGCCAAATCACATCAATGTAACTTTTACAAAATTCATTTAAAACTAAAATAAATTACTTTGACTCAGACAAAGGGGTTCCAAAGAATACAGGGAAGAGAATCCAGACACGTCTAACTTAGTTTCAAAAAACCGATATCTAAGTCAGGGTCTATTCTGCCCGCACCCACGGCATTCAACCGCAAACTTTATAAAACCTTTTAGGTTAAGTTTCACAACGAAATTTCCTCTTCAGACGTTCCCCGATACACGTTAGCTTATCTATTATAATATAAAATAGAAATTATACGAAACTAGTTCTCCTGCAAGCTAGCGTACGTCAGATAAGCCCAGTACGGGTACAAGTTTGAAGTCTTACTAACATTATAGGGCAATTGGGAACGAAAGGAGAATGCCAAAAAAACCCAGAGTCGATTAAAAAACTTATCTATGTACATACATAGTAGGGGATACATGGTAATGGTGAAATTAGTTTCTCTCAAAATAATCACCGCCTAATACGCGCCCTAGCGTGCACAAATCGGAAACTTGCAAGCGTCACATACAGTGTTTCTTGTGATCAAAAAGAGATAGGTAATGCGCCATGCGGTTATGTTGCACATATTCTACCATCCAAACAACGTAACGAAAGTCAGATAAATACTGAGAGTGCTAATAACAGTTATTTCTACAAAACAGTGACGAATACAATGCGTGACTTTAGAATCGCAGCGGCCCTTAAATGCATATCGAGAACCCTACCCAGACAGGGTGCATCAATCATTATAAAAATAAAATAATAAATCGTCTGTTGTCGTACTTTGGGAAGTTGTAATCAGCATGTTGCATTATCCCGCAATGCTAGGCATGAAGACACAACCAGCTAGTTTTTCTAGATTATTAGTTGATCACGCTTTTATGTACGGTCGCGGTCTGAGAATGTTTACCACCTTAAGGTTTATAATTGCATGCACACATCTATGTCACAAGGTCGATGACAATATAGTGATTTCGGCCTTTCTTCTCAGAGTAGTCAGATATTAAACGCCGACCTCATTTAGTTTTAAAAATGTGATTAACGTTTAAAAGTGTTTGTACAAACCTACTTACAGAAATAAATCATTTATCATTTAATATTTTTTCTCAAACAAATCTTTTTTAACCAAGCGAGGTTGAACTTCTTACTAAAAATGCAAAAATAGACAATTTTATAGTAAACATTTTTATTTTTTTATGGAAATTATCAATAATTTATAGTTTTAATAACTAGTATAGCCTCCATCAGCAGCTATGACGGCACGTAGTCTATCTCTCATAGATGAGACAAGCCGCGCGCATAAATCTGTCCCCCTGATATCATCCCATACCCGTGCACAATGTGATCTAAGAGCTTCAGGGTTTCTTTCGTTCTGACAGTCCCAGCGTTGAACCATTATGCCCCACAGATTTTCAATCGGGTTCATATCTGCTTAACGAGCAGGCCATTGAATGAGACGAATGTCACGGTGCATGTTGAACCACGCCATAGTAGCCCGGGCCTTGTGTATCGGTGCATTATCCTGAACGTAATCAATTTGTGGGAATTCATCTGCAGGATACACAACGCGCACAGTAGGCAGCATCACCTCTTCCAAAAGTGACACATAATTATTCGCAGTAGCCCTTTTTTCTGACGACGTCAGTTCTCCGACGTCATCGTGGCTCATCCACCCCCATAAGTTGACTGTTATGCGACCAGATTCATTTTGAGGCACGATATGAGCTTCATAATACCGAGTGCGATTATAACGCCATAAAGTCAATCTTCCAATTTGACTCGATTTAAAAGTTTTTTCGTCGGTAAATATAACATTCGACCAATCAAAATCAAGATATTGTCGCGCAAAATTAAGTCGGGCAGTTTTGTGGTGAGCTTTGAGTTCCACTTTTATAGCATGACGTCTGTAGTGTAGCCCTGCTCCGTGCAAAGCTCGTCGAATCGTCCGAGGACATACATCATACAAAGCAGCAAAACGACTAGTTGGTGTGAATTGGCTTCGTAATGTCGAACCATATCAGTTATTTGCGCGGTGGTTAGTATCGCCCGTCGTGTCGTCCTGAATTGCTTCTATGATCTGTTATTTGCCCTTCTTCGCCATGACGCCGAATCCAAAATCTCACGGTGAATCGAGTTAAAATGGTTACGGTAATATGTCAACAGGTGTCAACTTTAAAATTAAGAAATAAAAGTAATACAAAGGAGGTATAGCATTCTATGTCATTATGGTAAAGTGTCAACTTTAAAATTAAGAAATAAAAGTAATAAGAAGCAGATATAGCATTTTAGACTTTACTGCACACAGTGTGGTAAAGAAGCTAGTTTGAAAACTGATAAATATTTTTAGACCGCGATAGTATACTTCATTTACATGAGAGAAGCAATAACATCATTACCTATTATCATAAATAAAACATATATAGATTTTTTTCTGCAATCATAGGGATATTGTTTTTTTGCTATGTACAATATTAATGCATAATTATTTTATTTACTACGGTTTTTTGCCCATACGTTTTTAGGCATTCTCCTTTACGAAGAAAATCAAATAGGTATTTGGAATTGTAAAGGTTTCGAGTAAGGTAAGTAACGATTGTCAAGTGACTCTCAAGTTGTACAAAGTCTGGGATTTTCTTTCATCGATTTCAAATTGATGCTGATCTCGAGTGTATATTGTTGAACTTAGAAGAAATCTTTTGTTTGATTGTTTTTTTTCGGCCGATAACAGAACTTGACCAATATCTTCTTTGAAGATTTTTCTCGCGTTGTTCCAATACGACATATAATAATTGACATATTATTTATATATTAATAATTTTACCCAGTTCTATAATATACTAGCAACATAAAAGAACATGCTGCTGTCTGTCTATGAAGATAATAATATAAAATCAATCCATGTGATTTTAGTTAACATAGAAAATTAAGGAAACAACCTCTTCTTAAAACCACCCTGGTCTATTAGGCAAACACCATTCGGAAATTCAAATTACTGACAAAAAAACAGGTACAAAAGTTTCTCAAATAAGATACCCAATTTAGAGAGACCCCACTTAAAACTGTAAGGCAAGGCTCGATAAAAAGGTCTGATTTCATTTAAACTGAATTTATTTTTATTATAAGTCGATACTAGGTCGTATTCTCCTGTTGTCCGGAGAAAAGCACTTTGAACGTAATCTTGTGGATTGGTGAAATTCAATTTGTTCGTTGCACTAACAAAACAATAAGCTATACACCAAGTTTCGATACTCCGCTATCGATATTCGATAAAAAAGTTGTATCATTTGTGCAGGATTGTTGATTGAAAAAGTTTGTTTAAATACAAAACTGGTATGCGGTGGCTTATTATGTTTTAAGATAACTAATGAGATTCACAGAAAGTTTACAAACTATTAATTAATAATAGATGGGGTGCGGAGTAGCGGACAAAGTTTTCCTAGAATAGCGGTGACCGCCACATAACGGCCGCAGTGACAGCTGTCATGAACATGGGGTTTGACTTTACGGTGTCAAAAAACGCTCTCTAGGAAAACATACCAACTTACTTTCATAAATAATGTTTCAGTGACGTCATTCGACAATAAATTGCGGACGCTATGTAGCGGCCACCGCAGTCTTACGAAACCCTAGCTTTGGTATCTTTACTGGTAAAATGTATCATTGTGCATTGTATCATAATAATGACAAATATTAAAAATACGCTTTTTTTTCATAAATACTTTTGTTCTCAATTATGGTTGTAAAATATGTTCTAGTTCTAAAATATTTTGATAACAAGATATTCATCAATTATTTGCTGCCATGTTCTTATGTACCCAATTAACGTTATTACTTTTCATTCCACTTAGTTTATAAGAGGCTTAATTTCAACAAAAACAAACACTGTCATAGACAGAAACTTGAGTGAATGAGTAATCCAATGACGGGTAGGGATACAAATAAAATAGTTACAAGACGTCCTACGAAGTAGAATGGTCACTGGGTGGTGGCGGCCATGACACACAAACTTTGTAAGAAAGGACGTGAGGTATCGCCAAGTTCTCTTCAATCCGTAGTATTTAGAATGTGTAGTTTTCTTGCCATCAAAGCCAACAATTTAAACAAAATGAAATTATATTACATTCAAAAAAATTGTGGGCTTGTACACAAAACTGCGTTGCAACGACGCATCGCAAAAATCAGCGACGGTACGATACGGTACGGTAGCGATTTTCTAAGAAAGCTTCTGCGTTGCTTATTCGCATCGCACTGATTCGCAGTTTTGTATATAAGCCCTATTGCTAAAACTAATCATCTGTTTATTAAAAGTTTTTTTTGTTCCTCTGTTACTAACCAATGTCTTGCGAAAGTCTAATGGCTCACCAGTTTAATCTCTGATAGCGTTATCATTGTGCCTAACGTCTGTTCACCGTACATGCCAGAGATATATTTTCTAGAGGGCATGTGAAGTCAAGTCAGAGGCTCTTGGGCGGCTTTAAAACTCTGTCACCAGGTTAGTCACTCACCACACGAAAATAAGAAGAAGAACGTCTACTTACTATGACAGTTTCCCAATATTAATTTGTAGGTAAAAAAGTTTTGTACAAACGTTAAAATCCAACCTCGATTACCAATCCCAATCAGGGTCCCATTTCTACCACTGAAAACTCAATTTTCATTCAAAACTAAACAAGATTGTGCCCTCAACATTCCTATTCATCGACAACACATCACTCAATCACAACCAAATAATCGGAGCAAGTAAGTCCGCTGGTTATACGTATCCGCATTATCCGCACTGGCGGGATAGTGCGGATATTGCCCCTCAAATTATCCGTTGACCGCTTGTAATCCGTTCGCCGCCACACGCCACGCACCAATGATTATTGGGAACGATGAGCTATTATTACTAATATAGTAGAAATGCGTTAGCATTGTGTCCGGTTTAATTGAGTTGGAAATTGAGTTAAATGTACTTATCAGATTCAGTGGCAATTTCACGATTCTTGTCGGCTACCCTTTCTGTTTATGGAAATTAATGACACCTCTCTATGTATTTTTGCACAAATTAGACCTTATTGCAGAAAAAATATGTCGTTAACGCTTTCTCCCCTCTCTCCTATCCTCTCTCCTATCCTCTCTCCTATCCTTAACTACTACCTATATTTCACTATAGCGACGTAAACCACTAAATGGCGCAATAGGCTACAAGGTTCTCGTAATACTAAGAAAATTATCACTTCATAGTATTTTGTTATTTTCGTATCATGACGACTTCCTTCTGAGACAATCAGCCAAGAGGTTGTCTCAGAAGTTATTTGTAGCCTAATTATTATTATTAATGCATTTATATATAAAGGCATTCACTATCTGTGCTGCACTATCATACGTTATTTATTCACTGCTTATTAAGTTTCATCAAAGTTCACCAAAAGTTGCAATCGCTGCATGCTCCTTCGGTTTCATGTCTAATTGAAATGGAACCAACTGCAGTACCTATGAATTTGTCTTAATATACCTTGGATACTGCCACCTTCAATCTAATATTCATAACACCATCTAGCACCATCAACAATAACATAAACTACTCACCACGATGTCCCTGGCGCCGTATCATTAAGCCTCATCTAATCACTGGCTCATGACGCGTGACTCCGACTGATAAATGGATTATGTAACTGAACGTACTCACCTTTGTCATTACGTGGTTGGCTTCTAGCCTTAATTGTGGTAGGTATTTGATAGCTTAGATGTTCATTGGTGTAATTTGGTGTGATTACTGAACATATTGATTTATAAAATAACTGGTGCAGTAAGGTTGTACTGTTACCTAAACCACTGCGATGCAGCAGTGCGTTTCAGGAAATATAATTAATTATTTTAATGTCGGCAGTAGTAAATCTAAATCTTGCTGACCTTTGATATAGGTAGGTAAGCAGAAAACATAAGCATGAGCTATCTAAGTAAACTATAGGCCGACCGCTTAACTGAGTCCGCTCCTGAGATTGCTGCGCGGTGCGAGAGCTCAGTGATTCGTCATCTTGTAACAACTGTTACTCCTCTCACACCGCGCAGCTACCTAAGGAATGGACTCAAAAATAAAATGACTGCATAATATACAACTTAAACAAGTCCGTATTAGCACCTACACAAGTGTAGGAGTACCTAGCAGAAGGCGTTTGTCTTCAATGTTCCATAAACATACGCAGATGTTTTTTGGTACATTTATTTTACACAGCAACATAAAAAATATGTTTTTACATGTATTCATTAAATTATAGATAACATACTATCATTTGAAATTTATGAATGCATAAAATGGGTTTGGCATGCTTATTTTGCTCTTTGACGCAGTAAAATCTTCGCGGATTAAAATTATGTGACTTTTACGAGTTCCTTATTTCACCTTTTGCGGATGACGCTATGGAAATTTTATTCTAGCCTTTATCATCGGGAAATTCGGCTCTTAGATTTTTTACACATTTTCTTGAGTTTTTCAAGCATATATCAAGGATTTTAGAAAGTGTATGCTTTGTATAATGATCATTTTAATTCTTAAATCGTTAAACAAAAATGATAGCTTTCCTAAAATTGACAGCAAGTATCTTCCTAACGTTGTTGTATTTACTTGTATTCTGTTACATCATTTTTCCTTTGATTTAACCTATATTGTTAGGCTTCTTTAAAGTCATGTCTCTCTATATTGACATCTCTAGTCACTATATTCCTTACCTGCTCCAAATTGTGTCGAACATAAATGGGGATCAATTTAAATACAAACTTAGATGGTTCAATACTAGAACTTAGTCTACCTGGTAATATGACGTCAGGCTCCTATGCATGACCTAGATTGGCCAAATATCAACGCCCTTCTCTTAAATATCAGGATAAGGTACCTACAAATTATACAAAGGTAATTGTTTGTTGTTCCCAAATAGCAACGGTAAGTACACCCACACCTCGCAAGTTATGTTTAAGTCCCATGTAATACTGGGCGACCCACTGTCATTAATTGGGTTCAAATTCTGATTCAGGCTGCTACTGAGTACCTACTGCGAAAAAACAAAAACAGTGCTCAAACTATGGATTAAAACACTAGACCCAACGCTCGGCAGTCACGTCTTAAACCGCTGAACCAACGTGTTGATTTGGCAATGGCGCAGTTAGGTAATTTAAGGCGTAAAAAAACCACGGCGCCTGACCTATTAATTACGTCCAAACTCTGCATTTCAAGGATTAACTTAAAAATCCTTGTAAAAACTTCTCAAGCTCTTGTATAACACGGAAATCCTGCACTTTTACTGCACTGTTTCTGTAAGCTACACATTATTCAGTGGGCTTATTTGCCACACGTCCTCACCTGCTGGCTAATTGCCGGGGCACGTTAACTGGATTTAAGTTACAATCTGGTTACCTAACGTTTAACGAATTCAGACGGAGTTAGTTAGGGGAGTACGTGAACAAGAGCTTTACGAAATCCATTGTTGCGAATTAAATGAACAGTTTTAAGTATCCTAAGTGAAGGTTTGGAAGTGACTCAGTTTCAAGTTTTGATGTAAGTTGACTGGGAGTTGAAGTAGTTGCATGTTACATGTATAATAAAGAGGAGAGGAGGAATGATTGGTCACTTGGTTTGGTATGATAGCTTTGAAGGGAAAATAGAGGCTTAGGGAAAATGTACTGAAAAGGAAACTGCGTAAACATTCAATTTGATAGATTGTACGACATAGGCAATTATATACAAAAACTCTAAATGCGTTGAAATCAGAAAAATATCTAATGACGATAAAATCCTTTAAAGCTTGATAACAACGATAAAAATGGGATTAAGTGCAATTCTTGATTACTCGTATTTTTAGCAATTCAACCTGCGTTTGCCAAAAATTCACCAACGTCCGTTCTCGACAAATCCTTTTCACCAAGACAAATATAGGAAAAATCCGAAAAAGCATTTAGCTCGAACGTAAACTGACGGTCGGCTGGACGTGTGCCAAGTAGCAGTTTTCTGTTCGATTCTTGACTCTCGACGTTCATAAAACGTCGAACGAATCGGCATCGCACTCTACGTCGGTGCGAATAAAAACACCTACTAAACTGCCATAAAGACAATCTTTGTCAGAAACAAAGTGGAGATATTCTTTTTGAACGACTTGGTCGGCAGTGTCATGGAAGTTTTCATAAAAATGCAAATTCAACCGCAACGTATTGCCGCCGTCTGCGTCTGCACTCAGTACTCCTTCATTAAATGTAAATTCTTTATCACGCTCTTTTGACTCGTTCACTGTTAGTTATTAAGGCATACAGCAGTGCCATCAAGCCGACATCCGACACGAATATTCACTACAATTTGAACTTTATTTTCCCTTAGGTAGATTTCTTTTTTCTTGGCAACTCGTCGGATTATTACGCACGCAAAAATGTACTTACTATTCATTTTATTTGTCACATCCGCAGCATTTTAATTATTAACAATACTTGTGTTGTGCCTTCATTTTAAACTTAACATTAAAAATATTGCATCCAATTTGTGTTACCATGCAGTTAAAATATTGTAAAAAAACAATTTGAGACCATGTTGTTATAATGCATTTGAATTTCTGCAGAAAAGAAATCTCGTTATTCGTGACTGATAGATATTGGTTTTTATTTACGTATACTTACTTGAAAAATTAACTTTTTATGACCCCTATATATCGTCTACCATATCGAATAGAGTATCCTACAAGCCTGTATACACAGTTATATCGTATTACAAAATACCGTATCAATAAATTGAAGTACTCAAGCAATATCCCATCTCGGACGTCATAAAACTTCACATTTCAAGCGCATCTGCATCAAAATTCCATTCGGCACCCACCGTCATATTTTATCCCTTTTTATCACAACCGCTTGCATAAGTACGACCAGTATTCTTTTTCAATGACAAAGATTCGCTTTCTGAATAGCAAAAGCGGTGAATCTCACTTTTTCAAGAGGCAAGGGTCGTTTCGTTTATCGATCTCGTATCGCGAACGCGGTAGGAATCTCAATCGAATTTTCTATGAAATTTCTGAGACGAAGATCTTTTCCTTGTATTTATATATTTTTTCGTTGCAGCACTTAGAACGTAAACATTTCGATCAGACAAGTTTATCTGTTGTTTCACTATTTATGAAAGAGTTTATTGTTTTATTAGTGATGGAAGATACAATATGCGTTTTGTTCATGAATAACGCGTTCGAGATCAATCTTGCGATGCGAAAAGAATTATTTTATAGGGTTCTGTACCTTAAAAAATAAATGTAACCCCTCTAGGATCACTTCGTTGTCCATCTGTCTGTCAAGACCCTTTTTCTCAGGAACGCATTCAAAATTTTGATACTCGCAAATAAACCAATACCTATATAATAAGGTAGGTACTTCTCGTTGACCAAGAAGCAAGATCTCACAGCAAAAGTAAAGGAAAAAGTCAAAGAAAATCGTTATTTTGTAGTTATATCACATCATTTTTTTTGCCATCGCAATCTTACATTTGCTGTTGGAGAATTGACCGTGACATAAATCGATATATGGAGTCCATTTTTTCAACTACACGTTAAATTTGTTCTTGGGACAAAATCCTTCTCAACTACGGAACCCTTCATTGTGCGTGGTCCGACACCCACTTAGCTGTTTTTTTCTATACCGTCAATAAGAAATTCTTCGAGTTTTTTTTTATAGGGTTCAAAAAACTTCATCATACTATCAGACAAAGAAAAAATGTTTATGTGTTAAGGTGTTAGCAGTAGAAAGATGGCGTTTAACGTATTTTAAGTAGTAAAGTTTTTCTGTTCAAGAAATACAGTGGGAATAACGCTCGCCGTATCTCAGGGAATGCTAAATGGCTTAGAGCCCGTAACGAACTTAATCAGAAGAAAAGGGAAGAGCAAAAAGGAAATATCTATTTTTCAAAAGCATAACCTAAGGACTATGCTATGGTATTTTTCAGAAAGAATTCTTGCGATGAGCATTGTTGTTTATGCCTGCTGCAAGTCATGTTTTATATTTGGATTGAATTGTTTATTGAAATACATATTTTTTTTACAAAATACCCATATTTCTACCTGAACTAGGAATAAACCTGAATCACAAGTATCTCACTCAAGTGCTTATCCTTACATATTATAAAACAAAGTCCTCCACCACGTCTGTCTGTCGTCCTGTTCGCGATAAACTCAAAAACTACTGCACCGATTTTCATGCTGTTTTCACAAATGGATAGAGTGGTTCTCGAGGAAGGTTTTAGTATATATAATAATAGTAGGGGAGGCAATGATGCTAAATGGGGATTTACTCGAGCGTCGTGGGGACCTATTGGATTGTGAAGATTAGATGATAAAAAGAAAAAAAGGTTATGTGAAGTATACCTTTTCACTGGTGGGGGGAGCGTTTATGGTAGGGAAGCCCTAGCGGGGATTTCGGAAGTTACTCGAGCGCGGCAGAATAACATACGGGGGGCAACCTTGTACCTTGTGAAGTACTCCCACCATACCTGAGCCCTGTACATAGGGGCAAACGCCTAGGGCAGCCGATCAGATAATTAGCCCCTTAGACAATTTTAAATGGAATGAGGCACCAACCGACGATTATCCCTGTACGCACTATGCTAGTGCACCCAAGGAAAATCCCCGGTTGGTGTAGGACTATTGCAGTACATGGAAACAAAACATTGGACTATGGGTTTGGCTGGCTATAGTGGAATAGTAGTACCAGGAACTATGGAAGGACTATGACCCCTGCCTGACCAATGATATATAATATATATTATGGATAAGATGGCAGAGGGTGACTTGCACACTAAATAATGGGCCCCCAGAAACTGTCGCTAGCACATAGTGACGTAGCGACAAGAGGGCAACATGTCCTGAGGTGCTTTAGGAGTGGAGAGGTATTCCACGGCTTTCAGAACAATCCCAGAGCCCGGAAGATGGTCAAGATCCCTACGAGCACTTACTGGAATACTTCCTTCCTCCGAGCACGTTTGCTCTTGCGAATCTCCACTCAAGCCGGCCAATCAAGACAAGAATGAGGTGGGAGGTCTGTTCCTCGTCAGTGTTCCCTCCAGCCGGCCAATAAAGGCAAGCCAGAGATGAGGAACAAGACTTCTCCCAGGAGGTAGGGTCCGTGGGGTCGCTACTGCCCAACAGCTCGCCACATGCTGCCCTGCGGGTTTTTGTATCTCTCTTGGTCAGGCTTCTCATCCTAGACCCGTTCCGGCAAAGTAAACTCTGCCGGTCCAGACCTAGAGTTCGGAACACGCAAGCCCCACCACGACGTCAACGTAGAGATACGGCGGTTTATTATTATTATTATTATCTTTATTTCAATCAACCTTGGATCATACAATTAAAATTACAAATTAAAATAAACATAAAACAAAATTAAATTAAATTAAAATAATATCTTAACGTTAGTCAGTACGTGAACCATACAGCAGTGGTTCACGTACTGACAATCGAAACGTTCAGAAAAAAGGTTCAGGATACTGTTGCGGCTGACCCGCACCCTGCGCACCAGGGATGTACACCGCTTGCGCATGATTGTGTGGAAACAATCGACATGCGCCTCGGCAAACATCCCCGACGCGCTACAGAAGCGAGGCAGCCTCAAGAGCACCCTGAACGCGTTGTTGTATTGGACGCGTAGAGCGCTGTACTGTTTCTGCGAATAATCCACCCACAGACTGCCAGTATAAAAGGACGTACAAAATGCCCTAAATATTGCTATTTTGACGCCCCTCGAACACCGAGCAAATCTGCGGGCAATCATATTCGCACGAACAGACAGCGCCCTACCTTCCCTTTCGATGTCTGCATCGTCTTCCTGGTCAGAGGTTAATAAATGTCCAAGATATTTAAACGTATCAACTCTATTAAGTGGGCACCCGTTGAGCTTAATGGCCGGTAAGTACTCAGGACACCTCCTCTTGGCCCGAAAGACCATGCACTCGCTCTTGTTTGTGTTATACAACAAACCATGTTCCTTAGCATACTTTTCACAAATGCGAATCAGCCTTGTCACACTACAGACAGAGGCGCTCAGCAGCACCATGTCGTCAGCGTAACTGATATTGTTTAGGCACACACCCCCAATATGGCAACCGACATGCGTGCTGCTGAGCCTCTCTATCAGTGCATTAACATACAAGTTGAAGAGCTTCGGTGAGGTTAGCCCCCCTTGCCTCACGCCGCACTCCAACCTGTATGGGGTCGAGTAAACCTCCGACCATCGAACAACATTGACCTGATTGTTGTACCAGTATTGAAAGATACGGATCAGTCCGTCTGGCACTGACGCATGCTGCAGTTTTTGCCACAGCAGATCATAACAAACCAAGTCAAATGCCTTCGATAAGTCGAGGAAGCAAGCAAAGACAGGTGTACTTCTATCAGTGTAGTACCTGACAGTCTGCTTTAAACAAAATATAGCTGTTTCTGTTGAGAGACCGGCTTTGAAACCAAACTGGTTATCATGTAAATTTAAGTATTTATCCAGCTGAGTGTTCAGCAAACCGTCAAGCACTTTCGAAATAACAGTGGCCAATGAAATGGGCCTATAGTTGTTCTTATCGCTAACATCACCAGTTTTATTCTTAATAATTGGCACCACCACAGTTTTCATCATCCGCTCAGGGAGATACGAATGTCCTATACACAAGGAGTAAAACATCGCTAAGACTCTGGGCAGATGATGACCAGCATGCTTAAGGTGTTCAATACTTAAATCATCATGGCCTGGAGACTTGCCCCTCGACATAGACATAATGACATGCCTTACCTCCTTTGCCGCAAACCGGATACTGATCTCCTGACCACTACAACCAGCAATGCCTGTAAACTGTGATGGTCCCAACGGCGACGAAACCGCAAAGTGATGCCTAAATAGCTCGGCTATCCCTGTGACATCAGCAGCACCGCTGACACTCACCGGCAGGCCCGGCCTACTATTGAGTTTATCGGTGGACTTCCAAAAACTACGGAAGTCGCCCCTAGAATGATGCGACGCCAACATGTCCATTTTAATTTGGTCACTATTGTGCTGGCACCATCGTAAGCGCGACTTAAACATTTTTCGAGTTGTTTGCATATCAGTCCAAACACGACCCTCGCGCGGTCTACCATAAGACACCCACTGCGCAAACTTTAGCCTGGTCTGCCTGTGAGCATCACTCACATGCTTATTCCACCCCATAACTGGTTTCCTATTTCGCACATGATTTGTTTCGTAACTTTCAGAAGCTGCTAGGCATAAAATATTAACAATGTCATTATACATTTTATCAATAATTATTCTGTGGTCCAAATTATTACAAACGTAGTTATTACGTAACGTATTTATTGTATCGCAATTGAAAACGAACTTACTGATTAATTGAAAGTTCCATCAATTTTACAATAATTTTAATTTCACAAGAATTACATATTTCTCAACTGAGAACGCAGCAACGACTATTTTCCCATTATGAAAACCTACCACACTTGGTACTAAATTATTCCGTGACATTTATTCTATGCGTCGTGTGTGCAGCAACATTTTCCGGATCCACACACGTATGGCAGCAAATAAAACTGCATTGAAATGTTTAAACTGAAACTTGAAACCCGGAACCATGTGTACTTTCGTTTAAGAGTCTTGAGTTTGAGAAATAAATAACAAGTTGCTTCAAGTTGATTATTGTGAGCTAAGCTGAAACATTTTGTGTTGACAAAGGCAGAAATTGTTTTCTGATTAGATTAGCCTTTTCCCAACTATGTTGGGGTCGGCTTCTAGTCTAACCGGATGCAGCTGAATACCAGTATATTTCATGGAACGACTGCCTATCTAATGTGTATATTTCTCTGCTATATTTAATTACAAGATGTTTTTCAAGATGTACAAAGCAAGATTTTAATTTATTCCAAAATGTCAGGACAAAGATTCGAACATTCCGATTCTGGACCTTGAACCCAGCGAGAATTCAAACGTAATGAAATTACAATCGTTTTTCCTTTTCCTTCATAAAATCATGAATAGGAGAAGACATCAAGGTCATCTAAATCAGACAATAAAAAGTAATAGATCAGATTTCTATTTAAAAAAGATGGAAACGTAGGCCTGAAATAGAAAAAGCAGATAGGGATGCCATAGTAGCTGGAATTCCTCTGACAAATACAATTATTAGAAACGATCACGTTTCTCAAAACTTGGTGAACTAAATCCGTGCAATTTGACAATTCACCTGTCGTTTACCGTTCTCGTTTATGTCTGCTATCATGTTCCCTTATCGAAGAGTTAGTTAGACAACGGAATTCTGTGTTCTGATCGAAGTTTTTTGTACGTGGGTACTACGGATAGCAACAACGAGCCTATAGAAGAATAACAGTGTTGTTTTGTAGAAACAGAAACAATGGAATATAATTTTCACGCTATTTACTTGTGTTTTTAAATACCGTTGATTTGATTTTTGCTGCTTTCACTATTGTTTTCCTGAAAGGATATTTTTTATAACTTGGTTTGATAAAAAGCAATAAAAGGTGATAATATTTTGAGGTCTACTTAATAATAAAATAACAAATAGTTAAAATTTTTAAATACTGTGTGTGCTTGTTCTTGACCTTGATCTAGCCTGATGGGAAGCGATGGGTGAGGTCGGCGATGGAACGAGCATAACAGACTTTTTTTTGTGAAAGTACGTTTCTTATCTGAATATAAAAACATGGAAGCTTTGCAAGCTCAACAAACTTTTGCGTATCCAGCGTCAACAATATCTTTGAAAAATCATAACTAAGTTGTAGGCGTCATGAATCTACTATTAATACATAGCCGCAAGCCATGCTGCTCCAATTTGTTCCAATTCCAAAGTTTAAACAAACTTTGTGCGAAACTTTGCATGATTCCCGTGATTAAATCGATTTCGGATTGCCGGTGAAATTTCGAAACTGCCGATTCGTCGTTAGAAGTAAACGGCTCACCGAAGTTTCGGCACGTAAAATTTTAAATCCGAACATTATTCGGTTTGGCGCTAACTTTATTTTGGTTTTAATTCTAGAAGTTTTGTATAGTTATTTTTTTTTTCTTGTTTCGTGTCGTCGTTGAAATAGTTGAGGGATGGTTTTTCAGTTTAGAAACTTTTTTGTGAATTTGACTTGCGCATTGCTGGTATTCTTTGCACTATGACCAATGTTGGCGCATTTTTTAATGCAGTATTACCCCGAACTTCCAACTTAATCATGCTTTGATGATTCTCGTTTTACTGAAGTTACATTCGGGTCAGGCGACAATGTTGAGTACCTATCGTCTAGAGAATCGGATATATTTTCCAATGTCGATGACGTGATCTATTCGGCACAAAAACAACAAGGCTTTTAAAGTTTGCCAAAGCATCTTTGCTTAAATAGAATAGAATATAATTATGGTCATTTACATATAATATAGTTACACAGGTGAGTTGTTGTAAAATAATTTTTCGTTCCAGATACATTCTATTGGCATGCAAGTACTTTTTATCTAACTATAATATCTAATTTTAGATACATGTTTTGGTATTCAACACATTCTAATAAATCTCAAGGTACACATAATATTTAAAAATAAAATAACATGTCTAATAAACGGTGTGTATCAGAAAAGTGTGGTCAAGTTTGGTACAGACTATTAAACTGAACAACTTTCTCTATGGCCCCATGGGACCAACATCTTAATCGCAAAAAAATTGCAACCCTCCCATACAAAAATGTAATACCTACTCGACTTAAATGTATGGGACGGCTGATTATTTTTTCAGGATTACAATATTAGTTACATGGAGAAAGTTGATGAGATTGATAGTTTGTACCACACTTTTCTGTTAAACGCTGTGTAAATTAACAAGACTATAATATTTTATCTGATTAAAAATCTTACACAGAATAATAGCACTTACGTATTTATTAGAAAGGACGTAAGGTATTTCTTAAAAAGTCTTAAATGTTGCTCTTGAAGTTTCAGGTATTTACAAACAAGTCATTCCATTCTAATACCAAAAAATAATACCACTGGTATTTGTTTCAATTCATATTTATTTTCTATTCCGAACGGATACCATTGTTTAAACTAATACCAAAACAAGTTCGAAGATATAAGGTACAGTTAGTGAAAATATATAATATGTGTGGTATGTAATTTCATTTTTCGAAAATGTGAACGATCAATCTACTTATGAGTTGGGAAACTTTACGAACAAGATATTATATTGTTATTCTATAAATTAAATTACTTTAGCTGTAAAAAAATTATACTTAATTATTTACTAACCCTAGATTATGCACAAACGGAAGATCTACTTGTTGTCTGCAAATAGAACCGCTAACGTGCCTCTTTGTTTTTATGTACCTAAGTTCTTGCTTTAGTTTTTAATTTTGTACTCATTGTTAATTTATTAAAATAAGTATCTATGCACTTTCTAGCCTGAAGCACAGGTTCAACCTAGTTCAGGCAAATATGCAACTGTGCTCTATTTTAAACTGTTATTGTATTTATTGTAAACGTGTACCTTCTTATAAATAAACAAATTATTAATAATTAATTAAGTGATAATGAAATAAGTCAAATTCTTGATAAGTATGGGGCCTTTAGAGACTTCAGGGGCTTTTCCGAAAGACGCCTACCAGAATATCAGGTGTTTTTCATAAGCAACTACTTCCAGTTAATTTCGGTTTTCCTGATAGTTATAATAGATATAGGACATTACAGTTATAGGTAAGGTATAGGACAGTTTTAAGACTTCTATCGATATAGTGAATAATAACGAATACTTTATATTCCTCCTTGTGTTTAATCGTTGGTTGTTGTGTAACTTAGTGAGGTCGTTTAGGCGCCTATTTTCTTTTTATTTCTGTCACCCTGGTACTTTTCAAAACAACAAATGATTCAATTTCAAAACCGCTAGTAGCGTAGTAAGTCGCTAAGCACCTAGTTCCAGTTTCTAGTAGTTTGAGTAACTAAACAATTAGGACAGTTGAATTTTAAAACGTCTATCAATATCATTTGTTACGAATCCGTCATACTCTTCTATATTATGTTTCATCGTGGGTGCGTTTAGAGGAATACATAGTGGCGCTTCATCGGTTACGTTTCAAAGTAGTTGCGCTTCGAGGAATATCCCAAAAAGAGAAGTAAGATGATTCACTTAAACTAATCTTACCTATACCTTTGTAAAAATATTGGAATGAGTGTATTTGGATAGAACAAATCATTTTTTTTTTAGAACACTTCATCGTTTTATTTCGATCACAAAAAAATATTAGAAAACGGTTTGACGGAGCTGACTGTACCAAATTAAAGTTGTTGGTATTCGTTTGCACATTAAATTTAATTATTTTAAAAGTGGTATCGGTTCGGAATAGAAAATAAATGCGAGTTCCAACAAATACCAGCGGTATTCGTTTTTGGTATTAGAATGGAATAACTCTTACAAACCTAGGTATGAAGGTACCTTATTCATAGTAAAGTCAACAAAATGAAAGTTAAAGAAGACCTAATTGAACTATATCCATCTATATGCGCATCTCACCTTCCATTGACCGTCGGTCTCAATTCCAACATTAAAATTAGATCTAAACCGAACTTACATTCAAACAGTTTCACTAATAAAACGCGAGTCGGTAAAGTTGGCCGAGAGAATTTGTGATAACGTTCTATTCAGTCAAGTTTGCCTGCAAACTCGAAGAAACTGAATCTAATACTTTGTTCAATCACGATATTTTTCAGCTCCCCAAATTCCATTAACGGTTTTCTTCTTTTTGTTTTAGAATGCGGATGTAAGGTACCGCAATGGATGACCAAGTTAGAATTAAGATATTTTTGCCCGTTTTTTGGGAAGATATGAGACTTCTAGACTAGATATTAAATTAGAGTTTTATAGACGCCGAATTTTCTTACATCAAAATGTTTTATTCGGTTATAAAGTTTGTAAGCATGAATTTCTTAGACATCGTAAAAAGTGTTTAGCAGCGGGGCTGAAAGTGGTACAAGATATGAAATAGATCATGTTTATCTGTAGGTTATACTTAGGTAATAGGTAATACGGGCTGGTATCCGCAACTTCACGTCAAAGCGCGTATTTTGCGTAGGTTATACTTACATATCTTATGAATCTTCTCTTTACGATTTCTTTTAATACGATGGTACTTCAACATTTCGTTGTTTACGTTTTTAAATTCATTTACTAAATTTATTTAATTTAGAAAACACAAACTGAAACTGCATCCCATTTAAACTGGATGGTCCACCGGCTAAATTGTTTGTCACAACATTAATTCACAATTTGCACGGTAATCCAACTAATCGTATTCGTAATGACGTCACACAGGCTGCGGCACATGTTTCGACTGTCGGTCGACAATTCACTTATCTGCGAGATATATCCCAAGAGTCGCACGTGAGACTTTTGCACCAAGCGTAAACGAACTTATTGTGGGGCTATTACCCGTACCATAGAGTTTGCCGATTTTTTAATCTCGTCTGTAAAAGTTTTGCGGTTCGTTTGAGAGTTTTCTTAGGTATTTCTTATTTTAGAATATTATGGGAAGGATCTTATTAATAGATATTGTTTGGGTTTGTGGCTCGACTAAAAAAGTATTTAATATAAGACGTATTAGGGACGTGTGTTTGAAAATACTGAAGGTATTGATTGCGATCTCGATAGAAAATTTTAAGGGGGCTTTTACAAAGTGTGAGTACCTACGTCCCTATAGTTATTCTTGATCGACGTTACAAAAAAGAAATAGAATTTAATTACTTACCGAAAGAGTTGGTTTTTAAATCATAGATCCTTTCCAGATCCTTTACCAAAAACTAACAATCAGTACCTACCACTTTGCCCAATATTGATATCATGGAAACTCACACCCAAATGCATCCCTTTGCCGACTCAAACCAATGAAGCATCACCTTTGAAATTATTTGCTTGTACTAACAGTGCTACCAGGGTTCCATGTCACGTGTGCCGGTTTACAATTCACTTATCTTAGAGAGAGATCCCAAGAGTAGTACGTGAGACTTTTGCACTAAGTGCGAACGAAGTTATTGTGGACCAAATCGAGCAGATGATTTTTTTTTTCTTCGTTTCTTTTTTGTTTCGCTGCTTGTGTTTAAATGATTTGAGTGTTGTGTCTGGAAGTCTGGTTGAGGATTCAGATTATGGTTTTGTTTAATGGTATCTAGCGTTTATTGTCTTAATGCATACAATATTTTAGTTGTTTGTATATTTATTGATTTGATGTACCTACGGTGTACGGAAAAGTTACACAGAATTACGAAGTTTGCAGTAGGAGTGGAGCCAATCAGCTGTTTTTATGAAAATAAGATTTCAGGGTAGCATTATTTACCATAATTCCTTTTCTGTCATCTTTTACCTCTTTTTCTAGTCTTAGTGTTAGTAATCACCTTTTTATATTCATAAAAGTGTGTCGTTGTAAACCCAACCCTTACTAATTTATTTAAGCCACATTTTGTGTTAGACGCAGTAAATACTTAGTTTCATAGCGAGGTAAACAAAAGTAGCACAATTTCGAAATTAGCTAGACACGGAGCACTTAAAAAAATATTATTCAAAGAAATTACATTCCCCAAGGAATATTACGTTGGCTCGTTTCTTTTTATACCGAGGTAAGTTGGCTGCAACATTAGTTTGCAGAGTTAGCTGGTTTCCTTCGTCCAGAACTGGGGTAATATTTTCCAAAGATAAATTTTAAATGCTCCCGGTTTTGCACACTTAGTTTGTGAGATTATAGCGTCGTTACACAATTTATTGGTTTCGTGTGTTGTAATATTTAATGATCTTTTGTTTCTTTGTTACTTCGGTTACAATGTTCCAGATAAGGTTTATTTGAAATCTGCGAAATAGGTATTCTGGAGTTTAGTGTTCTGTTGGCAGTAAAGATGCAATTAAACGCACTTGACTGCCGGAGTCGAGTGTTTTCCATTTGCAACATTTGTACGATTACAAGAAAGTAGGTACACTCTGCTTGCTCGTTAAATTTTATATCGATAGTTAAATTAAAATAATATTGAAAAATTCAGAAAACGTTCACTAAAATAAATCGAAAAATAATAAATTCACAGACCATACCAATTTGTATTCAAATTCATTAGTTCGAAAAAAATCGGAGCGACGCGAAATAGTCACACGTGGCCAGTTACGGTTTGATAGAAAAATCCAAATATTTGGTGGGCTCGTACCCTAAAATTTAAATACAGCATACATCAGATGTAATGGCTATAATCGCATGAATCGTACGAATGAACTCGACACACGAACGGATACAGAGGCTACATTGATAGCGGATGGCTACACAACTTCGGTCATACTATTACCCGGAAAAGAATATGGAAATTGTGCAAAAAACATCGACTTCTGTGACTGTCGAAGACAATATTTCAGGCTATCCAGAGAGATCTAGTTTAGGTAAGTAGTGTAACTATCTTTAACTGAGTAATAAAGTTTGCTAAACAAGGGAAATGGTTAAACGTGGGCTCTTAAAAATAAAATATAAACAAAAGATTCAAATAATTAAGTTTCAAGCGATTTTTCGTCGCTCTCATAGCAACCTCGGCTACTATACATCGCTGGATTTTCCTCTGGTATTTATTTTAACATCAGCTTAAATCCTGACGTACGATTACGACTGCGAGCTACACTGACCGTAAATATTTGTTAAAAACACGAATAAACAATGTAAATAGATTACTGGATTAGGTCACTGTATCCACTGAATTACGATATACTCGTACTATAGATAGTAATCATTAAGCTGTTTTTACCGAGAGGTTTTTATCGTGAAATATGAGGGTCCATTCGATTATCACTAACTGACTGGCTTTGCATGGAGATCTTTATAGAAGCTTTATCAAGGTGGTGCTATTGCTGCCGGCAATGTGTCTCCACATTAGTAATGTAAAGAAGATCAATTGTTTTGAAATGTATAATTTTTGTTAATCTTGACAGACACTGTTGGTCTGACAGGGCCAGTGCTTTTTCCGTCTGAAAAATAATAGCTAAAAGTAAAATATAAAGAAAAAATTAAGCATAAACTCACGCCTTATCCTCATGGGGGTAGAAAGAAACTACAGAATGACACCGAATATCCTTACAAACTCTTTTGCTTAATTTAATTTCCTAAAAAAAAAAAACAATCTGCCTAGCCTTTTCCCAACTATGTTGGGTTCGGCTTCTGCTGCAGCTGAATACCAGTATTTTATATGGAGCGTCTGCCTATCTGACCTCCACAACACAGTAACTGGGTAATACGATACCCTTTGGTAAGACTGGTTGTCAGACTTTCGGGCAACTGACGACCCGTAACTACAGTCAAAGATCCACGAATGACAGCCGGGACCAACAACTTAACGTGTTTTCCGAGACACGGAGGAGTCTCGGTATGTAAAGATGGTCACCCATCCACAGACCAACACCCCGGCCAGCATAGCTTTACCTGATGGATCGACCCGTGCAGCTATTATTACTTAGCCACAAGTTCCTAAATAAAAAAACACTCGTGCAATAATTACAGCAACAAGATTTTTGACTCATATATCAAATGATCTAATTACAACAGCTTTATAGGTATAAACAACACTTTTAGGTACTTACAGTCCGCAGTCTCAAAACATTCCTTTTGATGTGAAACTTCCCTTTTGTTTTTCGTCAGTGACAGATTTCCTCTCCATTAGACAAATTGTTTTAAAAAGTTTCCAATTCAGAGAGTTAGCTCGAATAATGAAGAACATTAATCAGAATCTAGGGATGATCGTGTAAGCTTTAGATTTTTAATATTAAAACGAAAGTCTTGTGTATTATAGATGAGAGTCTTAAGTACTTTGTGGAGAGTGTCTGTTGAACTAAGAGGTCTTAGGGAGATTACAAAGCAAGCGTTTTGTTTAACCCGACCGCTTGAGAGATCTGTTTTATTAATGTCAACTATTATTGTAGTAAGTACAGAAACTTCTAATACTTTAGTACCAAGTAGCTTATTTTTATAATAAGTAGCTTTGGACTAATTTCTAAAACCTTCCTGAATGTAATCGATTGAGTTTTTTTAAAGATAATTATACCACGCTACGAAATCCATCTTCAACAGTGTTCGTCGTAAGTAGAGAGTCAATTTATCAATCTGCCTAGTATTTTCCCGACTATGTTGGGGCCGGCTTCTAGTCTAACCGGATGCAGCTGAATACCAGTATTTTACATGGAGCGACTGCCTATCTGACCTCCACAACCCGGTAGGTCGTACCTCTTTGTAAGAATGGTTAGCTTTTGGGCTTCTGACTACCCGTAAAGACTGTCAAAGATCTACGAATGACATTCACTAACGGCTTAACGTTCCTCCCGAGGTACGGAGGCATCTCGGTATTGTAATGGATGCTCACCCATCCACGAACCGACCGCGGCAAGCTTAACGTGCGTTTGTATTTTATTCACCCACAATTTTTATATTGAAAATACATGGAAAAGCTATCAAAATAGTATGCAGTAATTTCATAAAGTAAAACTACGTTAGCTTATTTTATTCAGCCTTATAATGGAAATGCATTTTCATTCTTGTAAATCAATAAACCTGAACCAGATTACAGTCTCAGCCATAGACAGGATTTTAAAAGTGCAGCAAATAAAATATATTTTTTATTTAATATCTACACAACGTTGCAAAAAATCGAGCAGAAGTATTTTTCTTCAATGTCTGAAAAACTTGCATGTTCGATCTCGTTTTAATGATTGTAGTACCTATGTAAAAGGTTTCTAAAAGGTTCGGCTGCTATGAAAGTATCGTATTCCAAATTTTTCTCTTAATTTGAAACACTAATAATCTCGTAATTAATAGACTGGTTAAAGGAGCATTTTATGGAAACACGTTTTTGCTACTTAACGAGTATTTTTACACTTCGAACATGCAAGCTTTTCAACAGTAAAGAAAAACACTAGTGATTGATTTTTTTGCAACGTAGTGTATTTATATTAAATTATTCTGGTATACTGCTAGTTTATTAAAATGTTGATGGTTTGTGCGAAATGAATCGTGGTTGGCTCGAAAACATTGACGAATTTATATGGGATATGTTAATCACTAAATGGCAGCAAAATTATCCGTTCTGAGTGAAAAATATCTATATTATTATTAAAGTTCATTTAATAATCATATCATATTTTTCACTCGGAACGGATAATTTTCTGAATATCTGGATTGTTTTAGAATAGTTAGGTATCTAAGTTACTAATATATAGGATAAGTTTACTAAAAAATGAGTTATGGTTACTTGAATAAAAATTGAATAGAATAGAATATTAGAATAGAATAGAATAGAATAGAATATTTTTATTCAGTATTAAAAATTGGTAAAATATTAACATAAAATCTTAGAAATAATTTACAAAGGTAGGTATTTATAATGTTACATGCCTGTACTAGGATAAACCTGTATCACAGGCGGCATGAGCTTACACTTTATGGTAATTGTAGGGCAATAAAATTCTTAGCAATACTTAATATTAGAAGTCTAGAAATAATGACAAAATATTATCTTTATTCTTTTATACCTAGTTTACTTACTATTTACCTTAAAATTAAAAAGATTACTTATTTAGATTGAATTGATAAACTCTATTAATATACCAACACTACAAAGTGATCTAATGATAATATTACGGTTCACTTGCCCCTCAAAATTACTATAAAGCACCCTAAATTGAATCGTGTAAACACAAAACGGGACCATTTTAAATGTCGGCAGTACCTTTAAAATCCATCAGCCAATAATGTTCCCACTGCTGGGACACAGGCCTCCTCTCTTAGAAATGAGTGGGATATAATTGACCACATGGGCCCAGTGTGAGTTGGTAGATGTCACATGTCTTCGAATTTTTGGTTTTAGGACACGCTGGTTTCCTCACGGTGTTTTCCTTCGCCGTTTTAAGAGGCAATACCTAATTTCATTTCATTTATTTTTGCTCCATTCAATAAAACTGTATAAATTTGATAGATCGTGCAATATTCCCTTAAGTTCTTAGTAAAATATTTGACTACCTTCTTTATTTTTCTTTATTAATCGTTTTTGTTCTCTATTATTCTACGATTATAACGGAAACAATCTCGATACAAAATAACAACAAGAATACATCCCAAACATACAAATATCGGTACATTCAACAGCTTCAAGGGAAAAAAGCAACACATTTTCTTACGATTCCGTCAGTCAATGGTCGCACACAATATGTATCCTTTTCATACATCCGCCATTATGCCGGCTAATAAGACTGGAGCTTACCAGACCTCAATTTATAATAAATCGAACAGAATGTTATCGTGTGCTTGCACACAATGAAACGACGTATCTTCGTCTACACAGTCACCGGACCTCCAAACACCCTTGGGCTATAACCTTGAGTGATGACCAACGATTTGTTAAGACCCCGTCCACGGTCGTTACGACCTCTTTTCAGTTTTTATTCCCCTTATGATGTTTCATTTTATGATTGCCTGCAGTATTAGGAGCGTACGTGACGGTATGAAATATGTTTTTAGTAATTTTTTGTGTGAGTTTTTCTTTTTGGGCGGTAATACCCGTTGTTTCTTTGTAATGAGTTCTGTGTTTTTTTTCGGAAGGCAAATTCTTCCTTGAAGAGTTTTTTTATTTTTTATTTAATATTTCCAAAAGTAAAAACAACGATTTTGCTGTTGACGCTAATGCACTATTTGTTCTGTTTTACAATTTTTTATTAATAATTTACTCCAAAAATATTTAATAACGTGAGGTAGGATCCTAATCATATAAGGCGTCCTAAATCGCGATTAAATTGTTCCAACAATCATCACAGGTAACCCTCAAGCCTCCAAGATAAATATCTTTTACGATTATAATAATATTACACTGCCTCATTAACATAAACCTTATTCCCGAAACCATATTTACAAACTCTATATTACGCTGCTCCATGAAATTCTAGCTAAAACATTGTAAGCTCAAAATGCTGGCGTCGCCTTGTTATAAATCCGTTTTGCTCGTAAAGAAAATTGTGTAATATATCATCGTGTTAACACCACGTGAGAGAACCCGTTTATCAACTCAAGGCTCCTAATAATATCTCTTACGAATGTTATTCCACCTTTTTTAAAACATTCTAATACGACCCGCGTTCCCAGAAAATGAAACAATAATATCCTTATCATAACATATTATTATTGTTTTGTTTAAAAATGTGTGCAAAGGTACAAAGTTAACATTGAAAGTCTGAGGTCTCTTACTTCGGGTAGCTTTCATATTTTTTTTACGAATAAACATACAACTATTTTAATTTCTTTTGCGGCTGAGTTGGCTGAGTACGTTTCCCATCGCTCAGCAGTTAATTTTGCGTAGGTGTTTAACTTTATAATAATAACTGAATTTAGCGAAATTAAAAGTTAACATGATCAAATCAAAAAATGGATGAATGGACCAAAAGATGTAAGGAAGGAAAACAAGAGAAAAACAAGCCAAATTCGGATGCACCATGCAGGCATGTTTTCAATTACAACATGAAAATAAGAGTAGGGTTTTCAAAATTCAATTACAAAGCCCCCGTGTCCCCGTGCGTATGTTTTATGAAAACATTTTACAATATTACTACACGTTGCAATGGGGTACTTGGATAGTAAACGTCTTGTTCTTGAGGGTAAGAAAATGAAATTTACATTTGTATAACAAACAGGGGAACCATAAAGTACACTTCTTTGCTTTGAATTTAAATTATGAGTGTTTATATTTGTTAACTTAAAAAAATGGGTAGTGTTATTCTTTGTCGCAGATTGCTGTTGCTTTTGAGTGAATTGAACCCTAAGCCCTACACGTTGGGGATATAGGTAAAGTACAGATGTTTTTTAAGAGAACTTTTAGGCAAATTGATTTACTGAGGTATAGTTATGTCTCGAACATAATATCACACACATTCTTTTCTTATTTGAGAAATTAACCTTCTGATAAGTAGGTTAATTTATTTTTAAGAAGTCATCTCTAAAAGACTGTGTTTTTCTATTGCCACTATAACACTAAACAAGACCAATTAAATAAGTTAAAAAATTAAAGGGGGTACCCCATAAAATGAACTTTAATTTTTTTTAGTTAAGTTGAATTTTTTTTGTATTAAAAAATTAAGAAATAAGGGGTCGCAAAAATTTACAGTTTTAGATCATTTTTGTACGAGCTCTATCGCAAAAACTAAACTAAAACAGAAGTGCACACATCATGTAGGTATAACATGTATATCATACTGTATTTAATCAGCAAATATCCAAATCGCCGGAATTCATAAGGTATTCTATTTGTATTAATATGGGCTATATTCTGCAAATGCAAAAAATAACCGTTTTTCAAATGTTAGATGAAGTATTTTCATTTATTTGCTAAATATTGTATGGTGGTACGGAACCGTTGGTGTGTAAGTCAAACTGGCACGTGGCCGGTTTTTTTATTTTTCCTACACCTACCCTACATGGAAATATCAGTATCACGGTTTTATATCAAACGTCCTCTCCAAAGAAATATACGGGGTGCTTCACAAAAGTAAAGTTTGAACTAGGTAATCGTACTTCTTCTTCAAGCACCCTTTCGATACGAATGGCTGGCCATCGATTTTACGAATCGTCGCCAGTCAAACGAAACAGCTCTTCTGACACTTTTTTTTAGTTAAGTATTACAAAACTGTTTTGCGTCAAATAAATCGGAGTAACCTATCAGCTCCTGAAATACTTACAGCCCATTTCAGCGCTCTTGTTTCTAGGTAACAAAAGTCGTATTTTCTGTAAAAATATTTTTTCGTAGAGAAGATTTAATATAATTATTAATAATCTTTTACAACAAGACAGCTATAACGAATGGATTGGAGTGTTTATTATTTTAAGATCAACATATAGGAAAACGATCAAATTATCCTGATTGATTTTTTGGAGTCTCTTTTGGTGGAATGCGGCGATCGGCAATATTGCAGACACGCACTGCAGACGACCACGCACCGCGCACCGAGGAACTTCCGATGTCTGCGATACCCCGCACGTACACCTTCCCACGGTCCGTCATCCGGGCTCGTCGGTGTCCATCCGCAAAATCGCGGATCGTGCGCATTTGTGTATTAGACAGGAAACACAGACATGATTAAATACATACCTTCACATTCAATAAACAATTTTCCCAAACAATTTCCCAATTCGACACCCGTCTCCCAAGCGAATAGAATCCGCCAAAACGAAATAATCTAAATAGAGATGTATCGACTAACAAGTATAGACTCAATACGTTCCCTCTTCAATTTTCGACTGCAAAATTGGATTTGATCCTCAACACTATTCCGATAGTCGTTTATCTCAATTCCGTAGGCACAGACAAAGCGGCAGTATCTATTGGTGAGAACCCGAAATATGTGCGAGTATCATAAATAAAGCATCGATCTCACTCGATACAAGTCTAGAACCAGAATAGGGATCTGATAATGTCTCGCCTAGATCTTAATGATATGATGTATCGATGCGTTTGGTAGCAAATAGGAATTTGAACCTACGAGATAGAAAGAGAACATGTTGAAAAGCTGTAACATTATGAGCATACAAAGATTAATGATCTGTTAAGCCCAAAAAATTACAGATAGGTATTTTACAGTATTCCAATTTCATTTGACATTTGAAATTATTTTCTCCATATTTTTGTTGGTAGGTACTTATTTATGATGGCCATTTTGGTTTTTCATGCAAGTAAAAAACATTTATTTGTTTCTTTTTCTTTAAAATATTATTATATTTTTCTTCGTGTGTGTTGTTTGTAGGTGTTCCTTTTTTGCAAATTGTACTTCATTTTTTTATGTCCTACATACAAACTAAAACTTGATTTAAACAGAATTTATGTAAACCTGAAAAGAAAAATGGAACCATTTTTATACTTGTAAAAATGGTTCCATTTTACTAAAAATGAAATCAATCTTAATTTTTTTTTTTGCTATACATGTATGCAGATAGTAGGTACTTAGAATAATTCTGAAATATTTTGTCCATCCATATTTACGTACATGTTTCATTCTGCTTCCGACGGTAGGCATGTAAGGTATACAGGGTGTTAGGTTAAACACCGTTATCCTTGCAACCAGTGGTTTGGTTTCATTTATAGAATGTAAAATCAATGGAAAATTAAAACTTTAAAAAAAAATATATATATCTAAATTTTACCATAAGAGACGCAAGTTCGTTGCCCTATGCGCTAGGGCAACTTGCGTCTCAACACGGGCGGTGGCTACGGGATGTGTCCTGACCGGCAGCGAGCGCGATCCCTACCGTAGTCAGTCAGCTGTTTCGCTAGCAAGCACGGTGTCAGATAGAAACTTTTTAAAATCTTTTAATGAAAATAACGTTTTTTTTTGTTGTGTTCGGTCATTTATTTTTATATTTAAGTCAACTACCCATGGTTTGAATGACTAGAGTGTTTACCCTTACATCCTGTATTTTCAGTTGTATGCAAATTTACCCCGATAGGATCTAAGCATTCTTGTATCAAGAGTAAGGGAGCCACATACGTGGTCTATTGACGAAGGAAAAGATACGATAAAAATATTGTAAAGGTTTTGCAAGCTTGCGTGAGGGGTGGATACGTGTCCGTAACTTATTATTTTTATCAAAACACTTCCTTATGAGGATGTGTGTTGTGGTGGGAACGTAAAAATGTGAAGCTATGTCATTTGGGGGTAAGCAGAGATGGCTGGATGGATGGATGAATTTTGCGGTGTTGCGCAAGCGTGACTTTGAATGCTTGAATGAAGCTAACTTTAGAGAATTGTATCAAGGTTTGTGAATTTATTATAATAGAAAGAAACTTCAAGGTTCGTCATAATTAAAACTTTACAGTAAATGTCAACTAAGCCTATAGCAGTCCACTTCAATCATCGTCTGCCGAGCCTTTTCCCAACTATGTTGGGGTCGGCTTCCAGTCTAACCGGATGCAGCTGAATATCAGTATTTTACATGGAGCGACTGCTTATCTGACCTCCACAACCCAGTAACTGGGTAATACGATACCCCTTGGTCAGACTGGTTGTCTGTTGCTTCTGACGACTCGTAACGACTGTCAAAGATCCACAAATGACAGCCGGGACCAACGGCTTAACGTGCTTTCCGAGGCACGGAGGAGTCTCGATATGTGAAAATGGTCACCCATCCACGGACCAACCCCGGCAAGCGTAGCTTAACCTGATCGATCGACCCGAGCGGCTGTTATTACGTAGCCACGAGCTCCTCTCCACAGCAGTCCACTTCAATACTTACTTAATTTAAGATACTTGATTGTCCACCTTCCTCATATAATCTGTCTCAGCCTGATATAATTTAGAGCGGCTTTAGTTTTGTTTGTTCACGCTAATAATTTCTTACGCACAATGCAGATAAGGTGTGCATGATAACACAAGTGACGTGTGTGTAAGCACATTTTTGAAATTTGTAAGACGATAAGGTACAATTTCACCGTATTTTGACGCTCTAAGATGCTACTGAATAAAACCAGCTCAATCTTTTAGGGAAAAAGCGAACTTAAATGAATTTATATTATTAAAATCTCCGTTTAAATAATTTATAATTGAAAAGTAAATCGTTCACAAATAATTTGTTTCAGCTAATAGAGACAATTTAATTGAATAAACTGCGCATAAAATAATTGCATCATCGTTTAATCAAATGGTAAACGAATAAATCTGGTTTTCATTTATTTCAGTCCGTATTTTTGAACAGTGACACGTGAATATTTTAAAAACCGATTTTCGGATTAAATTTTTCGATAAATAAAAAACGTTGTGAGTCTATGGACAGGTTTAGCTTTTAGATTTATATAAACTCTATTTGATTTTAGTAAAAAAATAAAAACAGAATCAGATATCAGTTTCCCCGGCCGTTTCGTTTTAGTTTTTGATGTTGAGTTTCAAGTCGACCTTTCAGGTCAATGTCACACAAAATCAAAGTAAGGTCAAGGGCAAGATGAGCTATATCTGTCGAAAAACCAATGCTTTTGCGAGTGCAAGAGTTCTTGAGTGGACACCGCAAACCGACAGACATTCTGTACTTGAAGAAAGAAGCTGGGCTGGGTTTGGCTCGAACCGGAATGCGAAGAAATACGCGTACATATTATTTTTCACGCAGGAAATAAAAGTAAAAAGAAAATAACTTTGAATATAAGGGCACCACTGTATTTTATTGTACCGGACAATAATGTAGAACAGCAACTTTTGAAGTTGACTGTACTTTATTTTCTGTGCGTCAATCTTAAACAGAAACGTGGTTTCTCCAAGTTCATATCATATCAATCGCGAAGCAATCAAGATATCAATTAAACATTACCCGTGGGGCTCTCCACCACATAAAGGCCCGGAGCAATTACATGTTTATATTTAATTTCTCAACCGAAATGGAGTCAACATGGCTGTATTTCTGAAATTAATTGTAGCCTCCGTTTGTCAGCTTGGCAATAGTATAGCAGGGACATGGATGTAGAGAAATATGATGAGGCTATAGAGTAAACAATGCTGAAAAACGTATATAACTACCTACGCTTTTCTGCATTGTACTACGTAACTATACGTAGTTAGTGAGTTATACTAGGAAAAGCTATAGTATCTCACCTTGCAAAAAAATGTGCATGTATTAGGTATTCTCGTTTTATCATTTACCCTTTTTAGGTACTTACGTTATTGGCGGGGAAACCGTACAAAAAGCTGTTTTTAAACTATACTCCAACTTTAGCGTTCAGACTAGTGCACATGACTAGTGATAGACTAGGCTTCGTTTAGTCGTGTGTCGTTTAAAAATATATAAAGTGGCTTAGATGTGTGACAATCACAACTGAAATACCTTTATTCTGCCTTACCATTCTGCCTTACCATTCGGTCTTACCATTGAAGGAAAAGAAAGAAAGAAATACGTTTATTTCCGGCAAGCATGACGCAAAGAAAGGACATATACGAAAATAGCAAGTTGGGGGGAAATATGCATCACATACACCCAAAACGGCTATCGCTCAGCATAATGCTGCGACCCAGACAGAGACAGAGCCCCAGCGCTGATTAAGCAGCAGTTGGCAGCTTCAAGTTCCTTAAAATTGCGACGCAGCTTGCTGTCTGTCTGTTCCAGTTGCTTCCTCATGATACTTTCTTTCTAACGAAAGTACGTTCTACACACTATATTCTTTCATTATCACCTAAACACACAAATAACATTAAAAACCATCCAGTACACATAACTCCGTGAGTTTCCCAATGCGGTCGACATGGAAATGCCGCGGGCGGTAAATCCGCGCCGCACCACGTGGCGTCCATGCCACAAAAGTGCTTTTTGATAGACAGCCGTACAGTCCCAAACGTTTAATGCCCCGTGTCGGATACAGTGGAGAATTTTTAATTTAACAACCATACTAGATTAATTACTGGGATTTTTTCCGTGAATGCAAATCTAAATGGTCTGTGAATTGATTCGAATATTTGTTTAGGGACCGTTTTATGTTTATGTGATGTAGTATCGTTTCGTTTGTGTAAATTAGTGTTTGTTGAAGAGGAGGAATTGAAATTGTGTGTTTAATTTTATACTTTATTTGGAGTATTTATTAGGAGAGTGATATGACCTAGTGGTTAAGGCCTCGCCTATCATGCACGAAGTTGTGGGTTCAAATCTGGGCAAGTACCCATATGATTTTTTCAATGCATATGTACTTTCTGACTTTATCTTGGACATTAATGACAACGGTTAAGGAAAACATCGTGGAAAAACGCGGACATAATAATATAGTTAATATACAGGTTGAAATTGAATTCATGGGCATCCTCGTAAGGGGTCATTAATACCCATCATTACGAACAACTTTCACTATGGGACCAACACTGAAATCGCAAAAACTATTTGCCGATATTTATGTTCGCATATCTCGTCAAAATGTAAGGAACAGCTGGTCTTTTTCGATTTCAGGATTAGTCCCATAGTGAAAGTTGTTCATAATGATGAGTAGAATGACCCCTTAAGTAAGAGGATGCCCATGAATTTAATTTCACTCTGTATACCTGAAATCGCCAACCCTTTAAGCAAGCGTGGTGATCAATACTCGTGCCTTCTCTCTATGAGAAGAGGCGTTTGCTCTGCAGGCAGTGGGACAAATATGCTTGTATTATTTAGAATGACCGATGAACTGGTGAAGGCCGCGGGAATGCGCTGGATGCGAGAAGCACAGAACCGGTCGAAGTGGCGGTGCTTAGAGGCCTATGTCCAGCAGTGGACGTCTTTCGGCTGAAATGATGATGATGATAATGATTATTTAGAAGTGTATGTCATTAGTTCGACAAGCAGGTGTGCGACATGTCGTTGGGACAACAGGAAAATCTTCAGATTCTTCCATCTGCTGATTCTTCTGTTAATTCGGGATTCTTGACAGAAAATCCTCGACTCTCAAACTCAAATCAACAAAAATGTTCTTGAACTTTAATTCTAACATAATTGGTCTCTCTTGGCTTACGGCGAGTTCTATTTTGTCACTAATGCAAATACAGTTTTATGAATGCTAATTAATCCGAACGAAGTAAAGTATTTGACATTGTCAGAATACGTAATTTTCCGGCTCGATAACAAGAAAGCTAGTTTGAAGAGGAATTCTGTCTGCAAACTGAGTAGTAAAGCTCAACTTCTGAATAAAAAGGAATTATATTCACAGTATCACGAATAAACATCATGATACTGAAGTTTATTTTATTAGCTGCGTCTTCGGAAAACGGGAATAAGCCGATGTACGAACGAACGAACGAATGAAGTGAACGGAAAAGTTATCACGTTTATCTGAGTTAACATAAACTGCAATTACCCAGTCACCAAACGTTCTTGGGAAGGAAACGAACGTTTTCTCGGGCCTATGAACGGGGAAAACGACTGTAGAGAAAAAGCTAAATAGATATTTTATCACTTTTATGGCCCCTTACTTTGAGCTCTGTTTGAATTACAACTCGCTGTGACTTTTTGCGTACAATCATTGTACTTCGACGTAATTCCGCGTTTCGTTCTAATGGGCCGTATCGAATTCAGTGAACACGTCGAGGAAATAATCTGGTTCGATAAAGATTGTGCGATACAATCGCAGATTGTACGTCTGCATTTCGTTAACTTTGAACATGAGTGTCACTCGTATCAACGAGGTTTTCGTTTTTTTTTTAATATTATGTTACCTACTTGTCACTACCTGTAGATACCTATTAATTACTTGCTTATTATAACCTGTTTATTGTTTCTATTTTTTTTTTGTAATTTGGCACCTTGTAGCTATTTATTAATGTAATTAGTTATTATTTAACCGTGTTTTTGTATGTTGTGCTGTCTTTTGTGTGCACCAAATAAACGTTTTATCTATATATCCATCTATCTATACTATCAGATGTAAAGTTTTGAATGGGAAACACCATTTTGCACCTGAAAAAATCGTCTATCCCTGTAACAGCAAAAACGAAAATGGTCGTCTCCTATAATAAATTACAAACTACCTTAGCTTAGCGTGTATATTGTACGTAATTTAATTTACACAAATGGATTCTTTCGTAGTCGAGGCCACTAAGCAGGCATACCAGCAGGCATACAATAGGCACAATTTATTAAGTCTATTATTTTACACTGAAACGCATGACCCAGCTAGATTTGTTTCAAATTTCTTCCGGCTCCATTTAACCCGGTCACAATAGTGAAAATAATAATATTTTCATACGTAACATGACGTAATAAAATTTGGTCGTAAGTCGCATGTGGAGTAACCATTTGTAATATTTGACCGAATGGCGTAATTGGTAATAGAGGGCAGCTACTGGATTAATTATTATTACCGCTAAGTCACGCACGAATAATAAGCCTACCGTATTTTTTTCAAATTTTTCCTGGGTGCCACACACTACTGATTTCTCATATTTGGTGGTACTAAGATAATAGATGGTTCTCGACCAAATAGACTCTTCAAATAACGCCTAAGGTTGAAGCTCATGACTTTCATTCACGCATGTCATCTGTCATCACATCCCCTCTCCTTCCAATTCTCAGAATAGCATATACAATGAATAATTTATATAAAAAGGCCGAAACCTTACCCTTATCATGCGATCGACCTTAACTCACAGAGATGGTTGAACGGTGTAACGACACATCAACCTAACATTGGGAATAATTCTCTCCGTGAACAATGCCACATCGTTCGCTTAACGATTTCCGAAGCTTTTTTTTATTAGGGATGTGTGGACAGACTGATTAGCCCATTAAGCCGAATACGGGTTTATAGTCAGCAGAATTACGACTGGGAAATGGAGTTTTAGAGATCTCATTACTCATTGATATGTTGTAGTAGATAGTAGAAAGATTAGTAGTGGCTTAGCGAATGGTTTCCCGGAAATATTTACCAATTAAGCATTACATCACTGCCATAGTAGGCTTTAATCGGAGGGTAGCTATTTGCTAACAGCTTACAGGATGTAGCTACATTGAATTAAGCAGAAATGGGATGTTTAATCGAAACATACCAAATACTTCGAAATGCTGTTAATACAAGCGTTAACGAGAGCCAATGTGTAATTTAAAATACCATTTAGTTACTATCTTCGAAACTTTAAATGAAAAATTGTATAAAGAACATCCATACTAATATTATAAATTCGAAAGAACCTAACTCTGTCTGTCTGTATGTACCTTTTCACGCCTAAACCACTGAATGGATTTCTATATTTTGCAAGGAGATATATGGTATCCCGGGGAAGGACATAGGCTTTTTATTGACATACCATGCGGGCGAATCCGCGGGCGGAAGCTAGTTCTTTATATTTATTTCCCATTGACATTTATGACTATTCAGAATCGACAGCAGAAAAGTGTGGTCAGCACAATCTTCTTATACAGTTCTTTCCGTCCTTATTCTCTGTTACTGTAATTGCCATTTGCGGCATCATGAATAAAACATCTGCTTACTTAGATTCACCGTATTCGATTGTGGTTAACATATTTCTTGTTTAATGGAGACGAAGAGTTGTAAATAAATTGTCGGTAAAGTATTCCGGGCAGCACTCGCTTTAAGAGTAAAAGATTAAAGAGGCAACACACGTTATCAGCTTCGTAGCGTTATTTACATTCTATTGAGATTTATTCGATAATTTATTGGTGTTTCTGTTCGGCGTGGTTTTAATTTCGTTTTATAAATCTTCCGGCAAAAATAGCGACTCATTTTATTAGAACTATACTAAATACTATGTACATTTTAGTAATAGTAATAGGTAGTGTCGTTTTTGACACAGAGTAGTTTGAAGTCATGTGATTGGTAGTACTTTTCTGACAGTCGCCATTTTGAACTCTATTGCCTACTATTGAAAGTAAGACTGCTAAATTCAGTGCTACCACTCGCGTCACGGGTCAAATTATAATGAACGCACTGTAGATGCTTTAATTACCTATGTTAAAATACGGATGACAATCTGCATTTATCGGTGTGTTAATGGATGATGGAATTAGTATTTAATATTATAAGCTCCTCGTAATGGGTATCCATTATAAAATAGTATGAAAATACTATGATGACTAGTTCTTTCGATAAGCACCAACTGTAATATCTAGCTTATTCACTTATTCATAAATAGATTCCCAAATTACGGCTAAATAAAATAACAATTTCCTCAAAGCTCAAGCACAAAGTAACATTTAAACGCGCCATCGATCTCCAATTAGTTTTTGACAAACGAGAACGTCAATTACATCACAAGACACTGCCAAATTAAAGTAATAAATCATTCTGAAGAAATAATCAACTGTGAAATTTCAAAGGTAAAAATAGAGGAAATTCAGTCACAAATGGTTCCCTATTTTGAATTCGTTGCGTTGTAGGGACAGCTGTCGTTGGCGACACGGCGCGAATGTGCGACATTTGTTGTAAAAATATAATAAATCCTAGTGCACGCAGATATGGACTAAAGTCCAGAATAACCTAATTTTGAACTGATTTGGAATGAATTTTAGAGTTAATTGTGTGAGCTAACTAACTAGTATTTAAGTGCTTTCCTAGGAAAGCTTGAAAATAGAGTGTTTCGTTGAAAATGTAGAACAAATGGTATACAAGGCATGTAAAATGTATAATAATAGACTCGTTGGTCTAGTCGCCGTAACAAGCCGTAGTAGTAGACTGGTTGGATACCGGGACCTTGGCAACAGGCAACTGAAGGAACACGGGTGGGTTTTAGTCAGTAAAAGTCTGACACGCCCTTCCGCTCCGCCCAGAGCGGGAGAAGTCATTGGATGATTTCCCAAGCTCAAAAAAAATAAATTGTCTAGTCGCAAGCGCTACTGCTGAGCATGAGGTCCTGGGTTCGATTCCCGGCTCGGGCAAAGTGTTATTGGGTTTTACCATATGGAATTTCTCAGTAGCAGCCCGGAGTCTTGATTTGTGCCCGGTTGATGGCAAGCTCGCCCTCTGTTACATGGGTCTTGAACATAACTGGCAAAATGTGGGTGTAGGTACTATAAGTACACCTCTGCCTAATTTATTTATTTTTAAATACTTTAAGCACACAAATGTACAGAGCCGAGACTTAATGCCATAGGCATTTTCTACCAGTCAACCTTCGGGTGATCTAATCCTTCGGGGAACACAAAGGCGTGATGATTATGTTATGTTTATAGCCTTATATTGTGGGTTGAATTTATTGCTTCATTATCGGAAGATACTTAGTATTGGGACTAAGTAGGTACCTACTTTATCCTCGTGTCTTCATTGGAATGAAACTTTGTGAATACAAATCAGTGTGAAGACACAAATAAAGTTTTATTTACTCTTTTACTGCTTTGGCGGACAGACGTGATTGCTGAGATAAAGTGAAAGAATATATTTCAATGTAAGTCTGGAAAGGAAACAAAATATGAACGGAAGTGTAATAATTTGTCAAACAAATTGTACTTTCTTTTGAGTCGATCATTACGTTGATGTAGTCAGCTCTCAGCCAATATTTCGTACTACGAAATAATAATGAGTTAGGAATCTTGATTCAATGGGCCCCAAATTCTCTAGGGACTAAAGAATTTGTGGTATTTCCATCCAATGATCATAGCTAATTTTCACCAGTGGACCTTTTCGTTCATCACGCCTGTATTCTCCGAATCTTAGGCAGTGGTGTACCTAAAGTACACCCACATTTTGCCAGTTATGTTTAAGTCCCATGTAACAAATCTAGATCTCCGGGTTGCTACAGAGACTTTACAGATGGAACAACCCAATAACACTTTGCCCGACCCGGGAATCGAGCCCAGGACCGACGAGGCATTTTTTGGTCCTTTTGGCAAGGAACGCACATAGTATACCTACTTATACTTCTTACAAGAACAAGATGAGAACGCCCAAATGAAAAATAAATCTAGCTTTAAATGCGTCATTAGGCTTGGATGACGGCCAGTCCGGTACTTATTGTGCCATTTTCTTTTCACTTATATTTTAGTTGAACGAATCTGTTTGTCCGCCCGTGTAATCTATTCATAATGTCTGGGATGGCGATTGCGAAAAAGTTACTCGGTCTAAAATTAATTAGTATGGGTGACGAAAATCTCAGCGAAGAAGTTGTTCAAAATGCGTACATAATAAAGTTGCTGACGAGAATTAAGTGCTATCTTTGGCGAAGCTTGTAATGTTTTTTGATTGACGATGTTGCTGAGTTCGCTTTTGATTTATTTAGCCAAGTTGTTTGCTGAATATTATAAAGGTTTAGTTCTGATTAATCGTTAAATAAGATTTATGCAGTAGGTAACTCATAGGTATTCAGCATTTGCAAGCACTAGTCGATAAAATGAGAGGCACATATCCAAAACATGCTAAATTCGTTGCAGAGTTGACACAGGAAAAGACGCTTGAAAGCAAGCATTGTTTAAAACCCTGCTAAGCTACAGAGAAACGAGTTTGAAGATAAGAAGAACCTATCAATCTTATGCACGCTACCAATCCTGACGCGTCCTAGAACTTAGGTAAGGATATTTGAATTAGTTTTTAAAACTTAACCTTATAGAAAGTTATCCAACTCAAGTTTGCGTGAGAGAGTTTTTAAATGAAGATCGATGATCTGGAGTTGTCTCGCAAGCTGCGCTTTCAAATTTTGATGAACAGACTTATAATAGAGACGGGGGAATAAAATGTCGAACCAAATTTAAAAAGTAAACCTTCGAGTAAATTCAAGAATCTATGTTTAGTAATTTGGTATTTATTAACATTAAAACAAAACTCAGGTGACCCAAAAATACTAAAGCATGTTTATCATAGATATTGTGTTGAATACACCCGAAAGAAAACAAAATGAATTGACACATTAGGCAACCTTTTCCTTTTTATGATCTGCCTTTTCCCAACTATGTTGGGGTCGGCTTCTAGTCCGGATGCAGTTGTATACCAGTACCTCATCGATAGACTTTCGGGTTTCTGATGACGTAACAACTGTCAAAAATCTACAAATGACAGCCGAGACCAACGGCTTAACGTGATTTCCAGGGGGTGTTGGTATATAAAGATGGTCACCCATCCACGGAAGCCCGGCAAGCGTAGCTTAACCTGATGCATCGACCCGTGTGGCTGTTATTACTTAGCCATAAGCCCCTCGTTGATCGTTTTACATTATGAGGTTAAATTCCCGTGGAAAAAAAGCAGGGTATGCTTATCCTGAATAATAATGGTTTTAAAACTATCTAGCGCAGAAAACCAGTATCCATTGATAAATAATTGATTAAACACCGGTACTACAGCCGCATGATATAATCAAATTAATACGATTTCAGGGCCGCTCGGTCCCAACGGGAGGTCCCGACGGTGGCAATTGACAAATGGACGAAATACCCACTTGACAAACAACCACATACCACGTGTTGTTAATAAAATTAACGGCTGTGATTAATTGTTGGACTAACGCAACTATGGTCGGATTTAATCAGTAGTTTTTTTTTAGTTAGCCAAGGTTTTTTTTTGTAAATTAGAAGTATAATTTACTTCAATTTGGGAGGGGTTTGTTAAAAAATAGATTGCGGTTGGCTAAGTTAAACTTAACTACATATGTACCTACCTACTGAGGTATTAATGGATGATAGGTGGTCATCATCATCATCATTCAAAATCAAAATCAAAATATTTTATTTCACATAGCACCTACATGAGCACTTATGAAACGACAGAAGCTACATGTACGGTGTACGGTTCCAATTGTTCGTTTCCTATGGAGAAGAGCCGGCAAGAGACTCCACAGTTCGTCTTTTAAAAATAATTGGCTTTTACAATATTTTCAAATAACAGTGGTAATAAGTATCAAGGGACAGTGTAGACCACTCAACAAGTAGGTAACAAAATAGAAAATAGGCAACAAATCTACAATCTTTTAGGCCTAAATATTCATTCTCCTGCCCGTATCGTAATTTATTTTGTGTTGAAATTTAATATTTATTGTGTTTTATAAATCTAAATTCGATGCTTCTGCAATAAATTCCAAAGCCTCGAATTTATTTATTTGATTGACGTTTTTGGTACAAATAAAAATAAAAACACATCACATTAAGAACTGTGTTTGAGATCAAAACAAAATTATTCTTCTCCGAAAAACTCGCCACAAAAAGAAAAATTATATTCATACGCTCGATCGTAATTCTGGTAAGTTGAGATCCCATGAAATAATCAAACGATCATGTAGGCGGCGTCAACTCCTACTGAACATTCGGTCATCAATAATGTATGAGTTTCAAGCGACAAAGTATGAAGACAAACACTGCTACGCTTGTACGGTGGTTCATTTGCACGTGCCAATAGAATTGCACGGTGTTCACATGTTAGAGTTATGGCGCGACCACGGCTTAACAGATTAGCGGACTCAGTTCGTCTCTCTATGCGCTAATATTTGTTTTCCGACGATTTATTGGTTTGAGCAATTTGGATCTCCACATAGAGGGAAAGTGGCAATGGGTAACGCGAAATAATTAAAAAAAAGATTAATAGTTGATATTGATTTTCGCATCTTTAGCGTTATCTTGTCTGGGGCCTAGTGTCTGATAAACAAAAGGTACAGCGGATATTGTAAAGAAAAATAATAATGACTAAATAGCAACTTGCAAATAGCAGCTTTTTGAAACAGGGACTGTGCCGTGCATAACTAGGTACAACTAATTTAGCTATAGTAAAGGTAACGAATGCACTAAAAAAGGCCAGGCTGAGTAGAGGCCGAACATGTTCAAATGACACAAGATATTTGGATAAAGTCCAAATATTCCAAAAATAACTTACCCAACTTGTATAAAAGTAGGTTTCTCCAGCAAAGGCTGACTATTTGAGTAAAGTTAGTCGCAGCGTCATCTCGAAGACGTGTTAGAAAACCGCTTCCGCTTCCTCTCATTCACAAATCACGGCCCCAAAACTTGGTAGCAGAGCAGTCGCGACAGAACGTGCCTTGCATGTCTAATGTCGGGAAGCGGATTGAATGAAAGTATTGTTCAGGAACAGATAAAATGAAAAAACGAACTACTAGGTGAATGGTGTCTTACACAGTGCCTTTCAAACCCAAGAACAGTTGTCTCTTCACTCAAATTGAATAAGTTTTCCCGCAGTGCTTTGTTATCGGGCATTCCATTGAGTATTTTTGTACTGAAGTGCCCGTACAAGACTGATTTCGGTTATACTTTCGAATGTTGATTTAGATTGTTATTTTGTGTAAGATTTGTTGTCTTCGTACGTAAAATATGATGGAATATTATTTATCTGACGGTAATCTGGGAGCGGAATATTTGTTGCTCATTCACCCGGTGTAATCCTCAAGTAACTATTTACCTTGCGATATGAGATGGAGGGGTCGATATGGGGAAAAAATGTGTTGACAAGGTATTGAGAATTTGAGAGTTGCGACCTTATGTATTTTAGTTCTGTGCGATCAAAATGTTGCAATATATTATATCATTTATTTCAGGCTACGCCCATAGGGTGAGTAACAATGGTCTTAAAAGCTAGTGTTAGTAGACATACAAGTTTCATAAAGTCGTGTGAAGTTTCATCCAATGTCGCAACATTGGAGACTCAATGCTCCAGCGCAATGCCTATCATGGTAACATAGGTAAACGACAACCTAACCAGTAACTAATAATCTATTTTAAGCTCAAACAAAAAATCATCGTATTTTACTGCGTAATCGGTTTACCTGGTAAGGACATCAACATAAGAAAGGTATGTTGTTTACTTCAAGTTATTGCGTTGTAAAATGAAAGTGAACCGGAAAACTAGGTAAACAACTGGTTGAACCAGATTTCAGAGATTTCTATCATGATTAAGTACTCATTATAGATCGTTTACATTAGTCCGTTTGACTGCAGAATTTGTAATAGTTGCTACTTTATGTGGACACCGACTGTTCTGGGTTCTAGTCATTCGAATTAAATTACAATGACTGAGTAATTAATAAATTCTCGCGTAATCATCACCGTTCTTAACTCTTAAATGTTCACTTCAAATTATAGATAGGCCATCTGAGACTCGGTAATTGTGCAAATATTATTTTCCTATACATATTTTCACGAACGTTCTGTTTGCCTTAACCCAGCGGGTGTTTTTTTTTTTTACCACTTTAAACCGCTCAACTAAAACTTGAGCAGCTCTGTTAGTCTATAGTTTCTACCCAATAAAATCAAAACCGCCTCCATCGATGTTTAGCAGCAGCTAATGATTCCTAAAACGTTTAAAGTGAGCCACTAATGGGCCCAGTTTCACCTGTGACCCGGAAACTTTGAGCGTTAATTGCAAACACTTCGCCCGCGGGTAATGAAGGCGAAAGTGCATATCACTGTACATTGTACGCGCTTTATAGGGATGGCGATTGATGGAATCTAAAATTTTGTTTTTTCCACAGAAATCCAACATAACGTAAACATAATATATCGCGCCTGTAATCCCCGAAGGGTTAGGCAGAGGTGATCTTATGATACACCCACATTCCGCCAGTTATGTTTAAGTCTACTACTGTTTAAGTCTAGTACTGAGAAATTCCTAATGGAAAAGCCCCATATCACTTTGTCCGACCAGGGAATCGAACACAAGACCTCATTCTAAGCAGAAACGCAGACATCCAAGCTCGTTTTAAAACTGAGAATTCTTTTTCATCCCTTGACCCAAATGTTTCTTCACTTTGGCAATCGCACTATTATGTGGCCACCCCGCCTCCAATGAGACGCTTCCTGTTTGTAGCTTAACAATTATATTGAACAACGCGCTGGAGAATATAGTGTACGTACCTATGTGCACAGCCTAGAATTTAGAATACTCAACTTCTTCAAATATTTTCACAGTGTTTTTGAGAACACAAAGTTTAAAGTAAAGCTTGATCGAGGAATCTTAAAACTTCAGTATTCAGTGTCAAAGAGCCAAGAACAAAGACATAACTCAATCGCTGTTATTATTGTGTCATAAAACCTTACCTTTTCACCTGTCCCGGAAAAGTGTTCCAAAAATATATCACTCTGCCCCCGTAATATTTTCTCAGTTCAGGTGGCAGCCCTAACGTAACCGGATGTTTAGGGAGGTAACTTTGCTCGTTATTTATTATTGAGCCGTTGTCCTGTAACGACTTTAATATGTTACGGCTCATTTCAACACTTTAATATTTCGTACTTACGCTGGTATAGTTTTTTGCTCTAACCTTCGTATTAAATGGAGCGATATTATACTGAAATTATATACCGGTCAGAGAGTAATGGTCGTAGTTCATTATATCAGCCCGTAAAAGTCTGCCGCAGAATAAGGGTCTTTTAGGACGGCTATGATGATCGGTCGCTAGGGAATATACCTATTTACCTCTACAATTGAAATAGTCTGGAGAGTTTGCTACCGATTTTCTATAAAGATGAGCTTTTTCGATACAATTTACAATAATAAGGCCATACTTGATTTCTTGAATCGCAGTTCTTACCGAGGTACGGTGGGGGTTTCTATAATATATTCCCTATGTACAAAAGAGACAAATGGATGAATGTGCGTATGTTTTGAAATGGAGCTTATTTTGTAAAACAATTGCATGGCAAAATAATGCTCGCGACGCACAGAAATATATTTTATGTTGTGAGCGTCATGAGAAGTATATTGGCACGGACAAGCACCTCATGCCGCACTGTGCAGTGGTCACGCCGTGCGCTCCGTCTAGCTTAGTGCGGTATATAGTCGACGAGTGCGCACACGTTTTTATAAATTAAGTTGCGAACACGAAAAGATCGTGAAAGAAATTAAACCTTTTCATCTTCATCAGATGAAAAGTGATGATTATTTCATATTAATTAAAATTAAGTAATTTGAATTTAGAAAATGAAAAGCTTTTTTTTTACCAAAAGGTAATTAAATCTAATTGAATTTTAAATATCGATGTTCGAATTTAAAATCTTTCCCATTACTATTACCGTAAATCGGGATGTCAAAATGTTTCTCATGAAATTAGGACGTCACATTTATATCCTAAAATTTCGTTGAAATATTCAACCTTACAGATGTGAGGTGATGTGGGCAAATAATGCTCACGCAGCTTTTCCTAGGTTAACCTTGGTAACGTTGTGCATGAGAAACATAGAGCTCAAAGTCGCACCACCATGGCAAGCTTCGTATGGGTGCCGCGTTGAACGTATTAACAATTGATGAACTTATTTTAGGTATGTTTTTATTAATAATTCATTAATCACAATCAGTGTTTCTACACGTATATCCCAAAACAACTTAATGCGTTTCTGGAGAATCTCTAAATACAAGTCATACTCGTATAACATGAAATATTTGTGTATTAGGAATCAATTTGCTGTCATCCCTAGAGGTAAAAGCCTCTACACCATTCGCATTAACATGAGCACTGGTTATGTGAATCCACCGTTTTTCAGAGTTCACGTTTAAGTACCAAATTTGGTTAACGTCTGTGGTCTGGGCAATATACCGGTAACAGTTAAACACTTTAAGTGCATACAAAAGTTATATTTAGTTTGTGCTGCAGTATCATTAGCGTAATGTATTAAGGCACTTAAATTTGGTTTTAGATAACAAAGGTTTACTTTTAAAGCGTTTAAATTAAGTGCCTTTTTAATAAGTGACACTTCCTGTGAATTATTATTATAATAACAGACTCTTCCTTTTACAAATGATTCATTATGAAGCTACGTTTGAGAAAAATCTTACCTTTGTTTGAACCGAGTTCAGAAAATTTGTGAAAGTACTTCTCTTGGGAAAACAAGTGGTGAACTATTTGCATAATCAGCCTATAATGTTCCCACTGCTGCAGGCCTCCTCTCTTCTAGAGAGACTGTCCTGTAATAGCACGCGGGCCTAGTTCGGGCAGATGTGACATGTCTTTGAACATGCCTATTATAAATACAATATTCTCTTACACATTTTAATATATTGCATTTCAATTGATTTTTCCAACTCAAGGTCCAAATGCTTTACAAGTAAGTAAACTTTGAAGGATGACTTCAATGTCTAAGTCATAATGTCTTCGAAACTTTTCTGTCTCTTTCAATTTTACAGTTGGCTTGTATTGCAGTTCTATAATCAATTTTACAGATAATATTGTCACTATCTACAATCAAAAGTAAATTAATTAAAAATTTTCTTCTGTTTTTGAGAAGTTTGAAATAGCTCAACAGTATTCAAAGTTGCCTTTGATGTTTGTGAATTTCATTTCATATAGTTATCCTTTATTTAATTAAAGTCTTAGTGAAACCTTGTCGGCCTGAAATTGTAGTCCACTGGCTAACTACTTCGTCAGTGGCCGCTACCGTTGTATCTGTTGAAGACTACAAAATGGAAAACTGGAAGCAATGTTCGTATTTTTCCAATTCCACCGATACTGTGTCATCAGGCTGCTCGACGTCAAAACACGATGATATATAAACGAGAACCGTGGCTTCCTGCCAGACCTGACTACAGGGAGACACACGGGCGCATCGATCTGTTTGTAATTAGATTAAGTGAATCGTATGACACCTCTGTGGAGATATGGCAGCCTGGTACCTGGTTGAAATTATGCTTTCTATATTTATATTTAAGAGTTTTACATAAATGTACATTCAGTAGAACTATTTTCTTGATATCTTTCGGCAAACATAACAAACGTGCTACAAGGATGAAAAGTATCCGACATGTCGTAATCGTAATCCAAGTTTGTGCTCTACCCGTGTGCTATAAAATTTCATCGAAATCCGTTCAGCCGTTCCCTTTGTTATGTACTATGTTGTACATGGTTTATTGCTCTTGAAATAATTTGTCGAAATTCTTTGGAATATTTAAGAATCCATAACAGTGATCCTGATAATTGGTTTTTAAGTCAAACAACATTTTTCGAACGAGATGGCGTTAGTAATTACGTGTATTCAGTTTACGTTCTTTAATTACTCGGATCATGTTCTAAATTGTATACCTATGCTAACACATTAACTAGTAATGTAGAACCATCTATTTCTTTGTGAATTTCTTCTGAAGACTTGTATAAACACAAAAGAGAAAAGCCTGTAGGTACAATTTCTGGAAAATGTAGGTATGTAAAGAAAAAACTGCAAATATGACATGGGTAAACGTGTTTATTGTTTATCCTTTTCAAGTATTCCAGTTTGCTCACGTTTTTATCCCAATGTCTGTGTGTCCGTTTATGGATTCAGGCATAAATCCGTTTGCGAAACGCCAGTCCGTACCGTACTCGTAGTACGCGGAATCGACGCGTAGTTTTGGCGCACCCGACCCTTGTAACTCATAACGAAATGGCGTATTGCTATCCTTTGTTGAGCATATTGAGGGGTATAGTCGGATCTAATTTAGATTATGATGTAAATGATACTTTGATCATTTTTAGATTATTGCTTTTTTCCTCAAACAAAATTAATGAAAATATAATCTACTTATTGGAAGTAATTGCTCAAAATAGTTTTCTCAGCATTTATTTTATCAAAGATTGTTAATTCCGAAATAATACCTATAGGGTCACATTGAATTTTTTAAAATGTTTTTAACATAACTGACAACGTCTTAACTCATACCTCAGGAATGGAGTAGTAGGTAGGTGCGTAATATATAAGTACCTGCATTAGGAAAATCATCAGATTTTTTTTACCGATGACGTCCCGTCTACTCATTTTAGAACAAGGCATCTCTAAAACGCATATCTTTGAATACGTTGACAGTTAAAAACATTAACCCATTGTAAACGAACATTAAGAGCAATTCTTTTTTGTAATGCGGCTCTCAATGGGCAAAGAACGTGACAACGGTCCAATATTGTTTTTACCTCTCAAAAAACATCGTTAAAGGCAGTTAACACGGTATAATAGACCGGATCGGTCAGTGCGAACCGGACGCGAGCACCATTTGTGTTTATGTTTGACGATCCGGTCGTGTAGGGCTGCCCTATCATTGGAATTGAGGTAGAGATAATGCTGGTCACACGGTTCGTAAAATAGTTCACAGTAATTGAAGTTTTGAAAATTATAATGATGAAGGGAAAAATTTGGCTAAACCAGAACTTAGGGACTTGACACCCACGCGTCAGGTAAAAACGAGTGGAATTGTTTAGGACTCTTGAATTTACTCAACTTATTTTACATTGAGTATGGCGCAAATCTTATCATTTTATGAAATGAAGAATGAAATACATACATACTCTCGAATAAATAAGAATAAATCTTCTTTTTACCGTCAATTCTAAGACGATCACTACCTAATTCAACCATTTACTTTCAGTATTCAAATAGCCTGGTATATTACATTTCTGTTTGACATCCCTAGCGGTCCGGCCGTCTTCCGTCCGGTTACCATTAACATACGGCGGGCGCTTTTATTCAAATCGCCGTTTGTTCCGGTCAACGCCTAAAATAATGTGAAATTGTACGTGAAATTTTACTTGAGAATGATTTAGTTTGGGATTAGTAGTACTAGGTGTTTGCCTGGTTAGTGAATAGAATCAGTAATTTGTGCAACACTTAAGAATATCATACATCTACACGCATTAGTGATTTAAAATTCGCGCGGTAAAAAAATCTGTGATTTAATACAGATTTGTCGTGGTTTAGTGAGAATTTAAACTTTGTCGAGTATGGGGTTGCACCGACGCTTCTCGCTTTGCGAATAAAATTAGCGTGTGCTCCCCGCTCAGTCGTACGCTACACGTAGTAAATTATTATCAAATGATTCTTTAGTCAGTAATATTCGGAAAACCTTTTATACTGTATTTTCTTAGATCTTGATATTTTTTGGAGAAAAAACCTTTTTTAGGTCTCAGCCGTTAGTTAGTGGGTCCAGCGTTTATAATATCTTTTGGTTCGTCTTTTACGCCGTATCAACAGGTAAATTAAGATTTAATCTGCGATCTGCAAAGAACTGACAAAAATCTTGAGGAATTTTGATTAGGAATTCGTGTTAATTGAAATTCCGTAGACTGAATACAAACCGCGAGAATAAAAATCGGGTGGTGAGATTTCGCAGTGTATGCTTAGCCTTATAACTAAGCATATCTTATGCCCCTTATTTAGGTAAGTTTCATTTTTTTAGTTAGGTACGTCTTCATCAAAATTCTGTATCACTCAGATTAACTAACATAATCATGTTTTGAAAGCTCACAAATTTATTCACTGCTACATGTTTCGAGCTGCATCTGACTACAGCGCATACACACAAATGTATTCTTCTTACATAAAAAACTTATTTTAAATAATAGTTTTAGGTATCAGTCGACTCAAATAAGTAAACGTAAAGATCACTTCAGACATGCTATACAAGATCGATCGAGAGTAAATCAACTTGATGTCAATCAGGCATGTCTGTCTGATGCGATCAGACGAAAAAGGGATAAATAAGCGTCTAGCCTGAGGATAGCTTCACAGAAAATGTAGTACCGATATTATTAAAAGCAAAATTGTCCTGTCGAAACAATATTCTTACGTCTTCTGCGTAAAAAGGAATCTTGCTTAGAAACTTAATTTCATTTCTTCCAATGGATGTCTGTCATTGCTTTTAGCGAAAAGGCCGTCTTTTTACCCGACTGCCCCAGAAGGAGGGTAACGTTTTTCGACAGTATGTATGTATGTTTGTATCTATGTTTGTATGTATGTTTGTATGTATGTTTGTATGTATGTTTGTATGTATGTTTGTATGTATGTTTGTATGTATGTTTGTATGTATGTTTGTATGTATGTTTCTATGTATGTATGTCTATTTCTTTGGCACGCTCTGTAGCCTAAACGGATTGATGGATTTTAACATACGAGGTGTCGTTGGATTCGTCTTAATTGTGGAAGTAACATAGTCTATATATTTTTTATATATTTCATCTGCAAATACAAAAAAAACGGAGGCGAAGGTTTTTTTTTAAATAAGTTACAACAGTATTGGTATCAAATAAAAGCTAGTAATGAGTTAATTCCAAACATATATTATGTAATAATAAAACTAAAAAGCTTGAAAAATGTCTAACGGGCCTCTGTGAGTTTGCTTCGGCCCCTCGTACGCCTTCCAAAAGACCGGGACCCCATGGTCCCGAGATATGTAAACATAAACTAAAAAGTTTGAAATAAAACAAATTATTTAAAAAACAAAGAACCCAACTACAAAGACCTATACCTAACCGAAAACAAAAATCCCGACTGCAAAGACCTATAACCGAAAAGAGAAAAACAAGCATTGAACTTTTTTTTTGTAAGGTATTGCAGGCGGGCACAAACAAAATTTACACCATATTTCAGGCTATTGGTTTGTCCCCGCCTGCCATACCTTACAAAAACAAAGTTAAATGCTTGTTTTTCTATTTTCGGTTATAGGTCTTTGCAGTCGGGATTTTTGTTTTTTAAATAATTATTTATTTATTTATTAAATACTTTAAGCATACAAATGTACAGAGGCGGACCTTATGCTATAGGCATTTTCCACCAATCAACCTTTGGGTGATGCACAGACAAACAGTAGGTACAATAGTTGGTGCAATAACGCAAATTGAGGAATAAATATTCATTTAAACTTATACAAAAACCTATTAAAACTATGTATAAATAAAATATATTATTTACCTAATTATAATATAAATATAAGCACAAATACCTACACTTAAATACAAGAATATACTAAAACAAATAGGGCAAACAATGGGAAAATATGACTGTTGTGATGATACTGCCAGATTCTTGCGAATATGCTCGCGAACTTTAACTTTAAAGGATAATCGGTTGGTTGCCATCCTAATTTCCTGGGGGAGCGCATTCCACAGAGAGATAGACTGAACGAAGAAGGAAGAGTGAATGACGTCTGTGTGGCGAGTGAGACATTACAAGCTTGCAGCGCTGGGGCTCTCGCATAGGGCCGCAGCATTATGTTGAGCGATGTGAAGCATATTTTCTCCCAACTTGTTCTTTCATGTTCTGTTCTTTCTTTGCGTCGTATGTATACCGGAAATAAACGTATTTTCTTTCTTTCTTATTGAAGATGAAGATTGTGTGATGAACGTAGATTTCTATTCTGGTTGGCTCCTTTCGTATTTTTTACGTTATTATTTTGTTTGTCCTGTTGGTGTACTTTATTGAATTATCCATCTTTCTATCTATCTATTAATTCGAGTTTTCAATCTAGTCAATCTTGTGGATTGAAACTTATCCCAAGCTTATATGATTTTCAGCATAATTACTTTAGGTTTCTTACCCACACTTATCTCATTGTGCAACATATTTTCGTAAACGAAGACTTATCTGTTTAATTTTGACAGTTGAACAACTCATTCAGAATAAACGAACGACAGAAAACGATTCAGATAGTGATTGATCGTGTATTACGTAATTAGGGTGCTGCTCTACAAATCATACAAGTATGATTTATTATTTAGCCTTTTTCAGTCAAGTCAGTTTGTACGAAGGGTTCTTCAATTTGATTCCCTCACTTCAACGAAAATTCTGCCCAATTTCACCGTTCTGAAATAGGTAGCAAGTCTTTTAAACCAAACTCACTTTCACAGTCTAGCGAAACTTGCATGCTTGTATTAGAAGCGTATCATCTTAGATGGGCTAATAAAACAGCAATATAAGGGTAATCGGTTGTGAACCATCGATAAACGAATCGATTTAAGTTCCCCGGGAGTGACTCGCAACTCGTGGTAAGTTTAAATTGCTACACTGGAATTTTGCTTTGAAGGACTTCGCTTGACGCCGAGCATTTGTGTAAATGTACTCGTATGTTCTTGAAAGAGTTATGTTTTGTTGGTTTATGAAGTTTATGGAAGTTCTTCTAGCTTTCGCCCGCGGCTTCGCCCGCGTGGAATGTCGATAAAAAGTAGCCTATGTCCTTTCCCGGGATGCCATCTATGTGCTTGCCAAATTTTATCGAAATCCGTTCAGTGGTTTAGGTGTGAAAAGGTAACATACGGCCAGACAGACAGACAGAGTTACTTTCGAATTTATAATATTATAATATTACTATAGATAATATTGTTCGGTTTCTTTTTCGGAAAGAATAAATAACCTATAACTAAAAATCTATCATTGTTAAGGCGAAAGCTTCAGGGTAGCCCGCAAAATTCAAATGTTCTTACGTTTGTTGCAGTTTACAGGTCAGGTTGTATATTGATTATATGATTCGCGAACGTAACAAACCTGGATTTATAGAATTATAAACATAAGAATCAGCAATACAACTCTCTATGTTCATATAATAGTATTGAATTACTATTTACTGAAATCATGACGTTTGGCGATTATTTTCTAACTGGAGTTGTATTGCTGATTCTAATGATTATTATTCTGTAAAAGCAATATTTTTTATGGTCGTTAATCATTTTTTTTTTTAAGGAGGAGGTTCTCAAGTCGACGGGTATATTTCTTTTTTTATGTATGACCACGCTTAACGTTTTACGGAGTAGTCTATTGAACGATTCTTTTTTTATTGGGGAGGTCCTGCCGAAGTTGTTCCCGTGTAAAATTGAAAGAAAAACTCCTTAGGGGTCTACAACCCCTAAGGGGTTTTTCTGGGGGTAGAAAAATTGGGGTTGATTGATTTTTCACCTACTGATTTTTTTACTGTAAACCGATTCTGCTGAAATTTCGCACACAAATAATGACACAACAACATAAAGACCTGGAGTTGATCTGATGATGGAGACGGAAGACATTCGCGAGAACTTCTCAGCATTTTACAGCAGCTACATCGTGTTTGGGCTTATTTCATTCACCTTGATGAGAACTTTAGAACTAGCTAGATTATGACTATCTTCGAGGGTCTGACGATGGAGACGGAAGGCTGTTAAAGGAATTCCTTACTTGAGGATATTAACAATATTTTATAAGTACTAAAATATGGCGTCGAAAAATTCCTCCACATCGCTGTCGGTTGGTAATGTACCCAAGAGACTGTCGGTATTGCCACGATGTATGGCAAAACCTAACCTCTGACCAAGGTAAAAGCCAGTCCTTGGGTCACAGGGCGTGGCAAACAGCCGTTTGGAGATTTCTTTGAACAAAATATGAGCACTCGGACCCCGCGACCCTCAATCTGCCTAGCCTTTTCCCAATTATGTTGGGATCGGCTTCCAGTCTAACCGGATGCAGCTGAATACCAGTATTTTACATGGAGCGACTGCGTATCTGACCTCCACAACCCAGTAACTGGGCAATACGATACCCCTTAGTAAGACTGGTTGTCAGACTTTCAGCCTTCTGACGACCCGTAACGACTGTCAAAGATCCACAAATGACAGCTGGGATCAACGGCTTATCGTGCTTTCCGAGGCATGGAGGAGTCTCGATATGTAAAGATGGTCACCCATCCACGGACCAACCCCGGCAAGCGTAGCTTAACCTGATGGATAAACCCGTGCAGCTGTTATTAATTAGCCACAAGCTCCTCCCCGCGACTCTAGGACTTCAAATTAATTACCTACTTATAGCGTAAAATGGTAATTTGATGGATCATCGTTGAATCTGACTTTGGCGCCGCTTCTTTGGTACTTAATTTAGTTTAGGAGTTTAGTAACTGTTACACTAAGGGCTGATTTTACCAAAGTCAGATATCTTTTATCCGTGGAATAAAAATGGCGTCTCAAAAATTCAAAATTTATTCGCAGGATAAGACTTATACTCGGTATAAAAGTTTGGTGAAATTCGCCCTAAAAGTTTTATTTTTTATTTTTAACTTTCCAATTTTGTAACAAAAGATGTTTACAAGCAGATATTGTCTGATGTAGCTTTCCCTGACTTATTATCAGTAACTAAACAAAATGTACAGAATAACATTGTGCAATACAATATGCGTAATAAACATTACGCCTCGGATATTTTTGGTAAATGATACTAATTTGGTAAATGCGTACCTATTCATTAAAATAATTACGTTGCAAACTGAAATGTCCATTGCGTGTTTATTGCGCATGATAGACGTACTGAAAAAGTACTGTAAAATCGTTTCGATTTTACAGTACTTTTTCTCTGAACCAGGTAGGTATTGAATTTTGGAACTAAGACAGAATTAGATTGTACTGTTCCCCTTATGCCAATGAACGATTGACTGCAGCAGCCAATTACATATACATTATTATAATGTATCCCACACACATGGTTGGAAACGAACTCCAGAGTACATAACAGTAAATAATACGTGTATTAACTAAATAAAGGCACGAAAATGGTTGAAAGAACTGACGTCCTACCTTCAGTAAAAACAATAATATTTACAAAACATTTCCATTTACTAGAAAACGTTAAGAATTTTCCACGAATTTATAAATTACAACATAGTATATTCTAATCACTGACAGTCGTAGAAGAATTTAAAAATCATAAAAATAAACTATCACAGAGGAAAGTGATTTTGTTTTATTATCTAATTGGTAATGTTAGCATTTGATAAACAAATAGTGAGTTCATTACTTTATCAATATGTGTGACCTTCTCCTTAATATGGCAAGTAAATATATTACAAGATGCCACACTGCCTTTATGTACCTACCTTTGTACAGACATACAGAGGTAAGTAAATATAAAGAAAATTGATATTCCTCAGGTCAGATTATATAAGATACTGCGTATTACAGACATTTAACAAATCATCCAGACGTTGCAAACTGAATAGTCAAAGTGGCAATTATTTTGAATGTGACACGACATTGCATAATAAATATTTATAACAGAAACTTGTAGAAACACCGTTAATATCAAGAGTGAAAATAGTAGCAGAATAGAAGGTAAAGGGCCAGAAATCAATGGTCAAGCCAGAAGGCAGAGTAACTGGAAGCACTTTATCGAACCGCAGATCATCACAAATGGAGATCCAGTAGATATGCATAAAGTAGTAACTATTGTTGTAGTCTCAATTGCCACCATTTAAGGATCAATTTGGGAGCAGGAACACAGCAACCAGCAAAATATCTACTGAATTACAAAACGCTACTTGAAAGTTAGAACGAAATAACTAAAACCTTGGTTGTGTAAATTCAAAGATAATCGGTTCATTAGTTCCACTAATACTAAGAATGAAGCTCTAATCACATGCTGTATTGATACCGATACCGATACAAATGGACATATTCATGCTAACGACGTAAATCTTTTGAACTATTTAGCCATGGTAACCATAAAACTTTAGGGGAACATTAAAAACGAACATAATTTTAGAACAAAAGTTAATTGTGTGTATGTAAAATAGATTTCCGTCGTTTTCGTTATAGCTTCACCGAGGTGTGTAATAATTGCGTATCATTTAAGAGATAGGCAGCAGATACCTATGATTTAAGTGCATTCTAAACCACCGTCTCGGTCACAAAGTTACAAATTATTATGGCATCACATACTTGAAGTATTACGTATACCTTACGAGTGTTTCGTTCTACGTACCAACTGTAATTGCAGTATAACTTCTAACAAACATCTTATTAAATTATTTCTGAACATTTTCAAAAGTGGTATGTGGTAAATGGTACCAAAAACTTTTTTACAAAAAATTGATCCGACGAAAAAAAAATCTGAGAAGCGAAAAATGAAAAATAAACCTTGTATCAACCGTGTATCAGTTACGAAGCTCTGAAACTAAATTTAGTTACAAACAAATTAATTACCTTACTTATAGCGTAAAATGGTAGCTCGATGGATCATCGTTGTATGTGAGTTTGGCGCCGCCTCATTTATCACTAAAAGGTTTATTTTTTATTTTTCGCTTTTCAGTTTTGTTTTTTTGGTTTTAAACATATACAGTTAATCGAACCGCTTGTTAAAATTCTTCTATACAAACTTTAACACCCCCCAATACTAAAAATGACAAACTTTATACATGGTAAAGCAATAAAGATATTGAGTATTGAGTAAGTAAGTATTCGTGCCAACCCTGCTTTGACCCCGCCCAATTTCCGTTGAGAGGATAGTTTAGAAAAACTAAATATTACAAACTTTATCATTTACTTAAGTATAGTATATATATAGTATTCGTGCCAAGGTTCAAGTTTATTAAGTAAAGAAATAAGAATGCTCAACGATTGCTTCGAACCGATCTGGACGTTTGTTTTTTTTGTAATTTATAGTCGCCGCCGCCGGGGATTTTTGATTGGACCCCTGAAAACTATTTTTTGAATAAGGGACCCGAATAGCTAATTTTTGTTAGAGTGTGTCCCTGCCAGCTAAATGGTTGTTTTTGGATAAGTGAAAAAAATCACGGCTGTAGCTATAGGTATAACGAAGTTAAAAGGAAAACTATCACAGCTTAACGAAGTTAAAAGGAAAACTATCACAGCTAAGTATGCTTTTACAAGTTAACGAGTAATAATCGACCATCTTACATTTGCAGTTGGAATGTATTTCAGTTAAAATGTTATATAGCATGTTTTTCAATTAAAACGTTAAAAAAATGTTCTTAATTTATACTAACCCTTCATTGTGCGTGATCCATAAGCTTACCTGGCGACTGAAACTACAAGCTATAGTTCTACTCCCTAAACACGAAATCCAAAGATTTGGCTGAAGTTACGGGCGATTTCTACTCCTTATCACCTACGGAGAAAATATTAGTTTGGGGCCCGATCTTAATTATGAAAGAATTAATGACAACACGACTTCACAGTTGTCCTTAAGGTGTGTCCAAACATAGAGTGGCAAGAGCGCGGCGTTTGCAGGACATATTTCTGCCACACTCTAGTGTGGACTAAACCGAAGAATGTTTGCGCGGCAGTACTCCGCGGCATATCCGAGACACGCCGCGCACTTCAGTTGGCATGAAAGCGATTGCGTGTGTCGTAGCTCTGCTTAAAATTCGTTCAAACAATTACTGACGAATGTTTGCCAGAAATGTTGTGCGCGACAGGTAGACGTTCGCGCGCGGCAGTCGTCCAAACGCAGCGCGGAAACGATGCACGATTGCCGCTCAATGTATAAACCTTACACCCAATGTGTTGTTGCCTGTTCAAAAAAGTTATTTCATCGGGTGTAGGGTCACTCCGAAGTTTCGAACTACTTTCTATGTTGACGGACTTAGAGAGTAGGCACTACCTACCTTGATACCTTGATTCACAAATAAATTATGGAATCTGCACAGGCCCCACGTGACTCATCATCTACCTAGCCTTTTCCCAACTATGTTGGGTCGGCTTCCAGTGTAACCGGATGCAGTGACTAACAGTGTGATTATTTTGGCGCGATTAATTAAAGGTTAATCGTTGCAAAAAAGTTTGTGCTCGCGAGGTCTACTGTTCGCAAAAGAAAGTAGTAGGTATTTGTTAGCTAAACTGTTGCAGAATAAACATGCGATTTAGTGAAATAATTGCTTTTGTAAACTTGTTTCCTATCAAACCAGGAAGAACTAGACGTCATACAAATAGCTTCATGCGGGAATCGAACCCATAACAAAGTAAATTATAACACAGCAGTATCGCTCCTAATTTACCGTCAATTGGTACTTAATTTAAAACTGCACGCCCCTCCACTAAAATTCCCATACAAACATTTGAAATGTGTTTGTAACCAGCAATGGACGGCGTATTATTTTAAAGTAAATGATCTCTACCTTTGTATATTTTAAATTGCAAGTGTACCTAACATGTAGGGAGATCCTTTTAAGTGCTGCATAGGTACTTTTAGAAAGTAATGAAAAACAAAACCTTTGTAAGGTCATATTCAAATTATAACGAACGAAATGAGCAACATCCACATTTTGTTCATGCATGACTGGCTTTACTTTGCCCTGCAGTATTGGAAATCATAATATTCTGCACATACAATACCTACGTGACGTGAGAAATAAAAATCTCTGAATACTGTGTCGGGATGTTTAGACATCGAGCTTGAATGTTTAGGAATCTAAAGTGCTATGTTTAAACATGGTATGCAATTTACATAATATGCGAGCTAAGAATGTAGTAAAAGTTTAAAGTGAAGTCGTGTAGGTAGAGTTGGAGGTACCTTTATGAATATCTTTTTTTAAGAATTTAGAGACGAGAATAATTCAAAGCAAGCAGCAATATTTTTTTAGAGAAGATTTTAAAATATAGGTATTCACTCAACATATTAATGAAGAGTTCGGATGATTTACAATGATTTTACTAGCGGCTATTTATGTCAATAATCATTCAATAACAATTTTATTGTTATCATTGACTGAGGTCACAGCATGAAATAGTTGTAAAGTAAGGATGAATATTTATCAAAATCGTTGTGACATCTTATAGTCGTAGTAAATCTAAAAAAAGATACTACATCCGTTAACCACAAAAATCAATTTGATCAAAACAAGAACATTCATTCCTACCAGTTTCATATCCAGAAGCGGGCGCCTATCAAATATTTCATAGCAACGTACCTCTGCGAGACAGCAGCGAAGACATCTGGCAGGACAGGCGGGCAGAATTCAATTATATAGAACGATAACATCGCGACAGAGTTCGCATTAAAACAAACAGCGTTTCGCAATAACGCGTCCCGGTTTATGCTCTTAGCATTTACATAGCAAGGTGCACGTGTGGGTAAATATTTAGTTCTCTTTAGATGCAAAAAGGTATTATGATATAGGTACCTATACTAACTCAGGATTCAGCTATAATTAAGCAATTCAACTTGAAACAACGGCAGCTTTTATCCGTGCATTAAAAGATAACTCAGCGCAGCAAATACAGTTAAATAAAGTGCAGCTCACAGCTTAACAAATAAAAATAAACTTAATATAGAACACACTGAAAGCAGCAGTGCTGCAGTGGGATGTGTGCGGACTATTGTGAGGTCTCCGGTACTTCCCACATTGTGCAGGCTAAGATTGGATTTCTTCAGCAAACCTACGTGAAATGTGATCTGCCGTGCTATCTCAGATAAATAGGGGCAGCACTCGTGTAAAATAAATATTTACATGAGCTAGTGCATGGTGCCAGACAACTGATTTTGCTATTGAAATGTCTAGATAATTTGACAGTTGTATGAATTGGCTTTCTGACGTCAATAAAATTATAGACGTAGCGTGTCAATTTGATTCATAATTAATTTCCCTGGCTGCACTTATGCATCAACAAAACTGGTTAAGAACTGATAACCAAGCATGACATTTGGATTAATTGAAGAAGGTGAAGGTTATATTTGTACTATTATTTTACCAGATTGTGATGGTTAACTTTTGAAACGAACTTTTCAGTGGTCGTCCACGACGTACAGGTAATGGAAATATTGTGCCTTACTCTATCAGGGATCCAATCCCTGATAGGAGTTAGGCATAAGGAAAGCAGTATGTTGCTTACATTTATATATGTACCACCCAATCACCCAAAAAAAGTTTAAATTCCTACATCTTCAGAAGAAAAAATGAGCAGATAGATTTCATATGTATTTATTTCCTCTAACGCCTTTTAAAATGTATTTCCTTCAGAAGTGATACACTTCTAAGGGAAATATATTTTAAAAGGCGTATTATTTATTCAATAAACACGAAAAGTTGAATCATGTCTGTAAATCCAATAATCTTCGTTCGAATGTCAGCGAGTGCCTATAATATTCGTTTACACTTCGATCTTTTTTGACGTTTATTTTACTTCCGTCTTGCCTTGGTAACTTGGAAGTTTACGTAAGTGCCTACCTGCGTATAAGGTACACACGGCTACACATCAAGCTATACTTTTCCAGTTTATGCTGATCTCGCATTGTATAGGATTTCCGTGCAATGCGAGGTCAGCTTATACTGGAAATGTATAGCTTGATGTGTAGCCGTGTGTACTAGCTCTTGCTCGCGGCTTCGCCCGGTTGTGGGAACGTACTACCAGGATAAAAATCCAATGTGTTAATCCAGGTTATAAACTACCTATTCAGTGTGAAATCAAAACCCGTTCAGCCGTTTTTGCGTGATTGAGTAACTAACATCCAAACAAAAACTTTCACATTTATGATAATAATACAGGATGTTAGGGTAAACACCTTTATCCTTGCAACTAGTGGTTTGATTTTATTTATAGAACATATAATCAATGGCAAATTACAACTGTTTTTTTAATTTGTTTAAATCTACATTTTACCACAAGAGACGCAAGTTCGTTGCCCTATGCGCTAGGGCAATGAAATTGCGTCTCAATACGGGCGGGGGGTGCAGGATGTGACCCGACCGGCCGCGAGCGCGATCCCTCCATCAGTCAGTCAGCTGTTTCGTTAGCGAGCATGGTGTCGGATAGAAACTTTTAAAAATCTTTTAATGAAAATAACGTTTTTTTTTGTTGAGTTCGGTCATTTATTTTTATATTTAAGTCTACCTACTACTACCCATGGTTTGAATGACAAGAGTGTTTACCCTTACACCCTGTATATTATATTATATTATATATAAAATAATATAATATAATAATAATATAAAATAGATACCGGGTTCGAGGCTTGGTATGTCCTAGATTTTAAACGTCCCTTTTTTTAATAACAAATACACTGGACTGCACAGTTTCTCTACATGTTGTCAAATTCTAATTAATTAGTCTTTGGCAAACTGTCAACACCCGTAAATGAGAGTGTTAGCATCTCTACTAATTAATGTTTATCGCTCAGCTTTAGAACTCACTAATAAAAGTTAATATCTCCCCCATTTGGCCTTAATATCGACACCTCCGAAGATTTATTTACTTTTCTATTATTACAGATTGAAATAGATACGACAGTTTGAAAAATGTGTTCCTGTGTCGAAATACATTGCCGGTATGGCTGTGAATAGAGGAGTGTTATGCCGTATACAGCGAGTAACGAATGTTGATTTGTGATGTATGGTCGTCGAATTCGAAGCAATTAATTTGTGCGTTGCTACGATTTGTAAGTTATGAACGTGCGCATCCCGCCCCCTCGTCCCACGGACAGCGTGCATTTGGGTTGGCAAAGAGTAGAATACATAGAATGGACATGTTGGACGTTATGGTATCACAATTTATTTTTCATACTTACTGTGAAGCAATTCCTTTTTCCTGTTTATTTTTCCGTTTTTCCACCGAACAAAGTGAAAAAAAAAATTATGAGAAAAAGTTTAAAGTATGAAATAAATTAATCTATTATAACTACTGAAACCAAATTTATCTTCTCATTATTATAGGCAACTACAAGCTCAGTTTTATTTATATGTCGCTATCAGGTTTTGAATTAGGTACTACCTACACCTTAATGGATAAACAATATTTGTAAAAACAATAAGGCTGAGCTACCTACCTATTTAATAATGTGAAAGTAAGTACTTGGTACTTACATAGATCAGATCCAGGAAATTTTCAATCAAGACAAAGGAACCGGTCCAAAATAAAAATCATACAATATTAAATATTGTAACAAATTTTTTTGTTATAGTCTTTGCCTTACCGATTGATTTATTCGGTCCCATTTACTTGCGCGTGCGCACGATACAAATATACCATCGTCGACGCTTTGATGCGCCGCTTGATATATTCACTTTTGTATTTGTTTAATAATTTCTCAGCTTGATGATTATTATTTTTATTTCAAACGAAATTGGTTATAATTTACGGGCGTAAAATATTTTGCTTAAAACCATTTGTCTTTTTGATTATTTCGACTTTTAATGACGAAACTTTTACAAAGTGTTTAAATTAATATTTTAAGGCTTTAAAGTTAGGTTCCGTCAGGTGGTCCCCAAAGATTAAAGAACGTCCTAAATGGGCCGTAGGCATGTAGGACGAGTTGACGAATTACTCAATGAAAGAGTAATTCGTCAACTCGTCCTACATGCCTTCGGCCCATTTAGGCCGGCTTGCAGAAAATCAAAAGAACGTCCTAAATGGGCCGTAGGCATGTAGGACGAGTTGACGAATTACTCAAATGAAAGAATACATGAAGTTCATTACAATATTGCTTATAAAACAAGACTTTTTTGTTACTTGGTCTTTTATTACTTTTCTGTACATCACACTATTCTGTGTTTACAAACACCCCTAAATAGCCTCAAAAAACCACAACATAAACTCAAAAGTTAAGTGATAACCCTTTATTATTGCTTCCAAAACTGTTTCCAATAATGCAACCGACACTGTAACATACATAACAATGGTCCCAGTTGTAATTCAAGCGGGTGTTACTCTCCGTCAACGCGCGTCCCTTTAATCCCCCTTTATGGGTTCAACGTTATAATTTTAACCTGTATTATTTTATATGTTGGACCATTATCGTGGATTAAGTTGAATATAGCGTATTATTTATGTGTTCCGCATGTTGGTAACACGTGTTTATCTGTTCTGTGGTTTATCGTTGAATTAAGGTGAGAATGATCGTGTTAAATTCGATTGGATTAGTATATTATAAGTACGGTGTTCTGATGTTGGGACAGTAGGTTTATTTTCTATGATATTTACTTTCCGCTGAAAAATACTCATATTTAGATATGTCTGGGTAAGTTGTAAGCTAATATTTGCACCTTTGTTGGGAAACGTCTAAGTTGAAAATAATTTATTTGGGTTTTAAGCAAGCTCTATAAATTTTTGGTACGTGGATATGGTATGGAAATCTCCTGATTGGACTACCAAGTTATTGAATCCCAGAATTTGAATTTAAAACGAGAGGCACGGTGAGACGTAAATCTCCGAATTTATTGACTCTAACTCTAGAAATATATTCTACAAACTCGACTGAGATAGACTCTCCAATCTCAGATTCGTGATTGAAGATAACCTGTGGGACATGCTAAAAGATTTGAAAACTGAATTTGAGAATGTCGTTCTATCTAGGATGTATTTCTAAGACTTCTGTGAAAACCAACTTTCCGTGTGTCAACACTGGATAGAAATAATTCAAGTATGTATATATACCAGAGCAAGTGATCACCCAAGAGAGTAAAATCCAGTTGGCAAAGAAAGTTCGCTACAAATTCATAGCGTGGAATGTATTCGGAGCTAATAAGCATATTAGTTATGTGTATGTCAAACATTTCTGCCTATTGTAAATTACCTAGCCAAACAGATTTTGGAGACTCAATTATAATTGAAATGTCAAAAGTCGTTGTAAATGAGTCGTATCAAAGTGACTGCCTACCTACGCATCAAACCGTTTTTTAAACAGATTTGGTGAATACTTTTTTCGTTATATGAGTTCATATAATAAGCCTTTTAACCTGTGTTATAAAAGCTCTGCCTACACACTGTTGCTACTATTTTTCTAATAAAACTCATTTGATTCTGACTCATTGATTACTGTCTTTGTAGTTCCAATATGGTAATTTAGTTTGTAAACACTGTGTTCCGCCTTGACATAAATTAGTTCTACAATCAGAATTGTATTAGTGAGAATATAAAATAAAGGAATATGCTTTTAAGGTTAGTTATAATTTTCTAGAAAACGTCAAAAAAAGCATACATGTAATTTTTATTGAAAGCTTTGTTACGTATTTTATATAAAATAAAATCTTTCTGAGGATATAATAGAAATATTTGAGGTACTACATAATAGAATTCTAGAATGATAAAATATTTTCGACAAAACCGTTGGAGCAGGCACTATTAACGATCCGAAGGCCTATTTTAAACTAGATTCTACCAAAACCACTGATTTAGGTATGTGGAATTGTGGAACAGGGTAGGCGAGTAGGTACGCATTTCTCATTATTTCATTACAATTGATTTCGATTGTGTGCCTTCTAAACAAACACAGGACTACCTTGACACTAATTGATAATGCAATCAAAATTATATTAGTGGCAACTGGAATTAGAACAAGAAAATATATGACTGAAATATACGCACATTGACAAACGACGTTCATTGAATACGTAATGCAATTCACAAGACAATTTGTCATGCCGTATTAATAAAATTATATTACAAAATCATTTTAGAACATTCACTTGGTGATAATAAATCTAATTATGATTCTGTCACATTTGATCTTGAAAAGGATGAAAATAATTATGCTGATACAATATTAATAACGGTGAGTGAAGGAGGAATTCTGTCTTTTGATGAGACAAATGTAGTATTAATGAGTCGTTGGTAGATGGTTGTAGAATGTAGGGTACTGTGAAGTTATAGAGAATACATGCGAAACGTCAACTTGTGGGTGTGGAACCGTTGACGTGACGCATGCATGATTAATTCTGTGATGTGCTTTTAGATTTGTTTCTTAGGATTATATAGGAGTAACGTTTGTTTATTTAGGTTCATTAATATTGCTTTACTATTTTTTGTCAGTAGATAATCTTTATTATTCAATTTGAGCTTTTGTTCTCTCTGCATTTTTTTTATTTATTAGAGCCTCCATTTATCCGCTCAACTGTTGATTAGCCTTTAGAAGGCCGATACAACTCAAATTCTATTGTGTCTCATTAGTGACAGTTGGAGGTATGTGAACGTAATATATTCTTTCGTTAATATGATACTATTTTATAAAGATAACGTTATTTTTTTATCTTTGTGTGTTAATTCCATTTTCTGCCTAGGCCATCACTTCTGAATCTTCATTCATACGATTCACTATAATAATATTTCTCGTAACAACAAGATTCTCGTAAGTAACCTCTGTGTCATCATTAACCTGCGCCACACGCGTCCAGTCCGGGGTCCGGGGTCCAACACGCGTGTGACGTTTAATTTTGTACCCCTATGATTGATGGCACACCTCGTTCATTTTCATACTTTTGTTATATTCGCGAATCTAACTAGAAGGACTATGTTCTGTATGTATTGTTGGCAATTGATTTATGAGTTTTGTGTAGAGGTGTAATGTAGTGAGTGTCTTTTGTTTGTTTATTAGTACTGGTTTGGTGTTGGTGTTTTAAGAGTCAGTTGTTCGCCTTTATTAGTAGTTTTTTACTTATTGTCTTACACTTCAGTAGTAAAATTGATACATTCATAGTAGGTACTTATCTACGCATAACGCTTCTTCTTCTGACTGCCTACCGCAGTGTACGCCAGATTTACCCGAAAGTTTCGGCACTTGTGTCACTGTACTTATTATGATAATCTAAAGTTTTAAGCTTTATTACTTTATGTGTTTGTAGGCGTATATAAACGTACGATAAATTTAATTCGATCGTACCTTGACAGACAGGACGGACGGGCTCATACGGCTTCTCTATAAATAATAATACATACGACTGTGGAAACCTTACAAATCCAAACAACTTTGTTCGTTTGTCAATCCTACAAAACAACTATAATGAGCTTTAGGTACTTCCTTTGTTTTTATTATAATGGAAAATGATGGCAATATCTAACACTTTCGCGGACACTGAATGAGACACAATTGAAGTTTTATTACTATTACGTCTATAGGGTTTAATGTCCGCGAAAGTGTAAAGGTTTTTTTAATTTGTACTATGTAATTTTGGTACTTAAAATAATCTAATTCCTTAAGGGAAGCCCCAAACTCGATTTAGATGAATCACAAGCACAAACAATATACGCAAAAGATGGAACACTAAGATAACTCCTAAGGTTCCTTTGTGGTTCCCACGGAAGTTGTGTTGTTCATTTGCCAGAATCCATTTCGCTACATAATAATATTGATAAAATTAATTCAGCACAACAGGATCTTTTATAAACCTGCACTGAAAATTATTAATCAGTACTCGTTTCCCAACCAGAGAACTTTAACATCAACACAGTAAAAAGACATACACTACATTGTATTCATTCGTGATGCGGGCTTGTCAGTCATACAACTATTATACAGCCAATAAGCGATTGTATTGAATACCCAGAACCTGATGTTGACATGACGGGGGGCATACGGGCTTGCCTGTCTTATGTCTCATTATACCTTGTTGTGTTTGTCACAGAATAGTGGCGAGTCCAAAACGAATTAATGGTAATCAGGAGGTGTTTAAGCGTATAAGAAATGTTTAGATACGAGATGGAGGGTTGTACGAGACCGACCACACTATGCTGTACATAAGTTGCGTATTGAGCGTGTTCAAAAGCGCTTCCTTTGGCACTTAGCGTACTCGATTGGCATAACCAGAAGAAAGCCCTCTTACAGAGAAAAATTAAAACATTTTACCATGTGCAGTTTAGATATACGGAGGAGATTTAACGACGCTTTATTTATGAACAAAATTAAAATAAAAAAAAATCAGTGCCCTAGGCTGCTAGCCCTTTGTAAGTTCCGTGCGCCTTCAAGAATCCCACGCAGCTCCATCACTCCACTCTGTCCTCCCTTTCGCTGAACAGTTTTGGTCTCCAACTCTCCATATGCCAGATTTTGTCAAGTCATAAATAGTTGTAGCGACTTAATTGATGTACACGATGATAATCTAGCAAAGCTAAAATCTCCGTTTGTGAAATCTCTGTCCGATATGTGTTAACTTGATGTTTAATTATAGTTACTATGTTATGTACAATATGTATGATTAAGAAGTTATAGTTATATTGTAAATTTAGATTACTAACTTAGCTTAATATTGCGCTTGTGGTGTTTACCTTTAAGTGAGTGTTACATTGTTACTTGTTTATAAAATAGTTTTTATGTATATTATTAGTGTAAACATTCGTTGGTGAACCAAATATATAAAATAAAATAATGAAAAGTGACATGAGTTTCATTGGGGCAGCTGATTATTTTTTCGAACTTACGATGTTCCTGTGAAAAAATTGGTTTAGTTTGATGGTACATCACATTTCTGACACCCGCTGTATTTCTGTTTTTTTAACGCTGCACTGATTCTTTCTCTGAGGAACTACACAACTTCTGATGTGTAGAAACAGAGACGTCTACAGCAACCGACATAGAGAAGAGGTGCTAAGTCGTGTAGGCTTTTATTATCATTTAGCCACAAATGAATTGTGTCCTTCTTTATAAGAAGTGTCATAGGCACAGTTCACCGAATACAATGAGGCAACTTCATCTTTGTTTAGGTACATAAACATAATTTCAAGCAGCAGAGTCTTACCTCTGAACATTTCCTAATAGGACAACTCGCTTACTATTTTCCCGACTTGGAAATTAAATATTGTTTTCAAAATAAAACACTAATGATGCCTTATGATCCCAAGATACATCACAATAACATCATATTACTATACAAATACAACCCTAGTTGATGTTGTTAAAACAAATGAGGTTCTTGTTACTGATTGGTTAGCAGAATTCCATGAACCAACACGAAAGTAGAGATAACGTACGGGTACTGTAGCGAATCAGACATGCCAACCGAACGTCGCCCTGCTGATGGATAGCTTTGTAGCTTGGCTGAATAATGTGGTAACTGTCTTCTAGTGCCTACGAAGTTCACTTAGTTCCCTGAATAAGATATCTTTGTAACACAGAATATCGAATTTACTAAGGTGGATCAAAATTCATCAAATATCTGGTGTAATTGCAATGACTGAAAACTTAAAAAGAGGTCATTAAACTCATTAACATATTCAATATCAGTATTCATAACTCTTATTAGCTATAACATGCAATGCTGATAAGCAATATATGGAATCATTTTGTATCAATTCAAATGATACGTAAAAGTAACAGTGTTACTAGACTTTTGTTGCTGTCCTGTACTAACCTAGTAGGGGTGTCCCCTATAGGCTGGTGCCTTTAATTACCTGGACTGGCTGGTGCCTTTAAATTCAGAGTACAGTTACTTGAAAAAACCACACTAGAGAAATAATACGACTAAGACCAACGAGGCAGTCGCTGTTGATAGTGCGATCCACGAAGACGTACCTCACTATTCTCCCCTCCGTACTAAAGCACAGTAATCGCAGAGTGGGGTGCGTCTTCGTCGATGGCACAATCTGTAGATAATCATTATTGCGGCAATCAGGATTGTCAACGGATTGGCAATCGCAGTAATGCAAGTAAAAAATTTACTTGCTTACAGCGTTCTGAATTCTGACTTCTCCACCAATTTAGTTCAAAAGACACAGCATCAATTCGCAAATTATTTAACCTCATTGCCTTCGTAACTCCATTTTAACAATACCCAAATTCATGGCACCACAGTGTAAATAGGCAGTTGTAAACACAGATGCGTTAACCTTAATTCAGAGCTAATGACTAGTTCATTAAACGTTAGCCGTGTATTAAACTGTTTAGTCGCTTGGTCACCGACGTGGGAAAGCAAATAGTGTTCAGTGACGTCAAGCGATTATACAAGGTGTGTTTTGTAATCAAACAGGCTTGAGCGGTGATTGTTTTTGTCAACAAACTGAAAATAAAAATAAAAGTTTTAAAACTAAAACCCAACTACGACAAAAGTCAGTATTTTTTTGGGTTATATTTTTTTTTAATGTGCCAATAAGCTCTTTCATTTTATGCCCAACATGGCATGTTTTTTTTAATTCATAGCTTTGTCGTCTATTTGGCGCCATATTCAATTTAATGTGAAGTCACATAGCTTATAACCAGCGGACAATGAAGACGGTTCCAACGGTGAGTAATTTAGAAGATATAGGGAACACATACATTCATATATACCGGCCAAAATCATAACGGGCCCTCCTTTTTGCTTCGCCATACTCGGCTAAATAGTCGTGAAGACGTTTGAACTTTGTTTCGCTTTTCAGTTGGAGTTAGTTTTATGTTTTGCTTAGATATACAAATAGTTTGTTACTTGATTACTACGCAGTCTATGATGCTTATTTTAAATATGCTTAGATGTTATACTATTTAGTTGATACCTAGATCCTATTTTCCTACACCTCATTTCAAAGTGTTTTTCCTAAGCTGTATTAGTGTCAATCACTGAGTTAAACTGATCCAAAGCCAATCTCTTTGCTATTCCTGAATAGTTGCCAGAAACTCATCTACAAACAAATTAACACGAAACGCCAAATTAATAGCCGACATACGATCGCAAACCGATCATGTTGCCGGCTAAATAACACTCCATTATTAGGCTCGTCTAACTAAACGAGCAATGAAAAGCGAATACGAAGTTCATTTCAGAGAAATGGTTGTAACGATTAAGGATGATCGTCCATGCCACTACTCAAAGTAACGTGTTACAAACTCAAATTACCAATGAGTAGCCAAAATGTTACAGATCTAATATTTCACGATACGACTTCCTAACGCGTTAGTAACTTGTTTGTGATTGGTTGTGTCCTGTACGTACAGAACGCCATTGAAATAGGTACAAGACGTGCTATGACCATAGACATACAGAATGGACTGAGCGTTCCGTATTCAGTTGTGCAGTGAATACAGGCCGAAAAGTACGAGAGCGGAAATAGACAAAGCAAATGTGCGCTCAGTAGTTGTCTCTTTACTAAAGCGGTGGTGCCGCTTACAGCAGTATTATTTTAATCTTACGTCGTGGGGGAAAGAGATGGAGCTATACCTCCTGTAGAGCTTCATCTCTTTCCTACACTGAATTAATATTAAAATAATACTGATTTAAGCGGTGGTGGTAGACCCCCAGGTATTGGCCGCACAGTCACGTTGCCTCTTTCTCTAGAGAGTGGTTACTTTTGTGTGGTTAACGCTCAGTCCATTCTCTATGTCTATGGCTGTGACATTCTGGCTGCTCATTGTTTAGAAGAGTTTGTAACACGTCACTTTTCAGTAGCATCGTGGACAAAGAGCCAAACTGACCTAAAACAGGCATACCTATTAAAATTGACAGATAAAACTGAGAGTTAAGCTGAAGAAGAGAATCCGTCACCGTTTTGTGTAAGTACTATATATGTGTTAACTGTAGTAAAGCCACCAGTACTTTGTATCATCGTCATCGTAAGATTATTCTTAGCGTTTTTTGCTGTATACGTTTTTATTGCCTTCCAGAATGCATGGTAGTACCAAACACTACCAAAACTTAATGTTAAATCTATTCTAACGACTGATATGACAAATTATAAGAAAACTAGCTTGTGCCCGCGGATTCACCCGCGTGGAGGTCGGATATTGCCCTACGGGAATGTACTACTGAGATAAAAAAGTATCCTATGTCCTAACTCAGGTCATGGTCTACCCATGTAGGTACCTTTCATCCAAATCCGTTCAGACGTTCTAGCGTGAAAGCGAAACAAAAAAAAAACAAACTCACTTTCGCATTTATAATATTACTAAGGATAACACAAACACATATAAAAGATCTGCTATACAAACTGAAAAAAGAACATTTTCCACGAATCGTTTTCCCAATTCCGAAGCAGGCCACTAAAAAACGGACGGAAATATTCCTAACGTCAAATGAAAATCTGTAGCAGTAAATTTGTCGTCATTTAAACAGATTAAAAGAAAATGTAGCGTGATATTGAATGGCGAATTCATTTGAACCTTCCCCGAGCCTCGCCTTATTTATAGCGACTTTGACGATCTGACTTACTGAAGAGTTTATGAGATCTTTACCATGCTCTTTAGGCAGTGGCTGTTGCTGGCTCATTTTTCACGGGTTTTTTAGTGTATCAATGTTCACAGGTCAGTAAATTACAAAAATTGCCTCGTTTCAGAAGTTCTGGTCTGGTTCTGTACGTAACGGTCTGCTATATCTGACTAGATTTTTCTTACCTATTCTGACAAATCACCCAAGACCCCTCGCCCTCCGTGACTCGAAAGCACGTTAGCTGGTCCCGGCTTTCATTTTTATATATATGACAGTCGTTACGGGTGGTCAGAAACCCGAAAGTCTGACTGGGTTGTGCAGGTCAGATAGGCAGTCACTCCATGTAAAATACTAGTATTTAGCTGCATCCGGTTAGTTTTGGAGCCGACCCAAACTTAGTTGGGAAAAGGCAGATGATGAGTTGCGGCACATGATTACCTACAAAGTACCAAAATATTATGAAATTTGTCCGATAAATGCATCACTAAGTTGCATAAATTAAACATTTTCATTAACGAACCGAGTATATTAACTCACTTCATAGTTTACAGTACTTGTCATAACGAACATCTCTTTCTCGTAAATATTTCAATACAAATCCGTCGTCGCCTTTTTGTGTTCTTCGTATTAACGGTTATTAGCTTCATAAGTTTCCGTTGGATCAAATAAATTGTTTGATACTAGAAAGTATTATATTTTAAGATGCTTGATATAATACCTAATAGTACGTATTTAAGAGCGAATTGAGAAAAAGACTGTTTGATGAAAGTTAGTCAAATCGATAAGTTAATACGAAAACGAATATTTTGGTTTTTTGAAATCTACCAAAATATTACTAAAATAAAAAGTAATACGAATATAATTTTAACTAAATATTTTCGTACCTATCTTTTTGGTTTTATTTTAGTATTTTTTTATTGTTCTAATACACAAGCTTTCAAGGAAAGCTGCCAAACAATTGTTACACTTTCACGCACAATGGAGTACAATAACTTTACGTAGTAACAAATACCGACATTGAACCATAAAACCGATTCAATAATTGTATAATACCGTACAAAATCCATTATAGTGGGCAGATGCGTTTCACCGTAACAGTATTAGCACGATCGCAGTCAAAATGACGTATTGAGAACGTGTCATTAACAATAGGAACAGAAAGTATTGTCGAGGATCCATCCGTTGGTAATAAGTATTAGGTTCTAATGCTTGACAGTACAAGTGAATCACGTTCTGCAAATAGTATTGGAATAAAAATATTACATTATTGTCCAGGCGTAGGATGAATTCATGATGAATTGGAGCAAATGTTCTGAATTTCTTTTTCTATTGTTGGCAGATGGCGAATGCAGATTGAAAACAGACTATTGAAAAAGGCCGAAGTTTAACAGAGGACTGTGACCATTAATTACTGACAACTGGAAAAAGTCTCAAAAATAGCACAAAAAAATAGTCGTATGTCAAACAGCACCCTAATTGCGTAATACACGATCAATCAGAATAGGAATCGGTTTGAAACAAATGTCTAATCCATTACTTCATAAGTTGGATAAAAAATCTTCTCATCAACGTACCTAAATAACACAATGAATGTTGCTGAACTGTCAAAATGAAACAATTTAGTCTTAATCGGTTACGAAAATAAGTTACGCAATAAGATAGCAGGTTTAAGATAGATTAACATCAAAGAGACGTTTCAACAAAAATATAGAAATTCAATATTTGTTTGAGGGATGGCAAGACATAAATAAGCTAGTGCATTGAAAACATCACTAAACCAGTTTATATGCACCTCGCAGACATTAAAGGCACAATAGCACAATATTTAACTCTAACTGTTCACTTGCACAGCTATTTTAAGACTTAGTGTGCTCACCCTCTATAGAAAACATGTATTTATGTTACGAAAATTCCGATTTATGATTTTCGGTTGCTTCGATACATAACGTTTATAATTTTATGTTTGGATTATGCTTCGGGATCGTAAAATCGTTTTACTATTCTATAAATGTGTTCAAGTATCGAGTCTTTTTTTTAGGTAAGCGGCTAAATGAAACAATAGGGTATGTAGAGCAAGCTCGTTATCCATGAGAAATATTTTTAAAATGCTAAAATTGGTTTTCTATTTCAATATGAGAAGCGGCTTTTACGTCATTGAATCTCACAACTCCCTAATCAAGATAGTTTATCAAAGTCACCATTGTAACCGTAAATATTTACATTAATTCTGAGCTTAATGTGAAAATTACTTATTATTGAATTAATTTCTTGCACTCTAATCTAACAAGGAAACAAACTCTCGATAACCAGATTACTAAACGATCCGGTTAGTCCCCCTATGCTCTAGTCCCGCTATGCTCTACTCGAAAAATCAACTTTACCTAAAACGTTTATTATCGTGATCGTAAATATTTATTCTGATAAGATACACAGAGAATCGAAGCACAAAATCTTTATTCGGTTCTTGTATTCTTAACCTGATGGAATTCCAATCACAGTCCTAGATACTAGAGCAAGATTTAAACTTATCATTTCCCTTTAAATAATGGGTCAATTATCGCTTGCAACTTATCAGGCTGCACTTATCAAATACTCAAAGTTGTAGGATAAAATATTTCAAGTTTTGATTATCAACCTTATCATAATGACATTCGAGCTTGATTTCACTTGTGGGACTTATAACAAGGTAAAGAATGGCCTGACCAAAGTACATTATCTACTTAGTTTAGTTTCGATCGACACAAAACTTTATAACTCAGGCCATGAGATTTATTGTAATGAAATCGTAAGGATAGCATTTTCCTGTTCGTGAGTTATAGATTGCTGTGCGAATCGTAAATAGTACGGTTTGGTTTAATAAATTCTTTGGGTCCCTTGATCGTAAAGCGAACCTGATTTGCGGAGGTTTAATATGTTTCCAAAGTTGTATTTAATGATAATTCCAAAGTTTTAAGTACGGCTGTAAAATGATGTGACGACATTGAAGGATTGTTCGCAATTTCGAGTTGGTAATTTGACCTGTCTTCCCGATGTTATGACATGCCTAAACGTTAAATCTTGTTATGACTTGTGACTTGACGTTAAACTTTTAATTAAAATCTAACGTTCTAACAAGTGGACATAGGTACACACGGTTACACATCAAGCTATACATTTCCAGTTTATGCTGATCTCACATTGTATAGAATTTCTTTACAATGCGAGGTCAGCTTATGTTGGAAATGTATAGCTTGATGTGTAGCCGTGTGTACAACGTGGTACCGAGGCTTGATTTTGTAACATGATGAGAACAATTGAAATTAGAAAAACAGTGGAATTACTGAAATAAAGTTGTGTAAATATTAGTTTATATAAGTAATTTAATAAAACCTCTAAAACATAGCCGTACCTCCGTGTGCAAAAGGAGAACGAGGACGAGACAGAATTAGATTAAAGGATACACAAAATGAAGTTGGAGGTCATTATTTGTAACTAAACCCAAACTTAAACAATCCAGCGTAATTCAGTTGCAAACTACAAACTCAGACATAATTAAGTTATCAACAATATTGCAACGATAAATTCAGTGGGAGCTACTTTACGAACATCTAATTCATGTGTAACTTTATTCAAACTGTCAGATTGAATCCGAAACTACAGTGCACAAATCACGGCTATATTAGATTCCACAAAATTTATCGCCTCGACGACTGCTAAAGGAGACGGATCGTGTTTCTCAGAGCACAGCGAAACGCTGTATCGTTCACTTTTCAATCCCGCTACCAAATTTCAAATGTTACTATTTCTGCCGATTTAAATTTAAATCCAGACTTGACAGTGCAATTTGGGCCATTAGAGGATGGTAACTTGATGGATTCCAACAACTAAATTGGGAAATTTGGGAGCTACAGTTTGCAAATTTGATGGATCGTCTCTGTTTATAGAATTGCTATAAGTTTCTCGGCTTATTTTAGTGGGTTGGAGAATGGAGGAACACTAATTGAGCGTCTAGGCTAACGGAAAGACTGAGGCTTTTCGAAATTATTTCGGCTATTGATCAGCACTATTCAGAATTAAACTGTTACCTAAAAAATACAGTGTTTTTCCAGTATTGACTTATTTCGATTTTGACTTGAATTATTTTTATTCTCTACACTTTGGTTTTGTAGAAACCTTTATGTGAGGCGACATAAGTACCTAATGAGTACCTATCTTAATTATTATTGGATATCATATTATCGGCCGAATGCTAATACTGACTTGCCCAAAAGCTTCGGGCGTTAGGTACCACCAACGCAAAAGAGAACGTAATACACCGTGATAATTATATTTCCTGCAATTTCACAGCCTTAATTTTGGCACAAACGTCAGCTTTAATTTGAACTGACAATGATTTACGACATAAAAACAAGCATAAAACATATTTTCGGAAAGCTAATTAATCACCAACATAAAAATTAAGTGTCATTCGATACTGAGAATATATGGACCAACAAATTAAGCTCACACCAAAATTGGTCATGATACTATTAATTAACACCTCGATAATAATATAATTACTCTAGTGAGCGAAGTCATACCTAATTTGCTTCCGCTCCAAAGAACCCATATTCATGTGATTATCTCCGATTGAGTTGAAATGCTTCCAAGACATTCGATACTTACTAAACCGTCCTCTCGAATAAAAGACGTATAAAACGAACTGTCATATTTCTTAAAGACACACGAAATATTACTGGAACAGGGTTCCTTTTCGTCACGTTCTACGATCATTCTTCACGCTTTGTGACATTCGGAACGTCTAACAAAAACAAAAGCGTCACTTCGGTGGCGCTGTGTACCAAAAAGTCCGGTAAACTTGGCTACAGTCTAAAAATATTCCTTTGAATTATTGTTGGTTTGTAATATTTACAGTCATGAAATGTGTAGGCTGTGACGCACCTTCCTGTGTGTAACATTATCTCCAAATTATTCATGTCAGTGGGTAATCGTCGAGTCAGTGATGACAAATTACGGAAAGGAGATTGTCTGAATAACGACTAACGTGAGATTTGAGAGAAAGTTTCGTTTATTTTTACAGAAAGAGAGACAGAGATTTTTTTTTAGAGTGACATAGCAGTTCTTGGACGCGGCGCATTATTGCTTTAATGTTTTTTATTTAATATCTCCATACTATTTTAGTTCCTTCAATTTTGGGAAACATGTCTTTTATATAAAATCTAATTTAGAGAAGAACATAAAAATACGAGGATGGTGAATATTTAAAAAGGCTGCCCATATTTTTTTGTGTGTATGTATCACAAAGACACAAAGGTATTGTGGGAGTTAATTCCAGTGTGCAAGTTTTTCTAAAACAAAGCGTTACTGTGGTTATGTACAATGAAAAATAAAAATAGTCCCTGTGAAGTCACCGCTTAGTACTGACACAAATTCAGGACTAAAATTATACGTGCTTTTGGTTTAAGCATATCACTTTTGTTATTCATTTCTGTTTATCCAAGTTGTTGCTATAGTTGTCACGTTTTAGCATGGCAATAGCGGTCATTGCCCTTTCCCTAAAACCTTTCCGTAAGAATCCAAACAATAAACTTTGTATGGTTTTTCGTTATTGGCACATGGTGAAAATCACGATAGATATTGACGGACTTTATTTCAGTTCTTTAAATAAAAAACGCTAGAAAATGTAGGTGGGTCAAAGATCGCTATTGCCATGCTAAAACGTGAAAACTATAGTAATAATATTAAGCATTAGCACGGGTAGGTACCTACCGAAAAAGCAGGAAACGATGTATGCTTAAACACTGCGTTTCCTAAATCAGTGTTCTCTTGGCAATTTAGGGGGTCATAAAAATTTTAACACCCGGGCTCCGGGCTACTGCAGGCGTTTAAAACGTTTTGTTCCCCTTTATTGACACGAAGCTAATTCGTGCAAAGCACTAACTAAGAATAAGCGGATGTTTTAATATAATTACGGTTTAATTTTCCACATTGACACATTTCTTTATTGTTCCGAGTAAGCGGCTATAAAAAAGCTTTTACGACGTCACACTATAGACCTTGGCAGGATTTATTCTTTGAAAATTTATTGACGGCCCAATTGAATTTATTGTCAAAACTAAAAGTTTTATTGCAAAAATTTACATGCATGTATTTGCGAGACGAGAGTTTTTAACGAGCTCTTTTTATTTATGACTAGGTTAAATTCGGCGATTCATCCGTATTGTTGGTGAAAACGTCTCTTTTATTGACTTGTTCATTGTTTAATGGACTTCAACGGATGTCAATTTGGGCACTTTAGTTTAAAACTAAATACATTTTCACCTACTCTATTTGACAAGTGAGCAGCCAGCCCTGCGGACTCGATAAGCGATTACGGATATTTGGATTGTACAGCACGATCAATTATTTAGCTATTTGTAAACGTGAATTTCTCCTGTGCTATTGATTGTAATTTCATGTTGATACAAACATTATATTTTGGAACTTCTATCTACTATTATGAAATAGGTCTTATCTCAACGTTGCAATCGTTATTCCACGACAAAATCGCTTTTGAATTTTGCTAATTGTATATTCGCTGGATACGAGAAGCACAGAACCGGTCGAAGTGGCGGTGCTTGGGGTAGGCCTAAGTCCAGCAGTGGACATCTTTTGGCTGAAACGATGATGATGACTTGTATATTATGTATGTAGGTAAATATTTTTTGTGCTCGTGACTCTACGTCAGGTATTGGGTCTTTTTCATGACAGCTGTAATTAATTTAGACAATCATCGTACTTATTGCGATCATAAGCTATGTAAAATATTGGCTAATATATGCTATGTAAAAAAGCCGGCTTTCAGTCTAACCGGATGCAGGTGAATGCTGCATCCGGTTAGACTGGAAGCCGGCTGCAATATAGTTGGGTAAAAGCTAGGCAGATGATGACTTAAGCTACGGTTTTTTAGAAGAGCGGTGGCCACCACATAACGGCCGCAGTGACCGCCTTCATGAAAATAATAGCACTGGGGCTTGATATTAAGATTTAAAAAATCGTTCTTAAGCCACACCAATTTACGTTCATAAATAACGTTTCAGTGACGTCATTCGACGGTAAATTGTGGACAAAGCGTCCACAATTTACCGAAATGTCTTAAGAAACCCTAGCTTTACGCCAGTATCGTTATTTGAAAAAATTTACCCTATATATAATAGTAATCTGTGAAAAACCTTTTTCTAGCCCGGGCCTACTCATAAGCGTTTCACATTCAAGCGCATGTTTTAGAGTTAAAAGATAACTAAAACATGTACCTACGTTAGTACCTACGAACGGAAGAAGCTTATGAGACCTTTATGAGAATATGCAGTGAAATGACTTCCTTAGTTTACTTTTAAAGCTTGCACACGATAAGTACCTTGGTGATAACCATCATATTAAAATACATGGGTTCTTGCGGCACTCCTGGATACTAAGATTGCATGCTAGACAGACTACATTATTATTCTTTACTAGCTGAGACCCGCGGTTTCACCCGCGTATGTCTCGATCCAGTGGGAATATCGGGATCAAATCCGTTCAGCCGTTTTAGCGTGAAAGTGTAACAAACAAACAAACCAATAAAATAACTCACTTTCGCATTTATACTATTAGTTAGGATTAGGATTTAAAGATCGAGTTTGAATTTAGGCTGCATGCAGTCTGCTATCCACCAAATATTCATCGACTGCGATAGAGGTGCTTTACGTACATTTTTGGATCTCTGTATTAAGTAAGTAAATAGGTTACCTATTGATTCCCCCCTTCCCGTTGATACCAGTCCCCCTTACATGGGACTTAAACATAACTTACGAAATGTGGATGTACATCCACATGGACGGATTATCCTTGGTAGCTGTGTTGTTATGTGTATTGATTATACGAAGGATAATCCGTGGATACCTAAGTACTTTATAACTATCTTATACTGAAAAAAAAAACATATTTATGTTTAGGTAATTGGTTGTTAAAGTTTTAAATTATGCTTCAAAAAAATTAGCATTCGATTACATGTTTTAAAAAAAAGTTTAATTCAGAAGAAATATTTATCTTGAAGATTTCTGATTCTAATTGAGATTGATTTTTAATGAGATAAGCCAACTTGAAGGTTTATCATGTCATAAACTTTATAGTGCCTAACATTAAATTGAATTTATGTAAGAAGTGATTCATATTCAATTTTGAGAGTTAAGTGATTTGGACAGAGAGTTAAGTGATTTGATCATGTTTTGGACAATGTCAATTTAATGACTTAATCGAGTTTTACAGCTTAAATATAAATCAATTTAGCTATAAAGTTTAATATTAATTTGCTTTGATCAAGATATTAGGTTTAGATTACAAGATTAAAATGATTAATTAAATGTAACAGAAAAATGCATGACTAACAAAAAGTAATTACTTAAGTAGATTCAAATCATAAGGGTAACAATTATAATAAAATGTGGAAGTTTTAAACTGGATTTGTTAATCTTAACTATAGTATAATTACTTATTTTATTGTGATGTAAACGGAAACATACCCACCAAAATTTTTTTTAGAGGTCCAGGTTTCCTACCGATAAGCTTTAATATATACCTAGTGAGTAACCTGGACATCAATTTCAGACCAGAATAAACTACAGATTTGTCTAAAACAGGACGCATTTTTATTTTATCTTGCAACGTGCTCCCCTTGTTTTTCACAGAGCATTTAGCCAAAAACCAATGGTTCCTCGTTACGTGATTCCAAAAGCAAAGACCTGTTACAGACTATACATTAATTAGCCTACTGGAGCTCAACAAAAGAACGTATTAACAGAAGCAGTAACAAAGCGTACGAGTTCAGTCGTGTTTGTAAACCCGACACTGGGCTGCTGAATCCAGCCTCATTGAATTAAGTGGTCAAAGTGGGGCCGCGGACGCCGCGGTCGCACGTGTGTGGAATGCCTTATAACTAGGGTAACCATTTCCTGCAATGAGGTAGAACGTTGCATTTCTAAGAATTATAAAGTTAGCTAAAAACTGTTATCTGAAATTCAAAGAAAACATCTTTAATATTAAATTAGCTTCGAGAATCACTTAAGTACCTTTGTTCTTCCAAATATTCGATCAATACCTACCTATTTATTCTCTCGAGCTTCCAATAATGTAATTACGTAATCCCAAACATAGGATATCCGTTGCGGTAATGGTTTGCGCCAAGAGGCATAGATGCTTTGATGTGTTTTAATTATTCCTATTCCAAAATGGGTGATTTTCAAAATTAAAACACCTGCTTCTAGTAGTCATACTAGTTGTTGTCCGCGACTTCGTCTACGATCCAGGATAAAAAGTATATGTCCTATGGACTTCTCCAGGTCATGGTCTACCAAATCTGTTCAGCCGTTTTAGCTTGAAAGCGTAACGAACAAACCAACTCACTTTCGCATCAGAATTAGTTAGGATAACATTATAAAACTTTCTTTTAAATTTTTATGAGAACAATCGGTTTTTTTTAGATCGCCATGCAGTAGTATAATTTTCTGAGATAATAATATCTTTATGAAATGACTTTCTCTTTTTATTTGCATTTTACTTAGTTTTTGTTGTTTTTATGTTTCTATGAGTGTTTTTTAGTTTAATTTTTGATCTCCTGTGCGAGACCCAATAAATATTTTTTCTTTCTTTCTAAAGGGTCAAGAAGGTAAAGTAGCACTAAAACCACTATAACCATTATTCGTATCACACCTTACCCAATTTTGCACAGAGTGCCCTTTACTGCTAATAAATGTAACCATGAATAAAAACGGCATATTAAAGAAATTTACATAATGATGGTCACTCTAGTTATAACATGTACAGTAAAAAAGTTTGTCTCGATAGCCGTCCTGTCCGTGGTCGTTAGCTCGGCGGTTTTGTGAAGAATATGCGATTAGCAGCTTTGCTCAGATTTGTTGGCAGATTTACTGGTGTGATACATGGGACTTTTCGGTGGTCGCTTGTTTTTTAAATGAGGCGTCAGGCCATAATGATACCTGTCAGGGTTGCGGGAAAGTCCGAAAGGGATACCGGGACCTTGGCAACAGGCAACTAAAGGAACACGGGTGGGTTTTAGTCAGTAAAAGTCTGACACGCCCTTCCGCTCCGCACAGAGCGGGAGAAGTCACTTGATGAATAGAAAACTCAAAAAAAGGTCACAATGATAATAATATATTATTGCTGTTCTATAAGTATTATGGCCGGAAATGGAGAATAAAAAGTGGGGTGGAGAAGAAATGCTCTTTAGATATCATGTGGGACTAACCTTGAACACTCTCTGTCAACCTGTAGTCACAGTCTTGTTAAACCTTAAAGGATAGATGCGGAAACTTATTTCTACAAATCGGAAGGCCTTCCAGTGTGATGGAGCATGAAATAGTATAACTGATTTTTTTTTTTAAATCAAGCAGAAAGCCTTTTGTTTAATCGCACTTAGACGCTTTTTTCGCTTCTTACCTGAAGTAATTGACCTTTAATTCAGCTCTTATTTGATACCAACGCTTTCCTTATCTTCACACAAAATACTTCAACTTGTGACCTAAAACTCACAACATACCACACCAACATTACGTAGGCATCAACATGATTCAAAAATAACAAAACATACCCGTACAACAAAACTATTTTAATCTACCCAGAACAGTTCTGAACAAGTACACAATTACTCAACGAAAAGCTGCTTAACGTTTTACAAACAGAGCGACAGTTCGCTAGATAGTTCATTTATTCTAGTGGGTATCATCTGTTGAATGAAGCATTATTAAAACGTGTTCGCAGTGAGAACGCAAACAATCCCCGTATTAGTTGTTTTGAAAGGTACTATTTGTTCCAGTTCACTCATTTCCTGAAGTTTATTAAAGCGACTGAGGGATTACTTTAGCTAAATCGGTTTTTTAATCCCAGTTTTAAAAGGATGTTGCTCTGACTGAAATGAGAAAGAGTGAAAGCTCGAAGGCTGTATTTGTACGGTTTAAAGCATTAGCCACCGCCTTACATCAATTGGCCAATTCCTTGATGGCCGCGGTACGAAAAAGGAACAACAGCCCCTTATATTTACAGGGTGAAATTTAATTCATGGGCATTCTCTTAAGGGGTCATTTTACTCATCACTACGAACATCTTTGACTTTACGAAGCTTGAAATTGCGAAAAAAGCTGTTCCCTATATTTATGTTCGCATGGCTCGACAAAATGTAGGGAACAGCTGATTTTTGTTTCGCGATTTCAGGTTTTTTTCCGTAGTGACAATTCAACACATCTAGTTTGCCTAACCCTTTCGAAATAAAACGCCTTTTTATGTTATTCGCAAAATCGGATCTGATACCTACTAATGCTCAATTCTCAGATTAATGTCTTTATTTCATTTTTTATACATATAAATTATATTTTTAAATATTAGAATAACAAAATATATAAAACATTTAAAAATATAAAAAATAGTAGCCCACCGGTATCGGGAACAGGGTCCAAGCTACCGGCGGCCAGGGCTCCAGAGAGAGGAACCTCCTAACAATGCGAGCCGTGTCCAGGAGTACAGCTTTCTGAAAGCCCTTAATCCAGCTGCCCAACGAGAGCCTCCTTAGGTGTTGGTCAAGGCTCTTGGCAATTAAGCCATTGGCTGATACGACTATCGGCACAATGATCGTAGAGTCCACATCCCACATGTCGACAACCTCGTGAGCCAAGTCAAGATACTTGATTTGTTTATCTTTCTCGGCCTTCACGAGGTTCCCGTCATGCGGGACCGTTATGTCAATGATCATTGCGCGCCGCTCTGTTCGATCCACCACCACTATATCAGGCTTATTGGCAACAATAGTCCTGTCAGTGATGATGGATCGATCCCAGTACAATGTGATATTTCCATTTTCGAGAACTGGGTCGGGCACGTACCTGTAGTACGGCACTTCCGATTCCACTAGGCTGTATTTTAGAGCAAGTTGCTGATGGATAATCCTGGCTACAAGGTTGTGTCTATGCAAGTACTCTCCGTTAGCTAGATGAGAACATCCGGAGATAATGTGACGGATTGATTCTCCCGGTCGGTGGCATGCCCGACAGATGTCAACCGTGCCGTCTTTCACAATAAATCTCCGGTAATTGTTCGTCATGATAACTTCGTCCATAATTGCACAGACAAAACCTTCGGTTTCCCCAAAGAGGTCACCGAAACGCAGCCAGGCTACGGACGCTAGTAAATCTACATCCGGTCCATGCAGGGCCCGGAAAAAGCGTCCGTGAAGCTCCTTACTCTGCCATACCTCCTTGCGATCGTTAGTGTCAAGCACTACAGGCTTGCGCCAGTTCTCTTTCGCCAAGGAGAGCGGGGTGAGGCCCTTGTCCACCGCGACCACATCTCGATGCATTCCCACGTCGGCTTCTAGAAAGTATTCCCTGAGACTGCATATCTCGCGATTGTGGAGGGTCTTAGCGTTTAAAAAGCCTCGACCTCCACACTTTCGCGGGATATACAGATTCAGTTCCCACGGATTCCACAATCTCCCCTCGCTTTACATGCATGACCGCACATTTGTCCACACCAAATTCCATCCTGATGGCTCTACTGAAAGTTTCAGTTACTTTCAGTAGCTCCATCAGTTGTAAATTGTTGAGGGCAAAGAGTTTAAGGTCATCCATGTAGAGGAGGTGAGATATAACCTGTCCACCTCTCCTCAAACGATAGCCTAGACCTGAGTCCTCCAGCAGTGTGCTTAGAGGATTCAGGGCTAAGCAGAACCAGAGTGGGCTCAAACTATCACCCTGAAATATGCCTCGCTCGATCCTTATCGGCTCGCTGTTCCTCTGGATATTTCGACATCCTGGATAGTGAAGGACAGTCTTCCATTGTCCCATACATGACATCAGGAAGGTGCGCAGAGTTGCATCTACTTTATACAACTCCAGCACCCTCATGAGCCATGTATGTGGCACCGAGTCATAGGCCTTCTTATAATCTATCCAGCATGTCGACAGATCCTTTCGGGAACAACGTACCTGTTGGCTAATGGCCATATCAATGAGGAGTAGCTCCTTAGTACCGCGGGACCCGTTCCTACATCCATTTTGAGAGGCAGACATGATGGAGTTAGTGTCTATATGTTTGTTAATTTTAGCTCTCAAAATGGATGTAAGAACTTTATAGACCGTCGGTAAACATGTGATCGGCCTATAGTTTTTGGGGTCCGCGGTGCTACCAGATTTGTGGAGCAGGTGGGTAATTCCTGTTGTTAGGAACTGGGGTAGCGAACCAGACTCCAGTGCAGTCTGGTACTGAGCTGCCAAGCGAGCGTGCGACCTTGTAAACCATTTTACCCAAAAGTTGTGCAGCCCGTCCGGCCCTGGAGACTTCCAGTTAGGCAACGGGCGGACTGCACGAGCCACATCTTGGGGGCAGATGGTAATAGCCCCCATTTGTGGTATTGAGTCGCAGGCTCGCTCGACTTCCCGAGTCCAATCTCCTTCAGTGTGACTAACAGGCACCGACCAGATACTGCGCCAGAAAGAGCACATGGCATCGTCATCCGGCAGGCGCGTGTCAGCCACACCTTGGTCCGGTTGCTCCCAAGTCCTATATACCCACCTTTCATCACTCTGGAAGGTGCGGTTCTGAGTGTATCGGTCTACTCGCTGCTTATACCTACGAATACGGTTTGCCCAGGCATACACTTTCTGCTTCAGGAAGTCTATGCGCTCCGTGACACGGGTTATATAGTCCTCAGGACTGATATCAGTGCCTGAGAACGCCCGCCTCACAAAGCGCATCACTCTAGGGCGAGTATTGCCCTCCCTGAAGCAGATTAGTTTGCCGATGAGTGTTCTGGCCCCACCAATACGGCGCTCAATCCTGCAAGCTGGTACGGCTGATTTCGGTCGTGTAGCTCTAGATTCATTTGGAAATTTCACGTGAGCTACACGACATGCCGCTACAGCCGCGCAGTACAGAATCGAGTGAGCATCGGTGAAGTCTTCGCAGTCCTCAAAATAGCTAGATAACTGCGAATCCAGAACCGCCACCAGCACCCTATTTTTGTTATGCATGGGCAAACGAGGTAAGCGTGGCCTAAGTTCGGGCGACATAAACCGATATTCCCGGATCACACCCTCCAAAGTACTCCTCAATTCCTCATTGCACTGGGTACTTACGTTTGTAGCCCTGTCATCAATCCCCTCGTCGGCATGAGTTGTAGTGACCGGTGGTGGAACCACAACAGTCTGCGACGGGGAAGCGATGACATGGCTACTCTGCATTTCATTTCGCAGGCGATCAAGTACAGTATCATCCAACATATGATTACGCTGGATGACCCGCACCTGATCCGACAGTCGTTGTGCCGAAACGTTGACAGCCGGTTCAAGCACCTGAAACAGAGAGAGCATCCGAATACGGTACGCGGTCAGGTTGTTTCCCCCCTCTGTAGCCCCGTAGTATGAGCGCATGACATTCTCATTGATGGGTTGTGTCCATCTCATGCGCTGCACACTTCCGCCGGGAGCTGGGACCCTATCACAGACCGGTGAGCCTCGAGGTCCTAAGCCGTCCGGCGGCCGGCGTCCTCCCCGTCGACGAGCAGGTGGTGGCGTCGTGGGCGGAGAAAAATACTCGTCCCTCGAGCTCGACGCTACTACCGCGGCCGGTGTCGTCACAGCACTCACAGTTGGGCTGGGTACCGGCGGCGGCGAGGCGGAGCTGAGCGACGAGTCCGGAGATGGTAGGCGTGCTCGTCTTGCGGCCGATCTTGTCAACATATCTTCATTTTCCTATTATTTTGTTTTTTTATTTGGTCTGAGTTTTGTTCATTGTTGTTTTGTCGGAGGTGACATCTGTCATGTCACCTCCGATTCGGTAGTTTTAATAAAATTCTATTACATTTTGTTGAATTATTCTCTTTCTTGGATTTTTACGATTTTACGGTTTCAGGTTTGGGATATACACAGAAAACTCTTGCGAAAATGCGTTAAAATTAATATAGTTCTTTAAACTCGAAAATGAGATGTTGACACGGGGTTGCCAGGTTGACGTATTTTTGTTGTTGATTTGTTGTCAGATTAATGTTATTGTTATTGAATTATTGTAACAATTAAACAAATTAGTCTTAATCGGTTACGTAAATAAGTTACGCAATTACATAGCAGGCCAACCAGCGACCTCGGTCACAAGTTGCTATACACCTCTCGTGTATACAGGATCAATATTTTCTCGAATAATTAGTTCACAAGCCGTTCCTGCCGGTTAGTAACGAAGCTGAAAACTTTCATATGAAGTGCGAACTCCTAGTAGCACCCTACAGTATTCCAAGAATTATACGAAAACACTGCAATGAAACACATAGATCCAACATTCAACGCGTTGGCTCAGAAGTTGACGCTCTTATGAATATCATTTTCACTGTGTTATCCAGTTAGAAAGTATTGCATTATTAATTAGGATTCCGTATGCTTGACATGAACGTTTTGTTTTAGTACTTAAATGCTTTGATAAATTAAATGTAATTTAATTTAATTTTGTTTCTGTCATCAATGTTGTAGTTTCTCCTCGACATTTAATTGTAGTTAATGTGGGTTCTGGTAGTACTGTTTGCTAATTATAGTTTAAGTTTCTGTAATAATACCTTGACATTAAGATTAGTTAGCTTTATCTATTAATTATGATGAGTGGGAGCGAGTTCTAGGTACTTAAGCGATTTACCAGAATTCGTCAATCAAATTCTATTTTGGCTGTATTCCTTGAACGGGTTATCTTGGGTGTTTGTTGTGTATTGTATGTAATAAGGAAATACTTACATGTTTTACACACAATTTTAATCAATATCAAGAATAATTTGATTATTTTTTTCAGTATCTAAGGTCTAAGCCTTGCTTTTAAGAATCATTTGTCATTATGTCTTTTTGTCCCTTGTTAGTAATTTCTGTTATTTTTACCCGACCATTCACAACAACTAGCTGACTTTTGACAAGACTTTACCTTACTTGAACAGTAACAAAAACAGTAACCAAACTCAAATTAAACCAGTTTGCAGAAGTTAACTCCAGCGAAATGTGTGAGAAACACAGGAATCACAGAATTAAACACACTACACTAACTTGTTCTACGCCAGTGCTTTTACTTGATGTCTGAACTAAGCTCAGGTAAAACAAGTCTCAAGCTGCAACGAGCTCAATTTCTAGATTACATTTGCTTTGTATATATACACTTAAAGTTTTGAATTGGGTGCAGTAGTGGACAGCCTTGTTATGTTGTTGTTACGTTTGTAGTCATGTGCGAAATTGTTGCAAAACATGTTAAGAACATTGTTAGGCTACACTGTAGACAGACAACAGCCAACTACATTATTCAGCCGAAATACTAAGGTAGGTATACAACTATACATAGGTAAGCTATAACTGGCGGAATCATGGAATAAAAAGTACCAGCCACCAGAGGAAGACTGCATGATCGACTGTCAATAGTACCAAGTCGTTACAATTTTAGGTGCCCCACGATTTGGAAACGTTATTACCTCGAAAGCTCGAAATTTGAGAGTGCATAAACCTATGACTCCGAGAATTGGTAATGCACGAATTTGGTTTTCACTAGACTGAAATTCGACAACGACATCAGAGTTTCTGAATAGAGTTTTTAGACTCGTGTTTGTGGTTAGCGATACTTATCTTGTTTTAGGATTAGGTTGTATGATAAACAATACTTTTATTGTTTATTTTATATAGGCACAACTGAGCCTATAAAAACAGTGAAAAATAATTTTTCAACAAGACCCCTACCTACCTCCTACCGGCCTTACCTACCAGTCCTTTAGCGTCCAGTCAGTTACCTTCAGATTTGAAATATGTTCTATAATTATTCATTTTTTGTCTTATCACATATAAAAAAAAGTAACTGGGTAACACATTGTCTTTTACCTACTTAGGTATAAATCTCTATTCAACTTAAGTGCATCCTCCAATTTCGAAAATTAAAGCTCTAGAAAGATTCCAGCTTTATGTTTCTCCATTTCCTGCTTTGCAAAGCGGAGTTTCTGTTGCTTGGTCCACAAAACATCTTGAACTGAAATGCGGTTTTGGTCGCAACTTGGTTTCTGAGTAAGACAGTGCTGTCTTATTCAGTAGGCCTAGTACGAACGCGCGGAGTAAAAGTAACGTAAATTCTAACGATTTTAAAATTGATAATACTCGTTTCGTACATAATTTATGTTAGTTTTAAGACTTTATTCTTGATACTGATTGTGCTTGTCACAAAGTTTTTGTTTGTATTTTTCGATTCGAAAATCTTTCGGATTTACGCTACGTGTAAGTACGTCACGCTTTCTTGCTCTGGCCTTGGGCATTGTCGAGCTTTACAAAAATTACAGAAGTAAGATTCTTCGATAAAAAATCATACATTTTACTAACATAAGTTGTGTACTTTTGAGTATATTGGAAAAAAATCGAGATTAATTTCTTCAATAAGTATTTCGTAGCTACGTTTCAGCTTATTGGTGACTCGCACGAATTTACTCGCCCAAAAACTGGTGAACCGATACTTTTAAATAATCATCGCCAAAACGAGGCAAGCAAAGCGCATTAATTTTTTTTGAGGCGATTCGCACTAATTTAATTTATTTGTAGGCGAATCGATTAAAAAAAGCGAGTAAATTCGTGCAAGTCACCAATAAGCCCGTTTTTCGTAGGTGACTTATCTACATTCTCAAATATCATCTTGGAACAATTAATTAATTTTGGTACAAAAAACATGAGAGAGAGTTGACATTAACAAGTAAAAGTACCTACACCTTAGTACGCTTTGTAGAAGAAAAATCACCTTGGTGTTTAATTTAGGTCAAAAGTCTCACAAATAATAAAAACCCAACTACCCACATCGAAACAGAACACAACATCGGAAACATTTAATTGTCACTACACAACAATTTACAGGTGTTGTCCTAATGCCGATACCGTGGGACAGCACAAGCCCGGAGTGGTAATCAATCAAGCGCTGTCCCAACTTGGAATACAATTATGAACTTGGTCCGTGTCACTGCAGTAGTGTTGGGCCGATGTGATTAATTAGTATTCTGTATAAAATTATGGATGTGTGTTCTGGTAGCCTGGTAGGCTGTGTTGGTTTTCGTATGATTTGTTAGTGGGGATCGACATTGAATAAAAAGTGTGGAATGCTTTGCGCGGAATGTTAAGCTTGTTTTGCTCGTTTGTTATCACTCATACATTAAAAAAAATACTTTTGATTAAAAGTAGGTCAACATGGTGTTTTTTCTAAATTACATGAAAAATAGAATAGGTAAACAAAGAAAAGGTCATTTTACATAGCAAAATTACAATGATACAAGATTATAATTTTGTATTTTGTGTTTCGTACTCGCGTTCGAGAACTAGCAAAAATAACATAATAATTTCCTTTTGGATTGAAAAGTAACAAAAACATTCACCGTTTCTTTATACAAAAACAAAAAAAAAAGGAAAAAAAAGTTCAAAATATTTTTACAACAGCACTTTATCTATAGTTTCAATACGTAAAGATTCATAGGGACACTATTTTTTCGATAACAGATTTGGATTAACCGATTTGGGCCGAGTCTATAACTCTGCGTTTTTGTCCAAAATAAAATCCTGGAGATTAAACGATGGGTTTAAAACAATGCTCACTGCAACTACGCTGACAAGGCAATAAAAACAAAAGCGAAACGATATTTATTTTCAGAAAACAACGACATTTTTTAATAAAATCCTATGACGTAACAGTTGTTCACAAAATGTTCTAATCTAATTTCGCCCTTTTTTCCACGAAACAGAACGATAATCTAAAGCTTCAATACCATTGGGTCTGATAGCTTTATAAAGATCTGCACACACCTATATACAACGCTTCAATTCTTACAATAATACTTCCTTTCTTTTTTATAAGTCAATTGGGAGAGGAAGCTTTTATCTGATATTTTGTGCGATACAAATCCATATAGACCTACCTTAACTGCCAAAACGGTACCTCAATAACTGGATTGGGAGTAAACGTTGGTTTCCAACACTAACTTGATATTGGCTAGTCAACTACACACGGGCGTAGGATTATACATTGTGATCCCAGCACACGGTCGTGCATGGAGTTAGTTTGTGTACTAGATGAGGCACGAAAGGCTGTTGATGATTTAATTTCAGCAAAATGATCCATTTTAATACCATAGTGTAAACTTTAGAGGGTATATCAGACTTTATACTTATACAATTATTTATTTTACTGGCAACACCGAGTCGGAAGTTCCGTTGGTTTAGTGGCCCAAGTAGAAACGATTCCTTTCGAAGACCGTTCTTGTTCTCGAGCTCATGACGAGCAGTCACTCCTAATAAGTCGACACATTGTTATTGGCTAGAAGATATTTCTAAGGATATACTGTAAACATCATACTGTGAAACCTAAATAAACCACTTATTTAACATTAACAATCCTGCTGTTTCAATTCTGGTTGTTTTTCTACACCTCAGAATTGGGATTGAACAATAAATACGCCTACAATATTAAGTTTCAGAAACAATGGACGATATTGATCAATATTGTACACCGAATGCTCCGATGAGTCCCATACTGCCGTCCACTAACTAAAAAGCCGCTAAGTGCAAAACGTAGTTTTCGAGAAAACGCAAAAATAAGTGGGAATTGATGTCTCTTGAAAAGTATGCTACCTAGGAACAAGGTTGCAAGTTATATACGTAGGCACAGTCTTTTTGCACAATATGTGAATTAGTTCATTCATTTATATTAATCACATTTTATTTAAATTCATTTTCTAACTTTTAGCTAAGCAATTTTTTTTCATTTTTACATAATATACTGCACTATAAGGCCGCTAACCATACCTTAACTGCTTTATAGTGAAGCAATTTCTTGTAGTCGCCACGTCTTGTACTTATAGTAAAAGTTATCAAAAAATACTTAGTTATTTAGCAGTTAAAGGATTTTAACAGACTTATAGCCTAGTAACTAACACTTAGAAGACTAACTTCGCTTACTTAGAAAGTAGTTATGGGATTTTAAACGCTTTTAAGCTCGGTATTGTAAAACATATTTTATACTGGTTTTCCTATTGCTTAACTAGAAGGCAGTTAAAGACATCTCGCTCGCAATTAACTGCCTTTTAAATAAGCACTTGCGGGTAAAAAGTTGAAAAGTTAAAAACTATTTTATGAAAATCAGAACTTTATTTATTAATAAAAAATAATAGACAATCAGTACGTCTAATTAAATTGTTAGGAACTTAACAAATAGCTTATTATTTAATTAAACAATATAAAATAAAAATAAAACAAGTTTAATCAAACTTTTACAAATCTTATTCAGTAATGAGATCACAATTACATCTTTAATAATAATCAGTATTCGCGAAACCATAGGAAAAATTATATTATAATTATTTTATAAAAATACCCAAAACATGTAAGTATCGTTTTTGAAAGCTTTATGGCACATGACACTTGGTTTCAAATTCTTATGCACTTATGAAATAAACATATCACAATCAGAGATCAATAATTGCCAAGTTGAAATAATATAATTGTGCGTAACACAACGTCATAATCAATTAAATATTAGACTTTATATAAAAAACTATAAATTCGGCCATTTTTTATGCTTAAATATTAATTAAAAACTTTAACAAAATGAGTAAATCAGATTAGGTAAATACGCAATTATACCTAGTAACACTCGTGTAGTATTATCAAAATTAAGTAATAAAGTAAAGAAGAAGTAAGATGTACGTCTTTTCTTAGGTAACCGATGTCCAATAATCTCTTCTGTTCTTGTAAATTCTTGAGTATGTCGTCGCGTTATTAATTTTTTGGTAAACGTTTTAGTTATTGATGTTTTCCTTTTCAATATTGGTTTACTTTTAGGGTTTGATACTGTATTTTGTCTTTGCATGTCATAACCATATTCAGTATCATCACTAAAAACTTCTTCACATGGTTGGTAGTCCTTATCCTTAACAGAGTCATCACTGTCATAATCTAATATTTCTGATATAATGCAGTGAAAAGAAGATGGTATCGGAGAAGGAGGGGGCATCGATTCGTGGCAGTATATGGAATGTGTTTCACGCTGTTGAGTTAATGTTTCTATTGTAAGCTTCAGAGTTTCTTCTGGTTGGCTATAATTATATGTGATTTGTGTTTCATTGAATTTTTGAAACACTTTTGATGTCATCGAGTAAGATTCTTGGTAGAGAAGATTAACTAAATCGTTATTGTTCATGCGGGGGTACTTTGATTCTTTTTGGCTAATATTAGAGCAAGTGGAAATGCGTATAGATGGCATGCTGTTAGTGTAAAGGCGTTGTGCAGTTGGAAATTCCTGGTCCACCAACACACTATTCATCATAGTTTGGATCCTTGATGATACACCGGAACGTCTAAAATACAATGAAATATAATCAGTTAACTAATGAACCAATTATACGACACATCTCTTGCGCACTATTAGGTATAAAACAATCAGCAATCGAAACAGATACCTACAACAACAATTACGATGAACTAAGAAACAGTAGGTACTTTAAAACCCTCTTGCAATAGGTAGGTACATAATGAAAACTAGCAGCACGCGTTTTACCTGTGCAGGTATTGCGGAATACAGAAAAATATATGGTAACAAAAACAGGCATTTATAAAGTTAGATAAATTAAAAACAATTCATTCGTTTTTGCTTAAAAGATTTACAAACATCCAAACATACTTTCGTATTTATAATAATATTACAAATAGCTATTTATTACAATAAATGAAATAATAATGTCAGCTTACCTTTGCATATTTTGCGCCAAAAATCAAGAGACGCGCCACACGTCGGTCCGCTAACGAGCACCCGAAGTGAAAAGGCAGGAATTATAGCCTGAGCTGGTCAAACGCAAACGCAAATCACGAGCGTTTAACTGCTTTTTAGTCTAGTATTGTCGTTTAGCTGCTCTCTAGCGATTGATATTTAGCTAATACTAATTTCAATACATAACTTAAAAGCCGCTATTGGCGTATAACTGCTTTATAGTTAAGGCACGATGTTCAGATGGTTATTTGTGACACAATACATGAAGGTAGTTAAAGACGCTTAGCTGCTTTTTAGTCAAGCATGACTAGATAACGTACTTTTAGTTAAGTAAATTTAGAAAAAAATGATACATCAATTTGCCGTTAAAGTATGTTGACGTCTTTCTAGAGAAGTATTGTGGCTTAGCCGCTTTTTAATTAAGGGAGTAACGAAATTTATGTGGTTTAGCTGCTCAGCAATGTTTTGTATCTCTAAAACTATAAATCATAGAAAAATGATTCTTACACCAAAAGATAGAGCATCGAAAGTTGTATAAGACTACATTACAAAGTGAAAAACGACCAACTGTGGCTTAACGGCCTTTTAGTTAGTGGACGGCAGCATAGTTTCACGGCCACGTATGAATATAAGCGAGTCAAGACATTCGCCTGATAGACGTCGTAGTAGAAGCAATAGTGTTCTCAACCTGCAGCATGAAGATCCCGAGACACCGCACTATCGATCACGACGTCAACAGCGATCACGCAGCCGCAGCAGAATTAGGGAAATAGAGGAAAACATAAGTTTGGAGAGGCAAAGATTGGAGCTGTAGAAGAAGCGACTTCAAACAGAACGACAATCGCGGGATCCCACTGAACGACAAACTTTACGAGACTCTAATCAACGAAGAAGATCAAGAGCGAGGGATCGTTCCAGAGATAGATCCCAAGATAGATCCAGGGATAGATCAAGGTATGACACAACATCATTATTTTTTGAGGAAATGGTAAAATTGCTTAAGAATAGGTCTGGTGATAGTTTTCCCTCTATGAACAATAACGTTATCCCCGAATTTGATCCTCTTTCGAAAGAACAAACTATTACTGTTTGGTTAAACAAAGTAGATGAGTGCACGGAAATATATGGGTGGAGCAGTAAGCAAACTATACATTATGCTCTGCCGAAACTAGTAGGTCAGGCAAAGTTATGGTACCAAGGCCTTCCTTCTCTTAAGCGAACCTGGTCTGAATAGAAGCAACTATTGAAAGAATCTTTTCCAGCTACAGAAAATTATGCAGAATTATTAACAGAAATGCTTAATAGAAGGGTGGGCCAAGGGGAATCTCTAGAAATGTATTATTTTTCTAAAATAAACTTGCTAAATCGGTGCAAACTATTTGGAAAGCAGGCTATTGACTGTGTTATTCACAGGATAGATGACAGGAGTGTAAGGTTAGGAGCTCAGGCCGCGAAATTTAAAAAATCTGAGGACGTTTTAGAATTTTTCAAAACGGTTAAAACTTATACTAGGGAAAGTAGCGAGGTTAGGAGAGGAAGGATTCTATCTCGAACAAATAATTCTTGAGCGGCAAATAAAAGTAATGAACATAATTCAGATGAGTCGAATAAAGCTCGTCAAAACCCCGATAGCATAATTTGCTATAATTGTAAGGAAAAGGGTCATGTAAGTTTTAAGTGTCCGAAACCTATTATTAAATGTAACTATTGCAAATTTATAGGTCATACTATTACGGAATGTCCAATAAAAACTAAATCCAAACCCGATCCACAAAAATCGGTTCTTAAAATAGCTACCAACAATACTACTGTTTCACCAACATCTTTGGATTTATTTCAATTAAATGATTCTAATAATAAGTACAAAATTGTAATTAAAATAAATCAAAACCCAATATTATGTCAAGTGGATTTAGGTAGTGAGGCTACGTTGATCCGTGAAAAAGAAGCTAGGGAAATAGGATTAAACTGGCAAACGGGCACCGGGCCTTTATTACGAGGGTTAGGTAATGTGCCATATTTGCCAAAAGGAAAAGCGTTCATTACTATAGATGTACAGGGTGTTATAGAGAAGGATGTAGAGGTGTTAGTAGTGGACGATTGTTTAATTAATTATCTAGTGCTCCTAGGACATAGCTTTACAGAAAGACCCACTATTCACATTATAAAAACGCCAACAGATCTCCAGTTTCAAAAGGCAAAACCGAGCGACGAGTTAAAAGTTATTTTAAAATCTAGCAGTGCTATCTGTATTGAAAAAGGAGAAATTAAGTTAATTCCCGTCAAGTCAGATTCGGCGATCACAGGCAATATATATGTAAGTGGTTCAGTTAGAGGGAAGATAGGTAGTGAGTATTACCTATTACCAGGGGAATACGAGTTAAGACGGGGAGAGTCCGGAGTCTTAATCCAAAATATTGGACCAACTTCTATCATATTTCCAAAAGATAGTCTTATTTTACAAGGGCTAGGCACGTTAATACAGAATACAAAGTGATGAACGTGGCACCAATAGATTCGAATACCAAATTAAAGCATGGCAATCTGTTGACTAACATTGAAATTCATAATTTAAAAACGTTAATAGAGAAATATAAATGTTGTTTTTCTCACGGATTACATGATTTAGGATTTACCGCAGTTACTGAAATGGTAATACAGCTGAAGGACTCGGAACCTGTGGTATATAGACCATATAGATTATCTTTTTCGGAGCGAGAACATGTGCGTGATATGATATATGAAATGATGCGGTTCGGTATAGTCAGAGAGTCAAACTCTCCATATGCTAGCCCTATTGTCCTAGTACAAAAAAAAACTGGTGAAAAACGACTGTGTGTGGACTATCGATCTCTCAATAAAAAAACCAAAAGAGATCACTATCCACTCCCTTTGATCAATGATCTTCTAGATCAATTATCAGGTCACTCTATTTTCACCACTCTCGACCTGGCTTCAGGGTACCATCAAATACCGATTGCAGCAAATTCGATAGATAAGACGTCATTTGTTACACCCGATGGACAATACGAGTACACTCGTATGCCATTTGGCTTGGCCAATGCGCCAGCCGTTTTTCAAAGAGCCATGCACAAAATTTTAGACAAAGCTAAGTTAAAATACGTTATCGTTTACATGGATGACATTCTAATCCCGGCTAAATCTATTGAGGAAGGGCTAGCTCGCCTCGAAGAAGTGTTGATAGCACTTCGCGATAGTGGTCTTACTTTGAAATTGGAGAAATGTATTTTTTTTCATGAAAAGATAAACTTTCTTGGTTTCGAAATAAGCAAAGATGGAATAAAGCCTGGGGAACTGAAAACTGAAGCCGTGCCTAAATTTCCTAGCCCATGTAACCAGCACGATATTAGGAGATTTATAGGCTTAGCTAGTTTTTTCAGGCGTTTTATCAGAAACTTTGCTTTGATCGCCAGGCCATTAACTAATTTATTAAAAAAGATACTAATTGGAGATGGACTGAAGTCGAGGCAAATGCTTTTGCAAGTCTTAAGCAAGCTCTTATAGAGAGACCAGTTCTCGCATTGTACGATCATAAGGCAGAAACTCAACTGCATACAGATGCTAGTAAACTAGGTCTCGCTGGGATCTTGTTGCAAAAGCTTGGTTCTGATCCTTGGCGACCGGTCGCATATTATAGCCGACAGACCACGACTGACGAACAGAAGCTTCATTCGTTTGAACTTGAAACACTTGCTGTTGTCAGTGCTCTTGCAAAATTTCGGGTGTATCTACTCGGTCTTAAATTCACCATCGTTACGGATTGTAATGCATTACGTAGTACGTTCATCAAACGGGATCTTCTATCTCGAATATCGAGATGGTGGATCCAATTTCTTGAATATGATTGTGACGTGGAATACCGTCCAGGTGAGAAAATGTCCCACGTTGATGCGTTGAGCAGAAACCCGGTTGTAGATGAACAGGAACCAATAGTTCACACAATTGACGTTCTGACTATTAATACCGATGATTGGATATCTACCGTCCAGTCCGGAAATTCTGAAATTAAACGCATAAAAGCGATTTTAGAAGATCCAGAGACCGCTAAAATTGCAAGTATATTTAGTATCATAAAGTAGCAGCACATGAGTGCCGCCTTGCATGGTTGATACAGGTAGGAGCACATGAGTGCCGCCTGGCATTGTTGATACAGGTAGGAGCACATGAGTGCCGCCTGGCATTGTTGATACAGGTAGGAGCACATGAGTGCCGCCTGGCATTGTTGATACAGGTAGGAGCACATGAATGCCGCCTGAAATTATTGATACAGGTAGGAGCACATTAGTGCCGCCTGAAATTGTTAATGAATGAAATGTATTGTAGCTTAAAAGCAGTAAATAGTTTTTGTTGATATGATAATGATTGTGATAAGAAATAAATTGTATAATTTGTATTCCATACTGATACTACGCATTGTTTATGTATCAATGTTTTAATTAATGTTAAGTAGGTAATTATAGAATATGAAAGTTGTATTTTTTGTTATTGTTTTGATTACAGTCGATTATGGTCCAGGATGTGATCGTTTTTTTTTTTTGTTTTTCTGTTAGTTTTATTGTACAAGTTAAAATAATGTTTAACATTCTGTGTTAAGTCTATTTTTGTTTTATTGTACAATGCGTATATTATACAATCATAAATAAACAAAGGGACTCGTTTCTTCTGGATGGCCGAATGTAAACTTTAGAGGGTATATCAGACTTTATACTTATACAATTATTTATTTTACTGGCAACACCGAGTCGGAAGTTCCGTTGGTTTAGTGGGGTAATAGTTTAGTAGTGGGGATTAGTCTACGCCCAAGTAGAAACGATTCCTTTCGAAGACCGTTCTTGTTCTCGAGCTCATGACGAGCAGTCACTCCTAATAAGTCGACACATTGTTATTGGCTAGAAGATATTTCTAAGGATATACTGTAAACATCATACTGTGAAACCTAAATAAACCACTTATTTAACATTAACAATCCTGCCGTTTCAATTCTGGTTGTTTTTCTACAATAGAATATGTAAAAACAACATAACAATTCTCCAAAAGAGTTTCCGAAGGTTTGCCATAGAGTTGACCTTTTTATATGTCGTCTCCCGTGTTTCTGTGTAAATTCTATGACTTCTGCCCTCTAAGATATGTAAATATAGGCTTTATTTACTTTATAGATTTCTACAAACACGTTGCATACTACATCAATATTCCATTTCCGGAGCTGGTTCATTAAGTTTTGCAATTGTCTTTACCATCATTCACTGTAGTATTTTGTGTACCTTATTTAGCAGTTATGAATAGGCTACATTGCTTTTATATAATTACACATTCACGATACCTTAACTACCTGCGTTCGGTACGAGGAATCGTCACGTGGTCATCTCGTCATTATGGGCCCCATTTGTATTCCGAACTGGTGATATCTAAATAATTATATAACAGCGTTGTTATTCTGTAACCATCTCACCGTGAAAACTTAGGTGAAGTGAGCGTGGAGTGAGCTGTCATTGTCATTGATACTAAGGCGGTGACAGTTCACTTCAAGCTCACTCCACCTAAGTTTTCACGGTGAGATTTTTACAGAATAGCACAACAGATTGGAACTTGTGAATATTACTTACTAGATGATACTGTCATTATTTAGGAAAAGGCAACCAATTTTCAGGTGGAAAATAAGAAAATAATCATCAACCCACATACGAGGCACAACACTGAAAAAGATTTGTTATCTGTGCGCGCAGCGGTCACAGATAATAAATCTGACACAGAGACATTTTAAGATGGACACTTAAAAAAACCGCCGCATCGTCTGTCTGTCTGTTCGCGATAAACTCAAAATCTACTGCACCGATTTTCATGCTGTTTTCACCAACGGATAGAATGGTTCTCGAGCCGCGGGCATCAGCTAGTAAACAATAATTACCGATAGGTTCAGGTCTTCTGGGAAGCTCATGGGCTTGCTTGTAGCAACAATAAAAAGTCGCCAATATTCGACATTAAAACGACCAGGTTCAATATTAACTAGTAATTGCATTCTATAATATTATGATTTGCGACCTAATTCCGTCCGCCGACTTGTTTCACATTAATGTCATGCCTGAGGCTTCCAAGTGCCATTGTGTGCATTATTTTAAGCGTTAATACACGGTAATTTATCAAGATTGGTTGTTCATACTACGACGCTATTATTTGTACTATAATTACTTTAACTAATTTATGATAGGTATTATTTTAGATTATTTGATTATTATTAGTGCTTGATGAAATTTTAACACAGTTAATGCACGAATTTCATGCCTAAGTTGTTCCAATGAATTTAATTATGAAGCAAATAATATTATTAATGAAATTATAATAATAAAGTTTTACTCTAAAATATCGTGGGTAATGAAACGTTATCGAATGTAAGTGATCGTGACGTTTGACAGTTTTCACTCATATGTACAAAAGACAATGTTGCTACTGTTACTAGAAGAACTAACGATGCGAGTGCAAACGAAGCGAGCGAGTAGGTTAGGTTCGATCCCCTTCGTGTGTTGTAACCATTCAAAAATAGGAGCCCCGGAAAGCGGGGCTCCGTCAACTACGCCTTATTATTTATTGCTTGGACACAAAATTTAGACACGCCACGTGATTTTCCCCACCTCAATACACCCACAAACCCCAAACGAAACATTGGCAACTTTTTTTCTCGGCACACTATGGTTTTGCGGACTTTGGGGTTAGTGGTTTTCTGGATTTGATAGGAAACTCTTTCTATTGTTAAAGTTGTAAAACACACTTGGCTGAAAAAAAAAAAAAAACATTTCTCGCTAATTTTATTAATTCCTAGTACAGCAAATCTCAGCTAGTATCAACTAATTATATGTAACCTAACACTGCTGCTTGTCCCATGTACATATTGGGTTTAAACCTCCCAACTGTAAACAAAATTTAATTGGTAACCCCTGCAGACTTTGTCTAGCCGTCTATACTTATACTATACAATACTCGCATGTTGTGTGTCTCTGCCACAGGGGCGCTGTAAACTTGGACGTTGAGAAAATAAAATTGAAACAATAAAAGTAAAATCACTCGTAAATCTGGGTTTATTTCTGACGGGACTTGAGAATTATTTCTTTAAAATTTGAAGCCAATTGTTAAGGCCCATTTGTAAGTAACCTCTACAACTAAATAGATAGAGATAGAGATAGAGATCATTTATTTGTTTGAAACATGAGTATACACACACAAAGCATGCAAGATGTTAACTACATTGCAGAAAGGATCACAGTCATGTTTAATAGAAACGCTAATGGAAACCTAAATGTTTCACTTTCTTAAACCGGAGTCTTTAACATGTTGATGCTACAATAATGACAGACCCTTCCAAAAATTAAATAAACGTTTAATCATCCAGTGCAGAACAAATTGTGATACTATTTGGCCAGTACCAGCTTGAACGAAATTAGATGGTTCGATGGTCCAACGATGTAATCAAACTTCAAAGCCTTTCACAAAAATAGAAAAAAAAAAATTGCTTTCATAAAAAAACACGTTCAATCTTTCATTTCAACAATATAGCTACATCCACTACAAACTACTACCACCTTTGCCCTTTCCTTGTCATTTCCAATTACTCAAAAATCTTTGTACATGTATGCTTCTATGACGCGAGCAATGCTGACTCGACAGTATCGCGCCCGCCAGAAACAATATTTTAGCGGTTTAAAAGTATAAAGAGAAACGTGAGCCGTGTGTACCTTGTACACAGAACTATACTCGAACAGAGAGGGTAACTCGGCAGTATTGTTGGGGTTTCATTGGGTAATGGTTACTAGCACGCTATTTTATACCCGCCATTTTATGCCTGAGGTCACTAGGACTTTTGTTAAGAGAAAAGCCACAAAAATGCTTTCTAGGTTTGGATTAAATTTTCATGTCCGTCTTGAGGAAAATTGTGGTTCGTTCCAATTCTTAACTATTTATTATTGAAGTTAATCTTAATGGAGGTCAGTTACTATAGACGTAGACATAAGGTTTAATTTACGACTCACAGTTACAATATCAATCTAGGTTAACTTTCTTCCCTTGTAATGGAGAGAGAAATGAGAGGTTATACATTAAGTGTAGCAACAGCAGTGCTTGAAAAACCACTTGTCCAGGGAGCAATCACTGGACGAGTGGTTTTAAAGAGAAAGGACTATTATATGCAGCTTAGACATAGGTATAGAAAACAATAGAAAGGGAAGAACCGAAAATATCTCTTATTTGTTAAAACAAATAAGAGATATTTTCGGTTCTTCCCTCTTCTTATAAAAAACCGATCCTAACCTAAAGGTTAGGATCGGTTTTTTATAGTTTTTTTTTTTTAGCTTCAGTGCTAATTATGAACTTAAAAGTTGCAATGCTTAATGTAATAAGAAGAGAACAATAAGAACATTTCAACTTGGTACGTGCTAAATATACGAGCTGATCACCGAAATTTTTCTTGATCTACCATTACCGCTCAAAATACCTAGTGACAGGTTTGTTACCTCTTCATATAGGGGTGATTGTTTAACAAAAGAGTAATTAGCCAGCTATTGTCTTGTTCATACAACAAATTAAAGGGTCAAGTAGAACATTCCCCACAGTTGCTCCAACAACTTATGCGGGTACTTCAATTAAATTGCACTTTACGTGGAACTTCTATAAGTTCATAGAACTTAGTTCAAAGTGTATATCTAACTTGAGTTACTCGCTGTAACCGAGCTTAATAAAAGTATAATACATGTTTAAGAGGAATTGCATGAGGTGAATTTAAGTCTACTGGGAACACGGGAACTTACCAAGTGTCTTAACAAGACTTGGAAGTTTGGAAATATACTGCATTTGGTAAATCTATTCAGAAAAACTGATCTACCTAATTATGATGATATTTTATATTCTGCCTAAATACAAAAGTGAAAAAAAACAAAACTTTGGATTCTTTAAATTGATACGTTAAAGTTAAATGATGTTTGTGCCGGCTTAGTTCTTAGTTTTGAGTGTTTTTAAGTATAAACGTTAAAAACATTATTTATCACTTTGAGGGCCACGTGGTGGATTACGGACTACTCCCTCTCACCGAGAGGAGGCCTGTGTCCCAGAAGTGGGAACGATACCGGCTGATTATTCTTATGCTATCACTTTCAGGGACACTAAAAGGCGTTATAATAGTTCAGTGTCCTTGAATGCGATTATTGTCGTCGTCAACTGGCACGTAATGTCTAAAAAAAGGTACGCTTTAAGCGGTGCATAATTCAACTTTTACTGAATAACTTTTCAAAGAAACTATTACCATAAAGTTTTTATGATGACTTCTTATAATTCTCCTCTAAAAGTAAAGCAATTTACAATTATTAACTTTGATTAAATTTCAATGCACACAATTTATTTAGTGTCCAATTTTAATCAAAATATTGGATTTAAACTTTACTCAAAGACTGTAAAGTCTGAAATTGAGTGGCAATTTATCACTGATCGCTTAACCGTATATTCATTACACTTAAAAACCTTCGAGCGGTTTCTAATGAAGCATCACTGAGGAATGTTAACAGCTACTAATATGGTAAACAACCATTTTACGAAGATCTACACTGTCCTTCGTCATTCTTATAAAGTTGTTCTACCGAGGGAGAATGGTGATGAAGTTTTAGGGCTCATTTTAAACTGGCCATGTTCGATGGGATATCAGTATTTCACTTGGAGATGAAAACAATCGGTAAATATTAAAAGACCGAGTGAATTTTTACGCCGCCAACGCTCTGATTTATTTTAAGGCCGTTATGAAACGATGCATTGGCGTTCTTTAATAACTGTAAATGTATCGATTCTGAATGGATCGCTTATGAATTTTTCATGTATGTTGATTCGTTATTGTCTTTTGCCGATAAAAATGCAATTGTAATTTTTAATGAATACGAGTAGTTATTTATTCTTGGTAATGGTAAACGGTTTTTAATAACGAGACGTTATTTTTAACGAACTGAGTGACGTACACTTATATCAGAGGTCATGCCGACCTGATCTGGTTTTTAGAATATGATTGAGTTATAAAAGTGTTTGTACAAACCTATTTACAGAAATAAAATCATTTATCATTTATCGTGCTATATTTTGGGTCACTAAGCCTTATGAAAACCAACCTAATATTGTAATGTTTTAAAATTACTAACGCCTAAAAATATGAAATAGCAATGGACATAATATGGGGTTATATTCATATTAGGTATCACCATGTTTTATTTTATAAAGTAAGTAGTACTCATTAAATTAAATAAAAGTTTCGCCACCCTTTCAAAGGGATCGCTACGACCCCATAAGGTGCTATCAAGTGCACTGATACCAATCACGCACATCATTATAATAGATACTACGTATGACACCCCTAATAGTTTGAATATAGAGTTGCGATTACCTATCTGTCAAAACACTATGTGTAATCTGATAATTTTACCCTTTGGGCACTCATGCTGTCGCAATAAATAATCCTAATAATGCAATCACAAATTCTTTAGGTATTACCAACATAATTATTCTGTTCTGTTTGTAGTGTTTTGTTCTGTTTCTCTTCTACTCTTACACACGTTGTCTACATCTCTTTTATCTACTTTCCTATCGCAGGTATGCTGGAAGAGATTTCTCTATAAATAAGCATTGCCTTTGTACGTAGTTTTCTGTTCCTTTCTTCTTGTCTGTATTTTATGTGTGTGCATAAATGGTTAAATAAAATAAATAAATAAATAACTTTATAGTTCAAGCCAAAACTTAGTAAGTCATTCTCCTGCAAACTATTGCTACATTAAGTTCCCGGTATTTCCTATTCGATAACCCCTGAAAAGAAACGCAAAAACAAACTCTTATGTCAAGGTTCCAGTTCAATAGAGAACAGTGAACTACGATCGTTTTCTTGATATATTTGCCGAACAATAGCCTAAATCAATTAGTTACTTACCTGTCATCGGGTCCATTTTATCTGAGCTGCCGGCTCAATAATATAACGTCCAATTGCACTATCCAACATCGGGACCGATAGTTAATCGATTGTGTTGTGATGGGCCCCAACGTCAGTGACTACCGGTGAGCGATTTTGAATTTGTACTAAAAGTTAGAAACAGTTGCAAGAACCGGAAAATTTAAATAAAAGTCTTTTGACTATAGGATTTTTTGTAGCATGATTAATAAAATCATGCTTCTGAAAATCCTATAGTCAAAAGATTTTTATTTATAAATTAAATTAGTGTTAGATATTTATTTAAACCACTGAGGTGAGCTCAAACATAACCTAAACCAAAAAATAAAATATAAGTAAAAATCTTTTTAAAAACAAGCTTTTAATGAACTAAAAAGTACTAAATAACACTTACGTAAACATAGGTAATATTTTCTTAAAAGCTTGAGGCGTATCATCAGACCCTGAACACCACCTTATGCCAAAACACTTGTCAATACATAACTAATGAGTCCAAACACGATGGTGCTGTCTTATTTTATTGAGGAGTTCCCATGGCCGCTTACCGGCTCCATCATCAGACCCTGAACACTACCTAGTGTCAAAGCACTTGTTAATACATGAGCAATGAGTCCAAACACGATGGTGCTAT